>OY731403.1:78427778-78466807 GCA_963425845.1 Sphenostylis stenocarpa | reverse complement strand
GGCGAGATGGCCGTCTCACCACTTGTGAGGCAAGATGGTCGTCTCGTTTGGCGAGACGGCCGTCTGGCCTAACAAGGGTCAAGACGGTTGTCTCGACCTGACTGACATGATTTCCTATAAATAGGGCCCTTCCCCCAGCCCCCTCATTTCACACACTTTTCCACAGATTTTGAGATTCTTACCTTGAATACACTTCTCCTACCTTCTTAAAACCTCTTTGAAGCATTTCCAGAGTTCTAGTGCTCTTTTCAGACACTCTGTAGTTAGAGTCTTTCTGTCATTAAAGGAGTGAGGGGATAGCCAAAAAACATCCTCAATCTTCAAAAATCTAATACAAAGCTTGCTTCGGAGGTTTCTTCCACATACTCTATTTTATTGCTTTCTTTATCGCTTTCCTTGTATGCATATTAAGTATTAGAGTCATGTAGACGTTCAATTTCTACAAGTAGATGAAATAATAGGGTAAAAGTATAATTTCTTTGTCTTTATTTTTATAAACTAGTCCATCGTAGGAAACCCGAAAGGGGCGTTGTGGGGTGCTAACACCTTTCCCACACGTAACTAACTCCCTTACCCAACTCTGGTTATAATGGTCAAAGTTGGTTTTCTAAAACTAATGCCTTCTTTTACCTTTTTTAGTGTTTAAGGTTAAAACACTGGTGGTGACTCCATCGAACCTTTTCGAAAATCTCGCCTTTAGGTCCAGCCAGGTTATCGGAGAACTTAAAGGTGTTGAACATCTTCTTTAAAAAATGCGAGCCAATCAAAATCATCATGTCGCTTCGACCGCCTCTTTTGATGGCGGTGACAATCATCATATCGCGACAATTTGCCTCCCTCTCGAAGACCCCTAAAAACACCCCGAGGCGTCTTTTTTGGATGAGAGAGGGAACGACGACGACAGTGTGTCGCCACCGTCTCAAAAGAGAAGGTCGGTCGGAGCGATGCGATGGTTTTTTTGACCCTTTTGTTTTCGCGTTTTTTATGGGTGGTTACAACGTCTTTAGGTTGTCCGATAACCGGGCTAACCTAGGGGCGAGGTTTTCGAAAGGTGTCCTTGGATTGTCCGATAACCAGGCTAACCCAAGGACTTATTTATTTTGGGTTCTATGGAGTCGCCACCGATGTTTTTACCGGAAACATCGGGAAAGGTTTTTGAAAGGCGTTGGTTTTCGAAAACCAACTTTGGTCATTAGAACCAGAGTTGGGTAAGGGAGTTAGTTACGTTGTAAAGGAAGTATTAGTTCCTTTACTACGCCCCTTTCGGGTTCCCTATGATAGGCCAGCTTTTATTATTAATAAATAAACCGGAAAATATGCTTTTGCCCTTTTTATTATGCGGAATTGAAAGTGATGACTACATGGCCCTAATCTATTGCATAATTTAAATTAAAGCAGTAAAAGTAGAGAGGGAGAAATTAAACCTCCGAAGCAAGCTTTGTTTTATATTTCTTTAAAATAAATGGGTGCTTTTTGGCAGCCCTTCACTCTACAAGACGCCAGAAACTCTTCTGGACGCCAAAAAAAGCTCTCAAAGACACTCGGAAACTCCGGAAATGCGTCGGAGGGATTCTAGAGAGAAGTTTTAGAGAGAAGGGAGAGCTAGAAGCTTGTGGTGTGTGGAAATGAGGGGGGGAGGACCCCTATTTATAGGTTTTCGCGCCTGTCAGTGGCGAGACCGCCGGTCTCGTCTGACAGGGTCGAGACCGCCGTCTCGCCCTGTCAAACGCGGCGAGACCGCCGTCTGGGGAAACGAGACCGTCGTCTCGCCCTTCGCAGGTGGCGAGACGGCAGTCTGGGAAACCCTGACGGCAATCTCGTCTCAACAAGGCGAGAAAACTTATTTTTTCGCACAGAAACTCCCTCCTATCCTAGTATGGGGCCTAATAGTCTCTCCTAATGGCTTGTTAGGCTTCGTCCATCTTCAAATAGGAGGTCTTCTGGTCTTTATTTGGAAGCCGGGCAAGATTTGGGGTCTACAGCTGCCCCCACTTTACCCAACCTGTCGACTGCTGGCCTTTTGTGCCAAGGTGATCGACTGGAGGGTAAAGGAGTTGACCCTCTGCCGGTTTCCCTTCGGATGTTCCGTCTATGCGGCGGGTGATCTTACGGGGAAAATGTTGTGTATTCGTGCACTTCGGGATACTCCTTCGACGGTAGCCGATCCCTTCGGTGGACACGTGGTAAAACCTCGGGATACTCCTTCGACGGTAGTCAATCCTTCGGTTGATGGGTATGAACCCCCATCGAGCTGGTAGTTGCGATCCGTTGTGTGGGACTCGGATGGGTATGAACCCCCATCGGGGTGGTACGGTCCGTTGTGTGGGACTAGATGGGTATGATCCCCCATCGGGGTGGTACGGTCCGTTGTGTGGGACTCGGATGGGTATGATCCCCCATCGGGGTGGTACGGTCCGTTGTGTGGGACTGGATGGGTATGATCCCCCTTCGGGGTGGTAGTGCAACTTACCGATCCGGCTCGAGCGCAGATCAGGCGCAACGTGTGCGCAGGTTGATAGGTATAAACCCCCTATCAGGCTGGTACAGTCCACTGCGTAGGACTGGTGGTAGTGGCGGCTTACTGCTCGGGTAGCTCATGCGCCGGCTCTCTGGGGAGTGTTTTCTGTGTTTGGTTGATTGTTCTTGGACCTCTTGAATGGTCATCCAGGTTGTGCCGGGGATTTTGTTGGGTGTTTCATCCAGCTTTGTTGGTTGCTGGGGATTCTTTATTTTTGTTCTCTTGGTGGTGATCATCTGATCCTTGCTGGCTGGTCGGATGGGTCTTAGTTTTGTTCGACTCCTGCTTGACAGTCGAAATTTTGTTGGTTGAGGTGATGGCTTAATCCTGCCTTTTTCTCACGGTTTTATCTCTTTTTTTTTCTCGCACTTTAGGATTTTGGCTTTTTCTTGAGCGTACTTTTTTTTTTTTTTGGTTGTTCTTTTATGAAATGCAAGCATGAGGTTGACCTTCCTATATGAATGCCTTTTATTTGTCTACTGTATTTTTGTTTGTTTTACTTTTGACAAAGTCATTTTTGTGCGACCATTCGTGTGTGGATGTTGTTGATGCAATTTTATTTGAGGACATCTAGAAAGTGACCGGTACTTTCCTTTCTTTTTGTTCTCTCGTGACTATTTTTTTTTGTACTCTTGTTTTAACCCTGTCTTTTGCCTAGACCGCCCTTTGCGGGTTTTTGATCTAGCGGGTTTTGATTCTTCGTTTGAGATATTTTGATGGGTTTTTTCCCTTTTACGAAAGCCTTATCTTTTGCCTAGACCGCCCTTTGCGGGTTTTCGATCTAGCAGGCTACCCTGTACTTTTTACTTGGGACGGCCCTGGTTGGTGATGTTCGTCTTTGTTTTTATGCTTTCTTGAAATGTTTGTTTTATGCATGCTCATATTTCGTTAATACAGAGGCATTTACGCAAGTAGGTAAAGAGATAAGAAAAGACAATTTTATTGATATAAACAGATGGTTTATTTTTACATGGGGGGTTTACAAAGGAATTTGTAAGCATGGCTGGTCAAGGTTGGCTAAACTGTATGAGGGTGCCACAATCATGTCTGTGATCTCTGTTTCCCCGTTTTTCCTGGTCCCTTAGGTTGAGATGCTCGAATCCAGAGTGAAGACTATGGGAAGTCTGCTTGCTATTGTGGAGATATTACCTTAGTCGCCTTTGCGGTTCTCGGCTAGGGTAATCATTGCTCTCTTTTCGTCATTTTTTTTTTCGAAACCTCTAATTTTTGCCTAGGACGTGTCCTAGCGAGGTATGCAGGCCCTATCTTTTGCCCAGGATGCTCTTTGCGAGTTTTCATCCTGACGGGTCATGAGCAATGTCTTTAGGCGTAATATTTTTTCACCGCATCCGAGTTGACAGGGTATCGGAGTTCCTCTCCATCCATGTTGGTGAGGATAAGGGCTCCTCCTGAGAAGGCTCGCTTGACCACAAAGGGTCCTTCGTAGTTGGCTGCCCATTTCCCGATTTTGTCTTTCTGGGCTGGAAGCAGTTTCTTCATTACTAGATCTCCTTCTTGGAAGGTGCGGGGATTAACCTTCTTGTCGTAGGCTTTCTTGATTTTCCGCTGATAAGCTTGCCCCCGACATATGGCGTCCAGCCGTTTTTCTTCGATTAGGTTCAATATATCATACTGGTTTTGGACCCATTCAGCTTCTGTCAGCTTGGCTTCCATGACAACTCGTAGGGATGGTATCTCGACCTCTATCGGTAGCACGACCTCCATTTCGTATACGAGGGAAAATGGGGTAGCCCCTGTGGAGGTTCGTACCGACGTTCGGTAGCCATGTAAGGCAAAGGGGAGCATTTCATGCCAATCTTTGTAGGTGACCACCATTTTCTGGATAATTTTCTCGATATTTTTATTGGCTGCCTCTACTGCACCGTTAATCTTTGGTCAGTACGGAGAGGAATTGTGGTGCTGGATTTTGAAGTCTTGGCATAATTCCTCCATCATCTTATTGTTGAGATTGGTCCCATTGTCAGTAATGAGCCTATGAGGGATGCCGTACCGACATATAATGTTTTTCTTGATGAAGGTGGTCACCACTTTCCGGGTTACATGTGCGTATGATGCCGCCTCAACCCACTTGGTGAAATAGTCGATTGCTACCAATATGAAGCGATGGCCGTTGGACGCTTTGGGTTCGATGGGCCCGATGACATCCATGCCCCACATAGAAAATGGCCATGGTGTAGCCAGGTTACTGAGAGGTGCGGGCGGCACATGGATGTTATCGGCGTATACTTGACACTTATGACATTTCTTGGCATATTGGTGACAATCAGCTTCCATCGTGGACCAATAGTACCCTGCCCTGAGGATTTTCTTTGCCATGACACGCTCGGGTGCGTGGGTTCCAAAAGTCCCCTTGTGGATTTCTTTTATCAAGGTTTGGGCTTCTTCTTGGTCCACACACCTTAGGAGGGTGGAATCGAGGCTCTTTTTGTAGAGGGTTCCTTCAATCAACGTGAACCCTACGGCCCTTTTGCGAGTGGTTCGCTTATCATTGTCACTGATTCCTTCGGGGTATTCGCCCTTCATGAGGTACCGCTTGATGTCATGGTACCAGGGGTTTTGATCGTGCTCGCCATTTACTGCCATGCAGAAAGCTTGCTTATCATGCAGTTTGACTTGAATGACTGGCATCTCATGTTCCTGGTCCAGGGCAAACATGGATGATAGGGTGGCAAGGGCGTCTGCAATTTGATTGTCTTCCCGAGGGATATATTGGAAGGTGACACTTTCCATTCTTGAGACCAGCTCACGGATGTGCTCTAGGTATGGGATCAATTTTGAGTTTCGGGTTTCCCATTCACCTTTAAGTTGATAGATGACGAGGGAGGAATCACCGAATATTTTGAGCTTAGTAACTCCATGATCTAGAGTCGCTTGGATCCCTAGTGCACATGCTTCGTATTCGGCCATGTTGTTGGTGCAATCAAAATTAAGCCTGGCCGTTACAGGAATGTGTTTCTTTTCGGGGGATATCAAAATAACTCCTACCTCGTGTCCAAGCATGTTTGAGGCCCCATCGAAAAACATAGTCCATGCTTCTTCTTTGGTCTCTTCGTGTTCGATATGCATGATATGCTCATCGGGGAAATCATCTTGTAAGGACTAGTATTCGTTTGTTGGTCCATGGGCTAAATAATCCGCTAGGGGACTTCCTTTAATAGCTTTCTGGGTGACATGAATGATGTCAAATTCTGAGAGGAGAACCTGCCACCTAGCTATTCTTCCGGTCAAAATGGGCTTCTCGAAGAGGTATTTGATTGGATCCATTTTGGAGACCAACTTTGTTGTATGCCGAGCCATGTACTGTCTGAGACGTTGAGTGACCCACACCAATGCGCAACAGGTTTTTTCGAATGGTGTATAACGGGTTTCATAATCTGAGAACTTCTTACTGAGGTAGTAAATGGCCCGTTCCTTTTTCCCGGTTTCATCATGCTGGCCGAGCACACATCCCATGGACTCTTCGAGGACTGATAGATACAGGATCAGAGGTCTCCCTTCAACGGGTGGTACCAATACTGGTGGATTGGTTAAACAAGTTTTGATTTTATCGAACGCTTGTTGGCATTCTTCGTCCCACACCGTTGGCTAGTTTTTGCACAACAGTTTAAAGATGGGGATACATTTATCCGTTAACTGCGCGATGAAACGGGCAACATAATTAATTCGGCCTAGGAAACCTCTGACCTCTTTTTCTGTACTTGGTGGAGGCATTTCCAAAATTGCTTTTGTTTTGTCGGGGTCCACCTCGATTCCTCTTTCACTGACAATGAACCCTAGGAGTTTTCCTGACCGTACTCCGAAAGTACATTTTGCCAGGTTTAGCTTAAGTTGATACTTCCGAAGTCAATCAAAAAGTTTTCGGAGATATTGAATGTGGTCCATTTCATTTCTGGACTTGGCGATCATGTCATCCACATATACTTCTATTTCCTTGTGGATCATGTTATGAAACAATGTGACCATAGCCCTTTGATAGGTAGCCCCCGCATTTTTCAGCCCAAACGGCATTACTCGATAGCAGAAAGTGCCCCATGGTGTAATGAAGGAGGTTTTTTCTCTATCCTCAACGGCCAGTTTGATTTGGTTGTACCCCGCATACCCGTCCATGAAGGAATACAACGTGTTGGTAGCGGTATGGTCTACCAGCGTGTCTCTATGTGGTAGGGGAAAGTCGTCCTTTGGACTTGCTCGATTGAGGTCCCTATAGTCCACGCAGACCCTGACCTTCCCGGTCTTTTTAATGACGGGTACTATGTTGGCCAACCATTCTGGATATTTGGATACTACCAGGAAATTTGCATCTAGCTGCCTTTGCACCTCCTCCTTTATCATTAAGTGTTGAACATTCAAGGACTTGATGTTGCAAATAATGATCATGAAGAATGTTGATTTTGATGATGATCCAAGAGCTTAAAGACTTAGAGTATTGAAGATTGAAGATTGATGATTTCTGTATTGTAATAACTCTGTTTTAGTTTGATTGAGTCTGTAATTATAGAATCTAAGATAGCCGGTACATAGTCTGTAACTTAGAAGCTTCAAAAAGCCCAAATATATCATCCAGGCTCGGCTTTAATCGATTGTATAGGGAAATAATCGATTAAAACAGTGAGAAAACCATTTTCAGTATATACTCACTATTTTAATCGATTAAAACATCAAAATAATCGATTATTAGGTCAAATAATCGATTAAAACTTAAAATAATCGATTAAAACAGAGAGGTTTTGGGTTCTGTTTTTTTGGCTCTGTTTTAATCGATTATAACTCCATTTAATCGATTATTTCAGTCTGTTTTTCATTTTAAATTTCAAATTAACCCTATTTTCGAAAACCCAATTACCAAGAACCCTAGTTTCAAAAATCCCCTTTCGAAACCCTAATTTCCCTACTTAAACTCTCCTTTGGCACTCAGAAATATAGAACAACCTTTTCCATACAAAAGTTAAGTGCTGTGAGTGCCAGAGAACTGTTTGTTGCAAGGAAAGGGGGCTTTCTGAACCTGGTGTGGGCTAGAAGCGATAAGAATCACTAAGTGGAGTTCTTAGTGGATTGTGTGTTGTGCCGTCTCTGGGGAAAGCTGTTCATCATCTCTTGTGGATTTCAAGAGAGGTGTATTCTGATCTTTATCTATTCATTTGTAATCTGTTTGTAACAATTTGTTCTTAGTGACAGCGTTAATCCTCTTTTGAGTGATTAGCAACTGGACGTAGGGTCTTTTGATCCGAACCAGTATAAACCTACTGTGTAATCTTCTCTACACTTCTCTATTTACATTTACGCAGTTTTTAATCGGTAAAATTTGGGGAAAATTTTGAAAACCTAATTTTTATTAAGAAACCAATTCACCCCCCCTCTTGGTTTTTGTCCGACCACGCGAACATTCCGCTGCGCGATTCTAACAAGTGGTATCAGAGCTTGCTTTGATAGTCATTCAAATTTTCAAAAATGGCCGGACAAAATCAAACTTTTGCCGAAGGTGCGTCTATCAACAGACCCCCACTTTTTGCGGGTCAAAATTATCCTTTTTGGAAGGTACGTATGCAAATATTTTTAGAGTCTGTTGATAGAGGCGTTTGGGACGCAATTTTAAACAGTCCATTTGTTCCTAAAATTACAGAGAACGGTGTTGATGTTCTTAAACCTTTTGATAGATGGACTGCCGAAGAAAGTCGAAAAGCACAATTTGATGTTAGGGCTAGAAATATTATTTCATCTGCTCTAACCCTTGATGAGTTCTACAGAATTTCTATTTGTAAAAGTGCACAGGAAATGTGGGAAATGCTTAGAGTAACCCACGAAGGAGCGACGACGTCAAAAGAGCGCGTAAAAACTCCCTAATCCAAGAATACGAGATGTTCCGGATGCAACCCGGTGAAACGATTTTCGACGTTCAAAAGCGTTTCACTCATATTGTGAATCATCTCACCGGATTAGGTAAAGTATTTGACGTTGATGAATTAAATGTTAAAATTTTGAAATCTCTGGATAGGAAATGGCAACCAAAGGTGACGGCCATCTCGGAGTCACAAAATCTTGCCACTATGTCTATGGCGGCGTTATTTGGAAAGCTTAGGGAGCATGAGCTTGACCTTGGAAGGCTAAATGAGGAAGAGGGTCAATATCAAAAGAAGAACCTAGCTTTCAAGACCGAGATTTCAAAAAGCAAAAATAAGAAAGAAGAAGAAGAAGACTCCGAAAATGATGAAGAAGAGATGAGTCTTTTCATAAAGAAGTTCACCAAATTGATGAAAGCAAAAGGAAGACATCCTTTCAAAGGTAAGGGAAAGGTAAAAGAAAATTCTTCCGTTAATATAAAATGCTATGATTGTGGTGAAGCAGGGCATATGAAGACTGAATGCCCAAACAAGAAAAATGATGAACACAAGGGCAAAAAGCAATTCAAGAAGAAAGCATATATTGCTTGGGATGACAGTGATTCAAATTCAGAATCAAGCGACTCGGAAATAGAAGCAAACATTTGCTTAATGGCAAATGACAACATTTCTTCGGATTTTGAGGTTAGTGATTCCGATTCATCCTCTAGTGAAGAAAATGACCATGATGAATTGCAAAATGCTTATAATGAGTTATTTACTGCATTTATGAATATGAAAAACGAATTTAAAGTTGTAAAGAAAAATCTAAGAAGATCCGAAAAGGAAAATGAGTCCTTAAAATTGAAAATTGCATGTTTAGAAGAAAAGGAGGTAGCTAATACGAAAATTGTATGCTTAGATGAGAATAAGGACTTAGCTTGTGCAAATTGTAAAGAGCATGAATATGACATAGATAGTCTTAACCATTTGCTTGACAAAGCCGAAAAAGAAATTGATGATCTTAAGAAGCATGAAATGGTAATTGCTCAAAATAATGTAAATCAAAGAGTTCCTTTGAAAAAGAGTAAAACTAAAAAGAAAAGAGTATGGGTAGAAAAAGGAACTAGAGCATGTCATGTTAATAATGTATCTTGTTCTAAAACTACCTCAAATGCATGCTTCTATTGTATGAAACAAGGTCACACTTCAAATAAGTGTAAAATTAAACATTTTGGTGTTCCTAAAGGTAAATATATTTGGGTTCCAATAGTTAAATGAATTGTTTGTCTCTTTTATTTATTCAAAGAAAATGGATCATTTAGTATGTTTTAAACGAGAATGCTTAGGTAAAATCATTTTATCTTTTCTATCGCATGAAGGTTCTTCACTTAAAGATTTTGCGAAATGCCTCTAAAATCGTTTTAAACAACTAAAAACAAAGTATTTTTACAAAAGCTTTCTTAAACATGTTTTTAAGCTGATATAGTTGTGAAAGAACCGATTAAAATCACTTAGAATGTTCAAAGAAGTGTTTTTACAGTATTTTAATCGATACAACTTGTTTTTAATCGATTAAAACCATTTAGAACTCATTATGACCGATCAGAATACAAATATGACCGATCAGAATCAAATGTGATCGATCAGATTTTAATTATGAGCGGTCAGAATTTTTTCAATCGATTAAAACACGTTTCAATTGATTAAAATCACTTAAAGGGTCAGGATGATCGATCAGAATCCAATTATGACCGATCAGAATCCAATGTGATCGATCAGATTTTAATTATGAGCGGTCAGAATTTTTTCAATCGATTAAAACACGTTTCAATCGATTAAAATCACTTAAAGGGTCAGGATGATCGATCAGAATCCAATTATGACCGATGAGAATCAGTTATGATCGATGGAATTTAGTTATGACCGATCAGAACTCTTTTAATCGATTAAATCTCGTTTCAATCGATTAAAACAACTTAGAAATTTTCTACACAGCGTTTTAATCGATTAAAACTTATTTCTTATCAGTTAAAATAACTTGAAAAGTTTTATGAGAAAGTCTTGCAGTATTTAAATAGATTGTTATGTCTCTAACCCCAAGGACCCAAAAGTTGTGGGGACCTAAGTTTACTATGTTCTTGTTTTGTAGGAAATTTTCAAATCAAAGAAGTCTATGTGGTATCTTGATAGTGGATGCTCAAAACATATGACTGGAGATAAAACGAAATTTGTAAGTTTCAAAGCCAAAGAACAAGGATATGTGACTTATGGGGATAACAACAAAGGGAAGATTCTCGGAATTGGAAACATAGGTGGTGCAAACACATTGGAGATTAAGGATGTGCTTCTTGTTGATGGATTAAACCATAACCTTCTTAGCATAAGCCAATTGTGTGACAAAGGATTCAAGGTAACTTGTGAAAGCAAATTTTGCACCATACATTTAGTAGATTCCGAAAAAGTAGAATTAAAAGGCATTAGGCATAACAACATATATTTGATTGATTTGGATTGTTTACATGAGTCTAGTATAACATGCTTAGTTGCTAAGGAAGAGAACCCTTGGTTATGGCATAAAAGAGCGGCTCATATAAATATGCATCACTTGAATAAATTGATATCAAAAGACTTAGTTATTGGATTGCCTAAGTTAAAATTTGAAAAAGATAGATTGTGTGATGCATGCCAAAAAGGTAAACAAGTAAAATCATCTTTTAAATCAAAGAATGTGATTTCCACTTCAAAACCCCTAGAATTATTACATTTAGATTTATTTGGACCTTCTAGGATAAAAAGCTTTGGTGGAAATTATTATGGACTTGTAATTGTTGATGATTACTCTAGGTACACTTGGACATTTTTCTTAACTACGAAAAGTGAAGCTTTTAAGGTCTTTAGAAAGTTTGCTAAACAAATTCAAAATGAGAAAGACCTAAGAATTAAAGTTTTAAGAAGTGACCATGGTGGTGAGTTTCAAAATGAAAAGTTTGAGAATTATTGTGAGGAAAATGGTATATTACATAACTTTTACGCTCCTAGGACTCCCCAACAAAATGGTGTAGTTGAAAGGAAAAATAGGTCATTAGAGGAACTTGCTAGAACTATGTTAAATGAATCTAATGTTCCTAAATATTTTTGGGCTGATGCGGTTAGTACTTGCATGTTATGTTTTAAATAGAATGCTCATTAGGTCAATTATTAAATCTACTCCATATGAATTATTTAATGGTAGAAAGCCTAATGTTGCCCATTTGAAAATTTTTGGATGTAAATGTTTTGTGCTAAATAATGGAAAGGACAATCTAGGAAAATTTGATTCAAAAGCCGATGAGGGCATTTTTCTAGGATATTCATTAAATAGCAAGGCATATAGAGTATTTAATAGGAGAACTTTGAATATAGAAGAATCTATACATGTTACCTTTGATGAGATTGTAGACCTTGGGGGAAATCCTCTTGAGTCAAATAAAAGACTTGCAGGTGATGATGAATATATAAGGGAGGCTCTTGATGAACTGTATTTAGAAGATAATGAGCCTTCTCAAACTCCTCAATTAGCAAAGGAATGGCAATCACCTAGAGGACTCTCAATGGACAACATCATAGGTGACATCTCAAAAGGGGTAAGAACTAGAAATATGACAAATTGCTGTATGTCTGTTGCTTTTGTGTCACAGATAGAACCTAAAAACATTGAGGAAGCACTTAAAGATGATCAATGGTGCATAGCCATGCAAGAAGAACTTAACCAATTTGAAAGGAATCAAGTCTGGGAATTAATTCCAAGAGAAGAGTCACATCAAGTCATTGGAACTAAATGGGTATTTAGAAATAAGCTTGATGAAGATGGTAATATAACAAAGAATAAAGCCAAACTTGTTGCAAAAGGCTATTATCAGGAGGAAGGTATAGATTATGATGAAACTTATGCTCCTGTTGCCAGGTTAGAGGCTATACGCCTACTTCTTGCCTATGCATCTATGATGAAATTTAAATTATATCAAATGGATGTTAAAAGTGCATTTTTAAATGGTTTTATTAAAGAAGAAGTGTATGTAGAGCAACCCCCTGGATTTGAAGATTTTAATAATCCTAATCATATTTACAAATTAAAGAAAGCATTATATGGGTTAAAACAAGCTCCTAGATCTTGGTATGAAAGATTAAGTAGTTTCCTAACTGCAAATGATTTTTCAAGAGGAAGAATTGATTCTACACTTGTTTATTAAGAAAGTTAAAGAACATATCTTATTGGTCCAGGTATATGTTGATGATATTATTTTTGGATCAACTCGATAATTCGTTGTGTGTAGAATTTGCTAAGATTATGCGGGGAGAGTTTGAAATGTCTATGATGGGAGAATTGACATTCTTCCTTGGACTTCAAATCAAGCAACTTAAAGATGGCACTTTCATCTCTCAAACTAAATTCTGCAAGGAGATTCTCAAAAAGTTTGGTATGGACACCTCAAAGGAAGCTAACACACCCATGGGAACTTCATGTTATCTAGACAAGGATGAATCGGGTTTGGAAGTTAATCAAACTATGTATAGAGGTATGATAGGATCACTATTATACTTAACTACTAGTAGACACGATATTATGCATTACATGCTGTGTGTGTGCTAGATTTCGGGCTTGTCCAAAAGAATCTCACCTAATTGCGGTAAAACATATTTTAAAATACTTAAAAGGAACTACTTGGGTTTGGCTTGTGGTATCCGTCGATGCTTATATTAGTTTATTAGGATATTCGATGCTGATTATGGTGGATGTAAAATTGATAGGAAAAGCACTAAAGGGACATGTCATTTGTTAGGTTCATCCTTAATATCATGGCATTCTAAGAAACAAGCATGTGTAGCTTTATCTACCACTGAAGTCGAATATATTGCAGTTGGTAGTTGTTGTGCTCAAATTACTGTGGATGAAACAACAATTAGAGGATTATAGCATATATTTAAATGACATTCCATTAATGTGTGATAATACGAGTGCAATCAATCTAACTAAGAATCCGGTAATGCACTCTAGGACTAAACATATTGAGATTAGACATCACTTTTTAAGAGATCATATCAGCAAGGAAGCTGCAAAATAGAGTATGTAGACACTAAACGTCAATTAGCAGATATATTTACTAAGCCTCTACCCAAGGATAGATTCTATGATCTTAGAAGAGACTTAGGGATATTAGAAATAGCTTAAAATATGCTTAATTTGACTATTTACGGATGATTGTTATGTTAAAATTCGTGGTGTAGCATGTTCATAGGTTATTATGCATATAAATCTCAAAATCTTGATATAGCCTCGGAATAATCGATTACTTGGAAGTGATAATCGATTATTTTCCCTCAAAACGTCCAAAACAGGGTATTCTCCTCTAGAATAATCGATTATTTCGTGAAATAATCGATTAAATGCCTCAGAATAATCGATTATTTGCTAGAAATAATCGATTAAAGCTATACGATATAGAGATAATCGATTATTTTGAGATATAATCGATTAAATGCGATAAAGTGTGTCATTTAGAGAATAGATTTGATGCACACTTTAATGATCATGATAGTGAAGAATTTTAAATTACGTTATGTATTTTCTTTTGTTATTGTCTTGATGTTGTAATGGATGAATGATTATGAAATAAAATATGATGCTTCTTTCATGCTATGATTAAGGGGGAGCTTTCTCTAAATTATGCATATTTTGAGGGGAGATCTAATGTTTGTTCTTTCGAGTTCTTTTTGATTATAATCAAAATAGGGGAGAAAAATTTAAAGCCTATATTCAATTTTAAATTTTATATGTTTAATGTGTGTGTTAGTATGACGGATAAAACGAGGTTATTACAAGGGCTTTAAAAAGATAATTTTGATCATCATCAAAAAGGGGAGATTGTTGAACATTCAAGGACTTGATGTTGCAAATAATGATCATGAAGAATGTTGATTTTGATGATGATCCAAGAGCTTAAAGACTTAGAGTATTGAAGATTGAAGATTGATGATTTACGTATTGTAATAACTCTGTTTTAGTTTGATTGAGTCCGTAATTATAGAATCTAAGATAGCCGGTACATAGTACTGTAACTTAGAAGCTTCAAAAAGCCCAAATATATCATCCAGGCTCGGCTTTAATCGATTATATAGGGAAATAATCGATTAAAACGAGTGAGAAAACCATTTTCGGTATATACTCATCTGTTTTAATCGATTAAAACATCAAAATAATCGATTATTAGGTCAAATAATCGATTAAAACTTAAAATAATCGATTAAAACAGAGAGGTTTTGGGTTCTTTTTTTTGGCTCTGTTTTAATCGATTATAACTCCATTTAATCGATTATTTCGATCTGTTTTTCATTTTAAATTTCAAATTAACCCTATTTTCGAAAACCCAATTACCAAGAACCCTAGTTTCGAAAATCCCCTTTCTAAACCCTAATTTCCCTACTTAAACTCTCCTTTGGCACTCAGAAATATAGAACAACCTTTTCCATACAAAAGTTAAGTGCTGTGAGTGCTAGAGAACTGTTTGTTGCAAGGAAAGGGGGCTTTCTGAACCTGGTGTGGGCTAGAAGCGATAAGAATCACTAAGTGGAGTTCTTAGTGGATTGTGTGCTGTGCCGTCTCTGGGGAAAGCTGTTCATCATCTCTTGTGGATTTCAAGAGAGGTGTATTCTGATCTTTATCTGTTCATTTGTAATCTGTTTGTAACAATTTGTTCTTAGTGACAGCGTTAATCCTCTTTTGAGTGATTAGCAACTGGACGTAGGGTCTTTTGATCCGAACCAGTATAAACCTATTGTGTAATCTTCTCTACTCTTCTCTATTTACATTTACGCAATTTTTAATCGGTAAAATTTGGGGAAAATTTTGAAAACCTAATTTTTATTAAGAAACCAATTCACCCCCCCTCTTGGTTTTTGTCCGACCACGCGAACATTCCGCTGCGCGATTCTAACATTAAGGACCAGTCCGGTTTGATCCTCCTGAGTTTTTGTTTCACAGGTCGAAACCCCTCTTTTAACGGCAACCTATTCTCCACTATGCTCCACTATGCTCGTGTCGAGCCCAGGCATGTCATGATAAGACCAAGCAAACACATCCATATATTCCTTTAGAAGCTGTATCAATTCTTCCCTTATGCTACCTTTTATTTGGGTGCCGATGTTCACCTTTTTCTCCTCATCCTCTTTTCCCAAATTGACAGTTTCTATTCCCTCCTGGTGCGGTTGTATGATGCGTGTTTCCTTTTCCAGCATTCTTTGCATGTCCAGAGAAATGGTCTCCTGCTCACTGTCGGACCCGACCCATTCGCCTTCCGTTTCTGGGGTCCACGGAGATTCATCAATCACAGACATGATGTGTTTTAGGTTCTGTTTTAGTCATAGATTTTATTATTCAATTTATTTTTGAAAGAATAATAAACAGAAGAGGGAAAAGAATGAATATGATGAAATGCCTCGTGTATTAATGAAAATGAAGATGTATGTACAAGCCCTTTTAATCAAAATTCCTGCGGCCACGGGCGGGGACCGCAGGAGATACAAAGGAAAGCTTAAAAATAGACACCCTAAGGGCTGATCCTCTTAGTCCTCCCTCTCTGCTACTCCGGCTTCGACAGAGGTTTGTCATCCGTGCTGGAAGCAGAGGCGTCGAAAGTAATCCACCCGGCGTCGATTAGTTCTTGAACCCGATACTTAAGGGTCAAGCAATTTTCTGTAGAGTGCCTGGGTGAACCCGAATGGTAAGCGCATTTCTCGTTTGGCTTATACCATTCGGGGTAAGGAGGCTCCAACTGTTTCTTGGGAGGGACGTAGGTCAGGAGCTTAGCTTCCAGCAGCTGAGGTAGTAGCAGTCCGTAGGAAGTGGAGATTGGAGTGAACTTCCTTTCTTTCTTGCGGGGCTGCCTGGGCGTTTGTGTGGTAGAAGAAGGGGTGGAAAAATTGATTGCATGCACAGATTCGTCCTTATTCTTGCCAGCAAGCTTCCTGAATGAGACGCCCGCTTGGGAAGACTGGGCTATCTTCCCGTTTCTCAGCCCCTGCTCTACTCTCTCCCCCACAGTGACTATGTCCGAAAAAAGATTGGAGGTACTGGCTATCGCCTTATCGTAGTACGCTCCGGTCAGTGAGTCGATGAACATAGCCACTGTCTCCTTGTCCGTCAAAGGAGGCTCTGTCTGGGCTGCCATTTCCCTCCACCTTTGGGCGTATGCTTTGAAGGGCTCGTCGTTCCTCTTGCTCAGAGTTCTGAGATCTGACCTGTCGGGGGTCAGATCGATGTTTTATCGGTAACGACGGAGAAAAGCGTCAGCCAACTGTTTCCAGTTCTGGACCTGCCCTCTCTCTAACTGCATGTACCAATTGAGAGCTGTGTCTGCCAAACTCTCCTGGAAGCAGTGGATCAGGAGTTTTTCGTTCTCAGCATGGGCGACCATCTTACGGCAGTACATCGTAAGATGGTTCTTTGGGCAGGTCATCCTGGCGTATTTGGGGAAGTCCGGGATTTTAAACTTGGGAGGAAAACGGATGTTCTTCACGAGGCACATGTCTGCCACCTCCTTGACGTCGAAGTTGTGCCCTTCGACCGCCTTCAGCCTCTCCTCCAGGGCGGAGAGTTGTTGCTTAGATACCTCTGGGGTAAGGATGCGTGCAGTCTTGGCATCCTTCCCGTCAAAAAAATATTCCTCCTCCTCTTCTTCATGGGGAGGGATATGTTCAGCTTGGTCTTCGCCCTTGCTCTGACCCTGGCGTATGACCTCCATTAGTTGGGCCACTTGCTCGCAGAGGGTATTGACCTCCGCGGTGAGCTTTCTGTTCTGCTCCTCTAGGTTTTCCATCACTTTCGCTTTTTGTGCACGAGTACGAGTGGGGAGAGGACCAACCACTTTCTAGAACGCCCAAAACGGTTTATTAATGCATGTCGAGTGTTTAAACTAATATGGATATGCATGAGAGATTCCACTTAAATGATGCTGAGTGTGCTCTCATTTTTATTTTCTCTCTTGGTTTTTCTTTACTCATGGTATGATGTAATATGAATGTTTTGACTTTGTCAAAAGTTGATTATTATTTATTTTTTTTCGTGTTTTTGTATTTTGATTTTTATTTTGACGTTTATTTGTTTATTTTATAGCCTTTTAACTCTTCTGTCGGAACTGCGTGGCTACTTAGCTGGCAAAGAACCTGAAACCAGGCTAGCTAAAAGGAAGACTGTCCGAGATAAAATATGGCTTTATGTGAAAGAATATTTAGCGTCCCTTATCTCTTCTGTCGGAACTGCGTGGCTACTTAGCTTACAAAGAACCTGAAACCAGGCTAGCTAAAAGGCAGACTGTCCAAGATAAGGGTGTTTATTTGCGAAAAATATTTTTGGTTTTTGTTTTGTTGTTTGTTTATGCTATGCAACATACAAATGCAACAATCATATGCACACACAATTTGATCATCCCCGAACAGGCGAGAATTCATTTTTATCACGAGGTAGGGTTTTCCTGCAGAAAAGTGCATTGGCAAGGGTTGGTTCTAACTGTTCTCACTAGGCTAAGGCCCCCAAGGTGCCCCCATTATAGGGTCCCCACTCTCCAGCCGTCCGACCATGCTTAGCACTAAGGCCATAGTCAGTCTTATTGCCAAAAGAGGAAGGTTATCACCTTGAGTGGTGGTTTCCGATCACACTGGTGGGCTCAAGGCCCTCACTACAGTGAACCGTACCTTCCACCCACTCCTTATGGTTATCTCACTTGCCCCGGGGTATAGGGGGAACTGTTGTGTGCAAGGGATTGTGTGCAGTTTATATTTCAAGCAATTTGCGCAAGTATAAACAAACAACAATTTATTAAAGCCACACATTAAAACATGTTATAAATACAAGTTAAGGGCAAAAGTATTATTTTCTTGGTTTATTTATTATTTAAGCCGGCCGATCACTAAATGGGATAAACTCTCGAGGCTTCTCTAGTGGAGTCGCCATCTGTCGCCGCCGTCTCAAAAGCGAAGGTCAGTCGGAGCGACGCGATGGTTTTTTCGACCCTTTTGTTTTCGCATTTTTTATGGGTGGTTACAACGCCTTTAGGTTATCCGATAACCGGGCTAACCTAGGGGCGAAGTTTTCGAAAGGTGTCCATGGATTGTCCGATAACCGGGCTAACCCAACGACTTATTTATTTTGGGTTCTATGGAGTCGCCACCGATGTTTTTACTGGAAATATCGGGAAAGGTTTTTGAAAGGCGTTGGTTTTCAAAAACCAACTTTGGTCATTAGAACCAGAGTTGGGTAAGGGAGTTAGTTACGTTGTAAAGGAAGTAGTAGTTCCTTTACTACGCCCCTTTCGGGTTCCCTATGATAGGCCAGCTTTTATTATTAATAAATAAACCAGAAAATATGCTTTTGCCCTTTTTATTATGCGGAATTTAAAGTGATGACTACATGGCCCTAATCTATTGCATAATTTAAATTAAAGCAGTAAAAGTAGAGGGGGAGAAATTAAACCTCCGAAGCAAGCTTTGTTTTATATTTCTTTAAAATAAATGGGTGCTTTTTGGCAGCCCTTCACTCTACAAGACGCCGGAAACTCTTCTGGACGCCGAAAAAAGCTCTCAAAGACACTCAGAAACTCCGGAAATGCGTCGGAGGGATTCTAGAGAGAAGTTTTAGAGAGAAGGGAGAGCTAGAAGCTTGTGGTGTGTGGAAATGAGGGGGGGAGGACCCCTATTTATACGTTTCCGCGCCTGTCAGTGGCGAGACCGCCGGTCTCGTCTGATAGGGTCGAGATCGCCGTCTCGTCCAGCGAGACCGCCCTCTTGCCCTGTCAAACGCGGCGAGACCGCCGTCTGGGGAAACAAGACCGCCGTCTCGCCCTTCGCAGGTGGCGAGACCGCCGTCTCGTCAAGCGAGACCACCGTCTCGCCCTTCGCAGGTGGCGAGACGGCGGTTTGGGAAACCCAGACAGCGTTCTCGTCTCAACAAGGCGAGAAAACTTATTTTATCGCACAGAAACTCCCTCCTATCCTAGTATGGGGCCTAATTGTCTCTCCTAATGGCTTGTTGGGCTTTGTCCATCTTCAAATAGGAGGTCTTCTGCTCTTTATTTGGAGGCCGGGCAAGATTTGGGGTCTACACAGTGGAGAATCGACTGGATGTCGAAGAAGATTGTCACATTTTCTACCATTCACATGCCATGTCAAGTTTCTTGCATCTTCTTTTATGGCAAATAATCTTTTAAACCTAGGTATTATTGGCAAATACCATAACAACTTAGCAGGGGGACCATCTAGTTCTTCCTCATCACTACTTCCCTCAACTTTGTTTTTGAACCTGGACAAACCACATGTCGGACACATCTTTCATGTAGCAAAATCATTTCTGTACAATATAAAATCATTAGCACATGCATGTATCTTCTTGTACTCTAAACCCATTGGACATAATATCTTCTTTGTCTCATAGTTACGAATAGGTAATGTATTATCTTCGGGAAGAATCTCCTTCAATAACTCCAATAATTCGGTGAAACTTTTATCAATCCATCCATTTCTTGCTTTTAAACTAAACAATTTTAAAGTTGCTGATAATCTTGTAAAACTACATCCTATGTACAATTGTTGCTCAAAATCAGATTTCAAAGAATCATGTAAATGTGCTTTCATAAAATTTTCTTCACCAATATCACGTATCATATCCTCTATATTATCATCCATCCCTCCATCAAAATTTTCTGTAGTTGACATAGTTGGGATGTCTAATATTTCTCCATGCCATTAAAAGTGATGAAGATCTTATTGAATCATTTGATGAAATGAAGATCTTGTTGATTTGATGAAGTCAAATGAAGTCAAAAGCTTTTATGTTGAAGTCAAAGGTTACTTGGTTAAAAGGGTAAAGTGATTAGTGAGTCTACATCTATACATAGGTATAATCATTCACATCTCTCTGCTACATGAGGTTTCATCATTTAAAAGATTTTGCAAATGCCTCTAAACGTGTTTAATCTGTTAAAAACCAAAGTAATTTGTTAAATGGTTTTTAAGTAATTGTTTTAACTGATATTATATGAGATTTATCAGTTAAAATGTTCTTAACACTTAAATAACAGGTTTTTAACTGATAGGTTTTCAAAATAATCGATTAAAACCTTTTAAAACATACACTGGAACTATTTTAATCGATATATCTTTGAATTAATCGATTGTTTTCATTAAAGGAGTTTTTGAAAACCTTATGCCAGTATTTTAACTGATGTAAATTCAAAATAATCGATTAAAATAACTTGAAGTGTTTTGAAATATGTTCTGTCAGTATTTTAATCGATGTAATCTCGAATTAATCTATTAAAACCACTTGAAAGGTTTTGAAATAAGTTCTATCAGGATTTTAATTGATGTTTTATCAGTTAAAATCACTTAGAAAGTTTTATGAAAATATTTGGCAGGATTTTAATCGATTAAAATGCGAATTAATTGATTAAAACAACTAAGAGATTTTTTCTAAAGTGTTTTAATTGATTAAAATAGACTATTATCAGTTAAAATCACTTAGAAAATTTTATGAAAACATTTGGCAGTATTTTAATCGATTAAAAGGCGAATTAATCAATTAAAACAACTTAAGGGATTTTTTACAAAGAGTTTTAATCGATTGAAACGATGTCGCATTAGTTAAAACAAATCTGGAAAATGATCAAGAACATTTTAACAGATTAAAAGATTGTTTTAACAGATTAATTAAACCAGCAGTTAGAACAATTCTCTATATAAACAAGATTGCTTGAGTCTTTTAAAATATACCTTTGAGCAATCAATCAAGCAATCACAAGAGCTACTTTCAAGAAAGAATGCTTGTGAAGTTTTCCAAAGTTCTTTCTTGAGGCAATTTCTGCATTTCTTTTGTGAAGAAACTCATTCTGCATAACTGCATAATCTTGGTTTGAGTGTTCTAGTTTCTTCTCTTTTGTTTCTTTACATTTCATTATTGTATTGTGGGTGTCTGGAAGTGTGGGCACTGGTTTCTGTGGCTGGAATTTGGCTGCAGGGTGGTTCAAGAACTGGAAGTTGGTTCTTGGTGAAGGTTTAGGTTTACGTGCAAGGACTGGAATTTTGGTTCTTGTGGTAGATTGGGTGTTTGATTGGAATTTGTAATCTGTAAAACATTCAATCTAGTGGAACTCAGTTGGAATTTGGCTGAGAACTGGACATAGCCCTGGGATTGCGTGAACCAGTATAAATCTTGGTTGTGTCTCTCTAAACTTTTCTCTCTTTAATTCTGTTGTTGCCTTTATTTTGATTGTTTGTTTTGTTTGATTCAAGAATTGGTCGGACATAGATTGATTTATTTCCAAACAGTGAACCTATCATACCTTTATACATAGATTGATTTATTTCCAAACATGATTCACCATTATCTAAATAGCATGAAGTTCCCATGGGTGTATTAGCTTCCTTTGAAGTGTCCATTCCAAATTTCTTGAGAATCTCTTTGTAGTATTTGGTTTGAGAGACAAAAATTCCATCTTTAAGTTGTTTGATTTGAAGTCCAAGGAAGAACGTTAATTCTCCCATCATTGACATTTCAAATTCTCTCTGCATTATCTTAGCAAATTCTACACACAAGGAATTATCAGTTGATCCAAAAATGATATCATAAACATATACTTGAACTAATAAGATATGTTCTTTTACTTTCTTAATAAACAAAGTTGAATCAATTTTTCCTCTAGAAAAACCATATGAAGTTAGAAAACTACTTAATCTTTCATACCAAGACCTAGGAGCTTGTTTCAAACCATATAAGGCTTTCTTCAATTTAAAAATATGATTAGGATAACTAAAATCTTCAAATCCAGGGGGTTGTTCCACATATACTTCTTCTTTGATAAACCCATTCAAAAATGCACTTTTAACATCTATTTGATATAATTTAAATTTCATCAATGATGCATAACCAAGAAATAGGCGTATAGCCTCTAACCTGGCAACAAGAGCATAAGTTTCATCATAATAAATACCTTCCTCCTGATAGTAACCTTTGGCAACAAGTCTGGCTTTATTCTTTGTTATATTTCCATCTTCATCAAGTTTGTTTCTAAATACCCATTTAGTTCCAATTACTTGATGTGATTCTTCTCTTGGAATTAATTCCCAAACTTGATTCCTTTTAAAATGATTAAGTTCTTCTTGCATTACTATGCACCATTGGTCATCTTTAAGCGCTTCTTCAACACTTTTGGGTTCTATCTGTGAAACAAAAGCTACAGACATATAGAAATTAGTCATATTTCTATTTCTTACCCCTTTTGAGATATCACCAATTATATTGTCCATTGAAAGTCCTCTTGGTGATTGTCATTCTTTTGCTAATTCAGTTGGTTGAGAAGGCTCATTCTCATTCAAATACAATTCTTCAAGAGCCTCTCTTAAGTACTCATCATCACCTGCAAGTTCTTTATTTGACTCAAGAGGATTTCCCCCAAGGTCTACAATTTCATCAAAGTTCTTCAAAAGAGGATTTCCCCCAGTATCAGAACCATTTAATCGATTAAATTGTGCAGTTAATCGATTAATTTTGTGTTTAATCGATTAATGGGTGAATTAATCGATTAATCCAGAGAGGAATGTCATGTTTTGAGTGTTTTGGATGCAAATAATCGATTATAACTCCAATTAATCGATTATTCCAGAGAGTACATCAAATTTTTGAGGTTTTTACACATAATAAACTATTAACATCCTGTATAATGAATTATATCCTTATAAACATCCAAAAACTGTCTTATTAAGCAGAATTTAAGCTATTTCTAATATCCCTAAGTCTCTTCTAAGTTCATAGAATCTATCCTTGGGTAGAGGCTTAGTAAATATATCTGCTAATTGATGCTTTGTATCAACGTACTCTATTTTACAGTTTCCTTTGCTGATATGATCTCTCAAAAAGTGATGTCTAATTTCTATATGCTTAGTCCTAGAGTGCATTACTGGATTCTTAGTAAGATTAATTGCACTCGTATTATCACACATTAAAGGTATGTCATTCAGAAATATACTATAATCTTCTAACTGTTGTTTCATCCACAGACTTTGAGCACAATAATTACCAGCTGCAATATATTCAGCTTCAGTGGTAGATAAAGCAACACATGCCTGTTTCTTAGAATGCCAAGATACTAAGGATGAACCTAACAAATGACATGTCCCACTAGTACCCTTTCTGTCAATTTTGCATCCACCATAATCAACATCAGAATATCCTATTAAACTAGTACAAGCATCAGATGGATACCATAAGCCAAAACCAGTAGTTCCTTTTAAATATTTTAAAATATGTTTTGCTGCAATTAGGTGAGATTCTTTTGGACAAGCCTAAAATCTAGCGCACACACAAACAGAATGCATAATATCAGGTCTACTAGCAGTTAAGTATAACAGTGAACCTATCATACCTCTATACATAGATTGATTAACTTCCAAACCTGATTCATCCTTGTCTAGATAGAATGAAGTTCCCATGGGTGTGTTAGCTTCCTTTGAGGTGTCCATTCCAAACTTTTTAAGGATCTCTTTGCAGTATTTGGTTTGAGAGATGAAAATTCCATCTTTAAGTTGCTTGATTTGTAATCCAAGGAAGAATGTCAATTCTCCCATCATAGACATTTCAAACTCTCCCTGCATTATCTTAGCAAATTCTACACATAGCAAATTATCAGTTGATCCAAAAATAATATCATCAACATATACCTGGACCAATAAGATATGTTCTTTAACTTTATTTATAAACAAAGTAGAATCTATTTTTCCTCTAGAAAAATCATTTGAAGTTAGGAACCTACTTAGCCTTTCATACCAAGATCTAGGAGCTTGTTTCAACCCATATAATGCTTTCTTTAATTTAAAAACATGATTAGGATAACTAAAATCTTCAAATTCAGGGGGTTGCTCGACATAAACTTCTTCTTTAATAAAACCATTCAAAAATGCACTCTTAACATCCATTTGATATAATTTAAATTTCATTAAAGATGCATAAGCAAGAAGTAGGCGTATAGCCTCTAACCTGGCAACATGAGCATAAGTTTCATCATAGTCTATACCTTCCTCCTGACAATAGCCTTTGGCAACAAGTCTGGCTTTATTCTTTGTTATATTTCCATCTTCATCAAGTTTATTTCTAAACACCCATTTGGTTCCAATAACTTGATGTGATTCTTCCCTTGGGATTAATTCCTAGACTTGATTCCTTTCAAATTGGTTAAGTTCTTCTTGCATAGATATGCACCATTGTTCATCTTTAAGTGCTTCCTCCACATTTTTGGGTTCTATCTGAGACACAAAAGCTACGGACATACAAAAGTTAGTCATATTTCTTGTTCTTACCCCTTTTGAAATATCACCAATGATATTGTCCATTGAGAGTCCTCTTGGTGGTTGCCATTCTTTTGCTAATTCAGGTGTTTGAGAAGGCTCATTTTCTTCGAAATACAATTCATCAAGAGCCTCTCTTATATATTCATCATCACCTACAAGTTCTTAAATCCTTTGTCACATAGTTGACTTATGCTTAGGAGATTATGCTTTAGTCCATCAACAAGAAGCACATCCTTAATCTCCAAAGTATTTGCACCACCTATGTTTCCAATTCCAAGAATCTTCCCTTTGTTGTTGTCCCCATAAGTTACATATTCTTGTTCCTTAGCTTTGAAACTCACAAATTTTGATTTATCACCAGTCATATGCTTTGAGCATCCACTATCAAGATACCACATAAACTTCTTAGATTTGGAAGTTTCCTACAAAACAAGAACATAGTAAACTTAGGTCCCCAAAACTTTTGGGTCCTTGGGGTTAGAGACAAATAAATTATATAACAATAGGAACCCAAATATATTTACCTTTAGGAACACCAAAATGTTTAATTTTACATTTATTTGAAGTGTGACCTTGGTTTATGCAATAAAAACATGCTTTTGATGTAGCTTTAGAATAAGATGCATTACTTACAAAACATGCTCTAGTTCCTTTTTCTACCCATACTCTTTTATTTTTCTTTTTATACTTTTTCAAAGGAACTTGTTGATTTATACTATTTTGAGCAAACACTATTTCATGCTTCTTAAGATCATCTATTTCCTTTTCGGCTTTGTCTAACAAATGGTTAAGAATATCTATATCATATTCATGCTCTTTACAATTTGCACATGCTAAGTTCTTATCATCATTCTCATCTAAACATACAATTTTCGTATTTAATAACTCCTTTTCTTCTAAACATGTGATTTTCATTTTTAAAGAGTCAATTTCCTTTTCGGATCTACTTAGATTCTTCTTTACAACTTTATATTCATTTTTCAAATTCTTAAAGACACTAAATAATTCATTATATGCATTTTGCAGTTCATCATGGTCATTATCATCATCACTAGAAGATGAGTCGGAATCACTTACCTCAAAATCAGAAGATATGTTGTCATTTGCCATTAAGCAAATATTTGTTTCTACTTCCGAGTCACTTGATTCTGAACTTGAATCACTGTTGTCCCAAGCAATATAGGCTTTCTTCTTGAAGACCTTTTTGCCTTTGTTTTCATCGTTTTTCTTGTTTGGGCATTCGGTCTTTACATGCCCTGCTTCACCACAACCATAACATTTTATATTTACGGAAGTACTTTCTCTTACCTTTCCCTTACCTTTGAAAGGATGCCTTCCTTTAGCTTTCATTAATTTGGTGAACTTCTTAATCAAAAGACTCAATTCTTCTTCTTCGTTCTCCGAGTGTTCTTCTTCCTTTTTATTTTTACCTTTGGAAATTTTGATTTTGAAGGCTAGGTTCTTCTTTTGGTATTGACCTTCTTCCTCATTTAGCCTTCTAAGTTCAACCTCATGCTCTCTAAGCTTTCCAAAGAGCGCCGCCATAGACATTGTGGAAAGATTTTGTGACTCCAGATGGCCGTCACCTTAGGTTGTCATTTCCTATCCAAAGATTTTAAGATTTTAACATTTAATTCATCAACGTCAAAAATTTTACCTAATCCGGTGAGATGGTTCACAATATGAGTGAAACGCTTTTGAACGTCAAATATCGTTTCACCTTGTTGCATCCAGAACATCTCGTATTTTTGGATTAGAGAATTTTTCCTTGCTCTTTTAACATCGTCAGTACCTTCGTGGGTCACTCTTAGCATTTTCCACATTTCCTGAGCACTTTTACACACAGAAATCCTGTAAAACTCGTCAAGGGTTAGAGCAGATGAAATTATATTTCTAGCCCTAACGTCAAATTGTGCTTTTCTGTTTTCTTCTGCAGTCCATCTAGAAAAAGGTTTGGGAACTTCAACACCGTTCTCAGTAACTTTAGGAACAAATGGACCATTTAAAATAGCGTCCCAAACGCCTCTATCAACAGACTCTAAAAAGATTTGCTTTCTTACCTTCCAGAAAGGATAATTTTGACCCGCAAAAAGTGGGGGTTTGTTGATAGACGCACCTTCGGAAAAAGTTTGATTTTGTCCGGCCATTTTCGAAAAGTTTGAATGACTATCAAAGCAAGCTCTGATACCACTTGTTAGAATCACGCAGCGGAATGTTCGCGTGGTCGGACAAAAACCAAGAGGGGGGGTGAATTTGTTTCTTAACAAAAATTAGGTTTTCAAAATTTTCCCCAAATTTTACCGATTAAAAACTGTGTAAATGTAAATAGATAAAGAGATAGAGTCTTACATAGGAGATTTATACTGGTTCGGATCAAAAGACCCTACGACCAGTTGCTAATCACTCAAACAGAGGATTAATGCTGTCACTATAATCAAAGTTTGTTACAAACAAATTACAATGGAAAAGATAAAGTAAAGAAAACACCTCTCTTGAAATCCACAAGAGATGAAGAACAACTTTCCCTAGAGACGGCACAACACACTGTTGAACATTCAAGGACTTGATGTTGCAAATAATGATCATGAAGAATGTTGATTTTGATGATGATCCAAGAGCTTAAAGACTTAGAGTATTGAAGATTGAAGATTGATGATTTCTGTATTGTAATAACTTTGTTTTAGTTTGATTGAGTCTGTAATTATAGAATCTAAGATAGCCAGTACATAGTCTGTAACTTAGAAGCTTCAAAATGCTCAAATTTATCATGCAGGCTCGGCTTTAATCGATTATATAGGTAAATAATCGATTAAAACAGTGAGAAAACCACCTTCTATACAAAGTCACTGTTTTAATCGATTAAACAACAAAATAATCGATTATTTTGTACTTGTTCAGTATAGATAATCGATTATTTCACCAAATAATCGATTAATCCGAGAGGTTTGGGTTCTGTCGTATTTGGCTCTGTTTTAATCGATTATCACTCCAAATAATCGATTATTTCAGTCTGTTTTTCATTTTAAATTTCAAATTAACCCTATTTTCGAAAACCCAATTACCAAGAACCCTAGTTTCGAAATCCCCAATTTCTAAACCCTAATTTCCCTACTTAAACTCTGCTTTGGCACTCAGAAAAGTAAGAACAACTTTTTCCATACAAAAGTTAAGTGTTGTGAATGCCAGAGAACTGTTTGTTGCAAGGAAAGGGGGCTTTTGGAACCTGGTGTGGGCTAGAAGCGATAAGAATCACTAAGTGGAGTTCTTAGTGGATTGTGTGTTGTGCCGTCTCTGGGGAAAGCTGTTCTTCATCTCTTGTGGATTTCAAGAGAGGTGTTGTCTTTACTTTATCTCTTTGATTTGTAAACTGTTTGTAAGAATTTGTTCTTAGTGACAACGTTAATCCTCTTTTGAGTGATTAGCAACTGGACGTAGGGTCTTTTGATCTGAACCAGTATAAACCTACTGTGTAATCTTCTCTATTTACATTTACGCAGTTTTTAATCGGTAAAATTTGGGGAAATTTTTGAAAACCTAATTTTTATTAAGAAACCAATTCACCCCCCCCCCTCTTGGTTTTTGTCCGACCACGCGAACATTTCGTTGCGCGATTCTAACAAGTGGTATCAGAGCTTGCTTTGATAGTCATTCAAACTTTTCGAAAATGGCCGGAGAAAATCAAACTTTTGCCGAAGGTGCGTCTATCAACAGACCCCCACTTTTTGCGGGTCAAAATTATCCTTTTTGGAAAGTACGTATGCAAATATTTTTAGAGTCTGTTGATAGAGGCGTTTGGGACGCAATTTTAAATGGTCCATTTGTTCCTAAAACTACTGAGAACGGTGTTGACGTTCTTAAACCTATTTCTAGATGGACTGCAGAAGAAAGTCGAAAAGCACAATTTGATGTTAGGGCTAGAAACATTATTTCATCTGCTCTAACCCTTGATGAGTTTTATAGAATTTCAGTTTGTAAAAGTGCACAGGAAATGTGGGAAATGCTAAGGGTGACCCACGAAGGAACTGACGACGTCAAAAGAGCACGTAAAAATTCTTTAATCCAAGAATACGAGATGTTCGGATGCAACCCGCGAAACGATTTTCGACGTTCGAAACGTTTCACTCATATCGTGAACCATCTCACCGGACTAGGTAAAATTTTTGACGTTGATGAATTAAATGTTAAAATTTTGAAATCTCTGGATAGGAAATGGCAACCAAAGGTGACGGCCATCTCGGAGTCACAAAATCTTGCCACTATGTCTATGGCGGCGTTATTTGGAAAGCTTAGGGAGCATGAACTTGACCTTGGAAGACTAAATGAGGAAGAGGGTCAATATCAAAAGAAGAACCTAGCTTTCAAGACCGAAATTTCAAAAAGCAAAAATAAGAAAGAAGAAGAAGAAGACTCCGAAATTGATGAAGAAGAGATGAGTCTTTTTATAAAGAAGTTCACCAAGATGATGAAAGCAAAAGGAAGACATCCTTTCAAAGGTAAGGGAAAGGTAAAAGAAAATTCTTCCGTTAATATAAAATGCTTTGGTTGTGGTGAAGCGGGGCATATAAAGACCGAATGCCCAAACAAGAAAAATGATGAACACAAGGGCAAAAAGAAATTCAAGAAGAAAGCATATATTGCTTGGGATGACAAGTGATTCAAATTCAGAATCAAGCGACTTCGAAATAGAAGCAAACAATTGCTTAATGGAAAATGATAACATTTCTTCGGATTTTGAGGTTAGTGATTCCGATTCATCCTCTAGTGAAGAAAATGACCATGATGAATTGCAAAATGCTTATAATGAGTTATTTACTGCATTTATGGATATGAAAAACAAATTTAAAGTTGTAAAGAAAAATCTAAGAAGATCCGAAAAGGAAAATGAGTCCTTAAAATTGAAAATTGCATGTTTAGAAGAAAAGGAGGTAGCTAATACGAAAATTGTATGCTTAGATGAGAATAAGGACTTAGCTTGTGCAAATTGTAAAGAGCATGAATATGACATAGATATTCTTAACCATTTGCTTGACAAAGCCGAAAAAGAAATTGATGATCTTAGGAAGCATGAAATGGTAATTGCTCAAAATAATGTAAATCAAAGAGTTCCTTTGAAAAAGAGTAAATCTAAAAAGAAAAGAATATGGGTAGAAAAAGGAACTAGAGCATGTCATGTTAATAATGTATCTTGTTCTAAAGCTACTCCAAATGCATGCTTCTATTGTATGAAACAAGGTCACACTTCAAATAAGTGTAAAATCAAACATTTTGGTGTTCCTAAAGGAAAATATATTTGGGTTCCTATAGTTGAATGAATTGTTTGTCTCTTCAAAGAAAATGGATCATTTAGTATGTTTTAAACAGAATGCTTAGGTAAAATCATTTTATCTTTTCTACTGCATAAAGGTTCTTCACTTAAAGATCTTTGCGAAATGCCTCTAAAATCGTTTTAATCAACTAAAAACAAAGTATTTTTACAAAAGCTTTCTTAAACATGTTTTTAACTGATATAGTTTTGAAAGAACCGATTAAAATCACTTAGAGTGTTCAAAGAAATGTTTTTATAGTATTTTAATCGATACAACTTAATTTTAATCGATTAAAACCATTTAGAACTCATTGTGATCGATCAGATTTTTATTATGAGCGGTCAGAATCTTTTAAATCGATTAAAAACATGTTTCAATCGATTAAAATCACTTAAAGGGTCAAGATGATCGATCAGAATCAAATTATAAGCGATCAATTTTTTTTTTCAATCGATTAAAACACGTTTCAATCGATTAAAATCACTTAAAGGGTCAGGATGATCGATCAGAATCAAATTATAAGCGATCAGAATTCTTTTCAATCGATTAAAACACGTTTCAATCGATTAAAATCACTTAAAGGGTCAGGATGATCGATCAGAATGCAATTATGATCGATCAGAATCAGTTATGATCGATCAGAATTTAGTTATGACCGATCAGAACTCTTTTAATCAATTAAATCTCGTTTCAATCAATTAAAACAACTTAAAATTTTTTTTTTACTGCGTTTTAATCGATTAAAAGAAGTTTTAACAGATTAAAACTGCACTTTTAACAGATTAATAGAATCTTTTAACAGATTAATTAAACCAGCAGTTTTGAAAATCTTCTATAAAAACAGTTTGGCTTGAACTTTTTAAACACACATTGAATATAAGTTTTCACACATCCTTTAGCAATCAATCAAGCAACTGCGGTGCAAACACTTTGGAGATCAAGGATGTGCTACTTGTTGATGATATTATTGGATCAACTGATAGTTTGTTATGTGTAGAATTTGCTAAGATTATGCAGGGAGAGTTTGAAATATCTATGATGGGAGAATTAACATTCTTCCTTGGACTTCAAATCAAGCAACTTAAAGATGGCACTTTCATCTCTCAAACTAAATACTGCAAGGAGATTCTCAAAAAGTTTGGTATGGACACCTCAAAGGAAGCTAACACACCCATGGGAACTTCATGCTATCTAGACAAGGATGAATCAGGTTTGGAAGTTAATCAAACTATGTATAGAGGTATGATAGGATCACTATTATACATAACTGCAAGTAGACCTGATATTATGCATTCTGTCTGTGTGTGTGCTAGATTTCAGGCTTGTCCTAAAGAATCTCATCTAATTGCAGTAAAACATGTTTTAAAATACTTAAAAGGAACTACTGGATTTGGCTTGTGGTATCCGTCTCGATGCTTGTATTAGTTTATTAGGATATTCTCGATGCTCGATTATGGTGGATGTAAAATTGATAGGAAAAGCACTAGTGGGACATGTCATTTGTTAGGTTCATCCTTAATATCATGGCATTCTAAGAAACAAGCATGTGTAGCTTTATCTACCACTGAAGTTGAATATATTGCAGCTGGTAGTTGTTGTGCTCAAATTCTATGGATGAAACAACGATTAGAGGATTATAGTATATATTTAAATGACATACCCTTAATGTGTGATAATACGAGTGCAATTAATCTAACTAAGAATCCAAGTAATGCACTCTAGGACTAAACATATTGAGATTAGACATCACTTTTTAAGAGATCATATCGACAAAGGAAACCGCAAAATAGAGTATGTAGACACTAAACGTCAATTAGCAGATATATTTACTAAGCCTCTACCCAAGGATAGATTCTATGATCTTAGAAGAGACTTAGGGATATTAGAAATAGATTAAAATCTTCTTAATTTGACAGTTTCTGGATGATTGTTATGTTAAAATTCATGGTGGAGCATGTTCATAGGTTATTATGCATATAAATCTCAAAAACTTGATATAGCCTCTGGAATAATCGATTACTGGAAGTAATAATCGATTATTTTCCCTCAACGTCCAAAACAGGGTATTCTCCTCTGGAATAATCGATTATTTTGTGAAATAATCGATTAAATTCCTCTGATAATCGATTAATTGCTGGAAATAATCGATTAAAGTCAGTTCGATATAGAAATAATCGATTATCTTGAAATATAATCGATTAAATGCGACTCAGTTTTGCCTCCTAGCCGTTGCCAACGGATATTTTGCCATGGAATCTCTTCTATATGACCGTTGGAAGTGTTTACTCTATAAATAGAGACCTCTAGTTCAATTATACTCACTTCTAACTCTTGTAATCAAGTTTTCTTGCAATCTATACTCTCTTTGCTTCATTATTCCCTCACTTGTCTCCAAAATCTCTTCAAGTTTATCTACTCTTTCAAATGGCCTCATCCTCTCGCCCTAAGATTCCTACAAAAAGAAGATCTGCACCTTCCTCTCATTCCCGTCCTAATTCTGTAGAAGGATGGATCTCTGATGCAGATGACCAACAAGAATTTCTAACCTACTGGAAAGAAAAAGCTATTATTTCTCCCAAATTTCTTATTGGTGAGCAATTCATTCGTAGGGGTTTCAATTTTCCTAATCTTCTTGAAATTCAAGGAGTTCTCCCATTTATCCAAATGCAAGGTACTTACTATCCTGACTTAGTTAGGGTATTCTTTTCTAGATTTAAGTTTAGGGATCAAATTGCTACATCCCGTGTCAAAGGGGTGACCATAATTCTAGATGATGATATTTGGGAAAATGTTGCTCACTTCCCAATTAGAGAAGATGCTATTAACGTTTATGGTGAGCTAGATGATTTTGACAGGTTCCTAGCTTATAGATCTTTTCTGCGGAATCCCTCCATGGAGATTGGACGTATTCTTCATGCTGGACCCTTGAAGAAGGAAGAACGCATGATTCTTCATTTGCTTGTCTGGATTTTATGTCCCCGGGCCACAAATCATGCCCAATGCTCTTCTATTGATCTTCGCATTATTCATGCCATCATGAATAATGAACCTTTAGATTGGGGTGTTCTTGTCACAATGATAATGTTAAAGGCCAAACGTCATCCAACATTCAAGATTCCATATGCTCTTCTTGTATCCCGAATTCTTGAATATAAAGGAGTCAATGTCGAAGGTGAACAAGTTGTTCGAACTACTAACTTGAACCGCATGCTGGACAGCACATTGATTCATCTACAAATGGTGCGGGTCAATGACATCTATGTTCATAAAGATGACGTCCAAAATCAAGGTGATGCAATTGAAGACTCTGATGAAGATATGGCTCCACCAGCTGAGTTTCCCTCTACCCAAATCCAAAGTATAGGAACATCCTCTTCTCATCAAGAATCAAGACAATCCATGGAAGATATGCTTTCCGACATGAATCAAAGAATGCAATCATTCTTCAATCTTTCTGGTGTACGGCATGATGAAATTATTCGCCGTATATCCGATGTAGATGATAGAGTGGGTAGATTAGAAAATAGATTTGATACTCACTTTAATGATGAGGATAATGAAGAATTTTAGATTTTATTTTGTTAATATCTTTATATTGTAATGAATGAATGATTATGAAATAAAATTTGATGTTTCTTTCATGCTATGATTGAGGGGGAGCTTTCTCTAAATTATGCATATTTTGAGGGGGAGCTCTTATGATTGATGTTGCAGGGTTATTTTTGATTATAATCAAAATAGGGGAGAAAAATTTAAAGCCTATGATTCAATATTAAATTTTATCTCGGTATGTTTAATGTGTTTGTTAGTATGACGAGATAAAACGAGGTTATTACAAGGGCTTTAAAAAGATAATTTTGATCATCATCAAAAAGGGGAGATTGTTGAACATTCAAGGACTTGATGTTGCAAATAATGATCATGAAGAATGTTGATTTTGATGATGATCCAAGAGCTTAAAGACTTAGAGTATTGAAGATTGAAGATTGATGATTTCGTATTGTAATAACTCTGTTTTAGTTTGATTGAGTCTGTAATTATAGAATCTAAGATAGCCGGTACATAGTCTGTAACTTAGAAGCTTCAAAATGCTCAAATTTATCATGCAGGCTCGACTTTAATCGATTATATAGGTAAATAATCGATTAAAACAGATGAGAAAACCACCTTCTATACAAAGTCACTGTTTTAATCGATTAAACAGCAAAATAATCGATTATTTTGTACTGTTTCGTATAGATAATCGATTATTTCACCAAATAATCGATTAATCCAGAGAGGTTTGGGTTCTGTCGTATTTGGCTCTGTTTTAATCGATTATCACTCCAAATAATCGATTATTTCAGTCTGTTTTTCATTTTAAATTTCAAATTAACCCTATTTTTGAAAACCCAATTACCAAGAACCCTAGTTTCGAAATGCCCAATTTCTAAACCCTAATTTCCCTACTTAAACTTTGCTTTGGCACTCAGAAAAGTAAGAACAACTCTTTCCATACAAAAGTTAAGTGCTGTGAATGCCAGAGAACTGCTTGTTGCAAGGAAAGGGGGCTTTTGGAACCTGGTGTGGGCTAGAAGCGATAAGAATCACTAAGTGGAGTTCTTAGTGGATTGTGTGTTGTGCCGTCTCTGGGGAAAGCTGTTCTTCATCTCTTGTGGATTTCAAGAGAGGTGTTGTCTTTACTTTATCTCTTTGATTTGTAAACTGTTTGTAAGAATTTGTTCTTAGTGACAGGCGTTAATCCTCTTTTGAGTGATTAGCAACTGGACGTAGGGTCTTTTGATCCGAACCAAGTATAAACCTCATCGTGTAATCTTCTCTACTCTTCTCTATTTACATTTACGCAGTTTTTAATCGGTAAAATTTGGGGAAAATTTTGAAAACCTAATTTTTATTAAGAAACCAATTCACCCCCCCTCTTGGTTTTTGTCCGACCACGCGAACATTCCGCTGCGCGATTCTAACACACGCAATCCACTAAGAACTCCACTTAGTGATTCTTATCGCTTCTAGCCCACACCAGGTTCCAAAAGCCCCTTTTTCTTGCAACAAACAGTTCTCTGGCACTCATAACACTTAACTTTTGTATGAAAAAGGATGTTCTTCTTTTCTGAGTGCCATAGAGATGCTTAAGTAGAGAAATTAGGTTTTTGGAATTGGGATTTTCGAAACTAGGGTTCTTGGAAATAGGGTTTTCGAAAATAGGCTTGATTTGAAGTAAAAATTGAAATCTGACTGAAATAATCGATTAAATCAAGAGTTAATCGATTATTACAAAGACAAAATCAACAGAACCCCAAAACTCACTATTTTAATCGATTAAAAGCCCTGTTAATTGATTAACAGGTGTGTTAATCGATTAAACCAGTGAGCAGATACAGAAAATGGTTTTTCTCACTGTTTTAATCGATTATTTCACCATTTAATCGATTAAAGCCGAGGCACTTTGATAAAATTGAGCTTTTTGAAGCTTTTAAGGTGCAGACTATGTACTAGCTATCTCAAACTCTAATATTACAGACTCAATCTAATCAAAACAGAGTTATTACACTACAAAACAAGTCTTCAACTCTTTAAGTCTTGTGTTCTTGAATCATCATCAAAATCAACAAGCTTCATGTCCATCAAGTCTAACATCAAGTCCTTGAATGTTCAACAGCGTCGTGGGGGTGCTAACACCTTCCCCACGTGTAACTAACTCCCTTACCTAACTCTGGTTATAATGGCCAAGTTTGGTTTTTGTTAAAATCAACGCCTTTTATCCTTTTCCAATGTTTATGGTCAAAACATTGGTGGCGACTCCATAAGAACCCTTTTGCGAAAACCTTGCTTTTATTAGAGGATAGTTCAATTGTTGAGCACCTCGGAAGCAATGAACACATTTTAAAATAAAACGCGAGACTAAACCATCTTTTCGCGACGGCTCGCATAAACGTTCGAGATGTCCCTAGACGTCAGAACGGACGGCGGCAACAAGGGTTTTCCTGCAGAAAAGTGCATTGGCGAAGCTAGGTTTTTACTGTTCTCACCAAGGCTAAGTCCCCCAAGGTGCCCCCATTATAGGGTCCCCACTCTCCAGCCTTCGACCATGCTTAGCACTAAGGCCATAGTCAGTCTTTGTGCCAAAAGAGGAAGGTTATCACCTTGAGTGGTGGTTTCTGATCACACTAGTGGGCTCAAGGCCATCACTACAGCGAACCGTACCTGCCACCCACTCCCTATTGATTTCTCACTTGCCCCCGGGTATAGAGGGAACTGTTGTGTGCAAAGGTTTGTGTACAGTTTGTATTTCAAACAATTGTGTAAAAATAAACAAACAACAGTTATTAAAGCCAAGCAATTAAAACATTTTATAATACAAGTTAGGGTAAAAGCGTAATTTTTTTAGTTTATTTATTAAGCTGGCCCATCACTAAATGGGATCAACTCTCTAGGCTTCCCCAGTGGAGTCGCCATCTGTCGCCGCCGTCAAAAAGAGGCGGTCGGAGCGACGCGATGGTTCTGACTTTTCCAATTTTCGCGTTTTTATGGGTGTGGTTACAATGCCTTTAGGTTGTCCGATAACCGGGCTGAACCTAGGGGCAAGGTTTTCGAAAAGGTGTTCTTTGATTGTCCGATAACCGGGCTAACCCAAGAACTAATTCGAAGGGGTTCTTATGGAGTCGCCACCAATGTTTTACCCGAAAACATCAAAAATAGGGTAAAAAGGCATTGGTTTTTGAAAAACCAACTTTGGTCGTTAAAACCAAAGTTTAGGTAAGGGAGTTAGTTACGTGTAAGGGAAGTGTTAGTTCCCTTACGACGCCCCTTTCGGGTTCCCTATGATAGGTCAGCTATTTTATAAATAAACTTTTGAAAAGACGCTTTTACTCTTTTATTTACGGAATTAGAGTAACGACTACATGGCTCTAATGGCTATTATGCAATTTAATCATAAAAATAAAGACAATAAAGAGAGGGAGAGAGTGAAGAAACCTCTAAAGCAAGCTTTTTGATTAATATTCTTGAAAGTAGGGTGTGTTCTAGCAGCCCCTCGCTCTTACAACGTCGGAAAACTCTCGAAAATGTTGTAAAAAGCTCTTAAAAACTCTCAAAAACTCCGAAAATGCTTCGGAGGGGTTCTCTGAAGAGAATTTGAAGAAGTTGTAGAAGGGAAAATGGAAGAACTGTGTGAAATGAGGGGGGGAGCACTCACTATTTATAGAGATTGGCGCCTGTCAGGTCGAGATGGTCGTCTCGTCTGACAAGGTCGAGACGGTCGTCTCGCCATTCGGGACGGCCGTCTCGCCTTGCAAAAGTGGCGAGACCGCCGTCTCATTTGGCGAGACGGTGGTATCGACTTTCCCAGAGACGAGAGGGCCTTCTCGCCAAACAGGAGGGGGGTCTCGCCATTGGCAAGTGGCGAGACGGCCGTCTCGACTTGCAGCAATGGTGAGACAGCGGTTCTGAAAACCGAGACGGTGGTCTCGACCCCTGAAGGTGAAAATCCTTATTTTTGTATAGAAAATCCTTCCTACTCTAACATGGGGCCTAATAGTCTATCCTAATGGCTTTTTAGGCTTCGTCCATCTTTGAATAGTAGGTCTTCTGCTCTTATTTTGAGGCGGGGAAAGATTTGGGTTCTATAGTCCCTGAGACAGGACCAAATGTCCTTAAGGCAGGACGCCTTCGACATAAGGATGGAGACATTCGGCCAGTTCCAAGAGGGAATAAGGCAAGACCTGGCGATGTTCCAACAAGAGCACCTTGATGAAGTCTGAGACCAGGCAGAATTTCGAAGGCACACGTACCGGCAGTTCCCTCCTCCCGGATCGTCTCTCGGCTCAAGTCTGTCATCTTAGGGATAGTACTAAAAAATAAATGCTGTAACAAAAAAATTTATCATAAATAAAAATTTTATTTCATCTATTGTTGCTCTCCTTTTCGAAAAAGTCAGCGTAGCAAAAAGAAACTAAAAGTAAAAAGACTTACGCTTAGTCCCCCGAAAAAGCCAAAATCCAAAATCGCGAGAAAAAAGATATAAACCGCGGAAAAAAGGCAGGATAAAAAACAAAACAAGTTAACCACATTGACCAAGAAAATTTTCGACAACCAAGCAAGAGTCGGAAAAAAATAAACAAGACCATCCCAGCAGCTAACAAGCTGGATAAACACCAACAGAATCCCCGGCACAGACCGGACGACCACTCCCAGAAAAGACGAAAACAAAGAAAAAAAGTATCTCAACACCACGGCGCATGAGCCACCTGAGCAGTAAGCCGCCACCACCACCAGTCCTACGCAGTGGACTGCACCAGCCTGATGGGGGGTTCATACCCATCAACCCGCGCACGAGGTGCGCCTGATCTGCACGCAAGCCGGATTAGTAAGTCGCAACTACCAGCCTGATGGGGGTTTCATACTCATCCAGTCCTACGCACAGTGGGATGTAACTACCAGCCTGATAGGGGGTTCATACTCATCCAGTCCTACGTACAGTGGGCTATAACTACCAGCCTGATGAGGGGTTCATACTCATCCATTCCTACGCACATTGGGCTATAACTAGCAGCCTGATGGGGGGTTTATACCAATCAACCGAACGATCGGCTACCGTCAGAAGGAGTATCCTGAGGTTCTACCATGTGTCAACCGAAGGTATCGGCTACCGTTAGAAGGAGTATCCTGGAGGTGCACAACACACTTTTCCCCAGAAGATCAGCCGCCGTAAGACGGAATATCCCAAATCTTGCCTGACCTCAAAATAAGAGCAGAAGACCTCCTATTCGAAGATGGACGAAGCCTAAGAAGCCACTAGGAGAGACTATTAGGCCCCATGTTAGGATAGGAAGGGTTTTCTGTATAAAAATAAGGATTTTCGCCTTCAAGGGTCGAGACCGTCGTCTCGCTTTTCGGGACCGCCATCTCGCCACTTGCCAATGGTGAGACCCCCCTCCCGTTTGGTGAGAAGGCCCTCTCGTCACTGGGAAAGTCGATACCACCATCTTGCCAAACGAG
>OY731403.1:78150966-78427678 GCA_963425845.1 Sphenostylis stenocarpa | reverse complement strand
AATCAACAATAAACGCAACAGAATTAAAGAGAAGAAAGGTTTAGAAAGATATCACCGGTGTTTATACTCGGTTCACCCAATACCAGGGCTACGTCCAGTCTCCAGCCAAATTCCAGCTGGGTTCCACTAGATTAAATGTTTTACAGATTACAATCTTACACTTAATCTACCACAAGAACCACAATTCCAGTTCCTACGCCTAACCTTTCACCAAGAACCAAATTCTTGTTCTTGACAACCTCTACAACCAAATTCCTGCTGCAGAGAAACCAGTGCCCACAATTCCAGGCACCAAACAATACAAAAAGAATGTAAAGAAATGAAAAGAAGAAACTAGAATGCTCAAACCAGTTTTATGCAATTCTGCAGTAAGAGTTTTTTCTCCAAAAGAAATCAATTTGCCTCAAGAAAAAATTTCAAAGAACTTCACAAAAACTGGCGCGAATCTTTCTTCAAAGAGTGCTAAAGTTTGCTTGTTTGATTGGTAAAGATTGATGTTCAATGTGTGTTTTTAAAATGTTCAAGCCAAACTGTTTTTATAGAAGATTTTCAAAACTGCTGGTTTAATCAATCTGTTAAAATAATCTTTTAATCTGCTAAAAGTCTAGTTTTAATCTGTTAAAACTTCTTTTAATCCATTAAAGCGTTCTTGATTATTTAACAAATTTGTTTTAACTGATATGACAACGTTTATATCAATTAAAAATCTTCTAATTTGATTTAATCGATTGTTTCGTGTTTCAATCGATTAATATACTGCAAAACTTTATTGTAAAATTTTTCAAAGTGATTTTAACTGATAAAAATAAGTTTTAATCGATTAAAACTCTATGTAGAAATTTTCTAAGTTGTTTTAATCGATTGAAACGTATTTTAATCGATTGAAAGAGCTCTGATCGGTCATAACTCAATTCTGATCGATCATATCTGATTCTGATCGGTCATAACTCAATTCTGATCGATCATATCTGATTCTGATCGGTCATAATTGCATTCTGATCGATCATCCTGAATGTTAAGTGGATTTAATCGATTAAAACCAAGTTGTATCGATTAAAATACTGCAAAAACACTTCTCTTAACATTTTAAGTGATTTTAATCGGTTATTTCGAAGCTTTATCAGTTAAAACACTGACAGAAGGTTTTCAAAACTTTCTTTAATGAAAACAACCGGTTATTTCAAAATTATATCAGTTAAAAACTTGTTTAAGAAAGCTTTTGTTAAAAAACTTTGTTTTTAACTGCTTAAACGTTTTTAGAGGCATTTTGCAAAATCTTTTAAGTGAAGAAACCTCATGCAGCAGAAAAGATAAAAATGATTATACCTAAGCATAGTTGCGGACACACTAATCCCTCTATTCTTTTATGTAAGTGACTGTTGACCGCTACAAAGTTGACTTTGACTTTATCTTTGACTTCATCAAATCAACCAGATCTTTGTCAGAGTATTTCAATAAGATCTTCATCACTTTCAAGGACTACACAAGAGTCTATCAAAGAAAATACGGAGTCATCGGAGCATGCATTGCTGGACATTTATTTTGGAAAGTAAAAAGCAACATATCAGCTCAGCTTTCCCGACCTGAACTAGATGTTGTGGAGTGTGCTGGGGAGGGATATCATCGGAGCATGCATTGCTGGAACTCCTCTTGGCTTTGTCTCATGTCATGTAGGTCCTGGGTGAATCCGTCTACCCTTTGACCAAGGTCGTCCAACCTATGGTACACTCCTTCATGCCTCTGATCATACTCGTTTTGTCTCAGTGTCATCAGCTCAAACTGTTGTTGTACATAATGATGTTGACTATCAATATGTGCCCGCATGTCACATAAGTGTTGATGGACACTAGCAATGTCATCCTCGTATTGTTGCTGCTACTATTGAAATTTTGGGGGCATGGGAATGTCCTATGAGTCTGACGCGTCCATCGCATGGATATCTAGCATCATAGTAAGGTAAGGATGTAGGACAAACCTGGTCCCTTGTCGAGTGAGCATACCCATATGGGAGAGTACTAATCTGTCTATAGGTTCTGGTCAGAGTGCGGCGAGTATATCCTCCCCATCAGTGCATCTCCAGTATTTAGCCAGAGGAGTGTGTTGAACATATAAGGACTTGATGTTGAACTTACATGAACATGAAGCTTGATGATTTTGATGATGATTCAAGAACAGAGAACTTGAGAGTTGAAGACTTGTATTATTGTGTAATAACTCTATTTTGATGAGTTTGAGTCTGTAATATTAGAGTCTAAGATAGCCGCTACATAGTCTACTCTTTAGAAGCTTCAAAAACTCATATTTATCAAAAAGGCTCGGGTTTAATCGATTAAATCACCAGATAATCGATTATTACAGTGAGAAAAACCATTTTCTATATCAGCTCATTGTGATAATCGATTAGCACACCTGTTAATCGATTAACAGGGCAGATAATCGATTAAACCAGTGTGTTTTGGGGTTCTATTGATTTTGGCTCTATAATAATCGATTAACACTTCATTTAACCGATTATTTCAGTCAGATTTGGATTTTGAACTTCAAATTAAACCTATTTTTGAAAACCCTAATCCCAATATACCAAGTTTCAAAAATCCCCAATTTCCAAACCCTAATTCATCTACTTAAGATTCTCTATCGCTCTCAGAGATGTGAACAACCTTTTTTAAACAAAAGTTAAGAGCTGTGATTCCCAGAGAACTGTTTGTTGGAGGAAAAAGGGGCTTTTGGAACCTGGTGTGGGCTGGAAGTGATAAGAATCACTAAGTGGAGTTCTTAGTAGAATTGTGTTGTTGAACATTCAAGGACTTGATGTTGCACTTGATGGACATGAAGATTGTTGATTTTGATGATAATTCAAGAACTTAAGAACTTAGAGAGTTGAAGACTTGTTTTGTAGTGTAATAACTCTGTTTTAATTAGATTGAGTCTGTAATTTTAGTGTTTGAGATAGCCAGTACATATTCTGAACCTTAGAAGCTTCAAAAAGCTCAAGTTTATCATCCAGGCTCAGCTTTAATCGATTAAATAGGGAAATAATCGATTAAAACAGTGAGAAAAATCATTTTCTGTAACAACTCACTGGTTTAATCAATTAAACCAATTTTTAATCGATTATCAGGCGATTTAATCGATTAAATCACCTTTTAATCGATTAAAACAGAGAGATTTGGGTTCTGTTGATTTTTGGCTCTAGTTTAATCAATTAATACTTCTTTTAATCGATTAAACCAGTCAGATTTTGAGTTTTAATTTCAAATCAAACCTATTTTCGAAAACCCTATTCCCAAGAACCCTAGTTTCGAAATCCCCAATTCCTAAACCCTAATTTCTCTACTTAAACTCTTCTATGGCACTCAGAAAAGAAGAACAACCTTTTCCATACAAAAGTTAAGTGTTGTAGTGCCAGAGAACTGTTTGTTGCAAGGAAAGGGGGCTTTTGGAACCTGGTGTGGGCTAGAAGCGATAAGAATCACTAAGTGGAGTTCTTAGTGGATTGTATGTTGTGCCGTCTCTAGGGAAAGCTGTTCATCATCTCTTGTGGATTTCAAGAGAGGTGTTTTCGTATCTTTATCTTCTCAATTGTAATCTGTTTGTAACAACTTGTTTATAGTGACAGCGTTAATCCTCTGTTTGAGTGATTAGCAACTGGACGTAGGGTCTTTTGATCCGAACCAGTATAAATCTTCTGTGTAAGATTCTCTTCTTTTCTCTATTTACATTTACACAGTTTTTAATCGGTAAAATTTGGGGAAAATTTTGAAAACCTAATTTTTATTAAGAAACCAATTCACCCCCCCCTCTTGGTTTTTGTCCGACCATGCGAACATTCCGCTGCGCGATTCTAACAAGTGGTATCAGAGCTTGCTTTGATAGTCATTCAAATTTTCGAAAATGGCCGGACAAAATCAAACTTTTGCCAAAGGTGCGCCTATCAACATACCCCCACTTTTTGTGGGTCAAAATTATCCTTTCTAGAAGGTACGTATGCAAATATTTTTAGAGTCTGTTGATAGAGGCGTTTGGGATGCTATTTTAAACGGTCCATTTGTTCCTAAAATTACTGAGAACGGTGTTGACGTTCTTAAACCTTTTTTCTAGATGGACTGCAGAAGAAAATAGGAAAGCCCAATTTGACATTAGGGCTAGAAATATTATTTCATCTGCTCTAACCCTTGACGAGTTTTATAGAATTTCTGTTTGTAAGAGTGCTCAAGAAATGTGGGATAAACTAAGAGTAACTTATGAAGGAACCGATGATAGTGATTCGATTTCGGAGTCAAGTGATCTGGAAATAGAAGCTAACATTTGCTTGTTGGCAAAAGACAATATATCTTCCGACTTTGAGCTAAGTGATTCTGACCCATCTTCTAGTGATGATGAAAATGATCATGATGATTTGCAAAATGCATATAATGAATTATTTAGTGCCTTTAAGAATTTGAAAAATGAATATAAAGTTGTAAAGAAGAATCTAAGTAGATCCAAAAAGGAAATTGACTCTTTAAAAATGAAAATTGCATGTTTAGAAGAAAAAGAGTTATTAAATACGAAAATTGTATGTTTAGATGAGGATAATGATAAGAACATGGCATGTGCAAATTGTAAAGAGCATGAATATGACATAGATATTCTTAATCATTTGCTAGACAAAGCCAAAAAGGAAATAGATGATCTTAAGAAGCATGAAATGATATTTGCTCAAAATAATGTAAATCATCAAGTTCCTTTTGTTGAACATTCAAGGACTTGATGTTGCACTTGATGAACATGAAGATTGTTGATTTTGATGATGATTCAAGAACTCAAAGACTTAGTGTGTTGAAGATTTGTTTTGTATTGTAATAACTCTGTTTTAATTAGATTGAGTCTGTAATATTAGAGTTTAAGATAGTCGGTACATAGTCTGCACCTTAGAAGCTTCAAAAAGCTCAAATTTATCATCCAGGCTCGGCTTTAATCGATTATATAGGGAAATAATCGATTAAAACAGTGAGAAAAACCATTTTCTGTATCAACTCATTGCTTTAATCGATTAAATCTCCAGATAATCGATTATCAGGTCTGATAATCGATTAAAACCCCTTTTAATCGATTAAAACAGAGCGGTTTTGGGTTCTGTTGATTTTGGCTCTGTTTTAATCGATTATAACTTCATTTATTCGATTATTTCAGTCTATTTTTGATTTTAAACTTCAAATCAACCCTATTTTCGAAAACCCTATTTCCAAGAACCCTAATTCCGAAATTCCCAATTTCCAAACCCTAATTTCTCTACTTAAACTCTTCTATGGCACTCAGAAAAAATGAACAACCTTTTCCATACAAAAGTTAAGAGTTGTGAGTGCCAGAGAACTGTTTGTTGCAAGGAAAGGGGACTTTTGGAACCTGGTGTGGGCTAGAAGCGATAAGAACCACTAAGTGGAGTTCTTATTGGATTGTGTGTTGTGCCGTCTCTAGGGAAAGTTGTTCATCATCTCTTGTGGATTTCAAGAGAGGTGTTTTCGTATCTTTATCTTCTCAATTGTAATTTGTTTGTAACAACTTGTTTATAGTGACAGCGTTAATCCTCTGTTGAGTGATTAGCAACTGGACGTAGGGTCTTTTGATCCGAACCAGTATAAATCTCCTGTGTAAGATTTCTATCCCTTCTCTATTTAGATTTACACAGTTTTTCATCGGTAAAATTTGGGGAAAATTTTTGAAAACTTAATTTTTATTAAGAAACCAATTCACCCCCCTCTTGGTTTTTGTCCGACCACGCGATCATTCCGCTGCGCGATTCTAACACCTTTGAATAGGCCTAAAAGGAAAAATAAAAGAGTATGGGTAGAAAAAGGAACTAGAGCATCTATTGTTAGAAATACATCATTTTCAAAAGCTACATCTAAAGCATGTTTTTATTGTATGAAACATGGTCATACCTCAAATAGATGTAAAATTAAGCATTTTGGATAGTTAAATGAATTGTTTGTCTCTTGTATTTATTCATAGAAAATTGACCATTTAGTATGTTTTAAATAGAATGCTCATTAGGTCAATTATTAAATCTACTCCCTATGAATTGTTTAATGGTAGAAAGCCTAATGTTGCTCATTTGAAAATCTTTGGATGTAAGTGTTTTGTGTTAAATAATGGAAAGGATAACTTAGGAAAATTTGACTCTAAAGCTGATGAGGGCATTTTCTTAGGTTATTCATTAACTAGCAAGGCTTATAGGGTGTTTAATAGGAGAACTTTGAATATAGAAGAATCTATACATGTTACCTTTGATGAGATTGTAGACCTTGGGGGAAATCCTCTTGAGTCAAATAAAGAAATTGCAGGTGATGATGAATACATAAGAGAGGCTCTTGATGAATTATATTTGGAAGAAAATGAACCTTCTCAAATGCCTGAATTAGCAAAAGAATGGCAATCACCTAGAGGACTCTCAATGGACAATATCATAGGTGACATCTCAAAAGGGGTAAGAAAAGGAAATATGACTAATTTTTGTATGTATGTAGCCTTTGTGTCATAGATTGAACCCAAGAATGTTGAGGAAGCACTTAAAGATGACCAATGGTGCATAGCCATGCAAGAAGAACTTAACCAATTTGAAAGGAATCAAGTCTGGGAATTAATCCCAAGGGAAGAATCATATCAAGTTATTGGAACCAAATGGGTGTTTAGAAATAAACTTGATGAAGATGGGAACATAACAAAGAATAAAGCCAGACTTGTTGCAAAAGGCTATTGTCAGGAGGAAGGTATAGATTATGATGAAACTTATGCTCCTGTTGCCAGGTTAGAGGCTATACGCCTACTTCTTTCCTATGCATCTTTAATGAAATTTAAACTATATCAAATGGATGTTAAAAGTGCATTTTTGAATGGTTTTAGTAAAGAAGAAGTTTATGTGGAGCAACCCCCTGGTTTTGAGGATTTTAGTTTTCCTAATCATGTTTTTAAATTAAAGAAAGCTTTATACGGGTTGAAACAAGCTCCTAGATCTTGGTATGAAAGGTTAAGTAGTTTCCTAACATCAAATGATTTTTCTAGAGGAAAAATTGATTCTACACTGTTTATAAAGAAAGTTAAAGAACATATCTTATTGGTCCAGGTGTATGTTGATGATATTATTTTTGGATCAACTGATAATTTGTTATGTGTAGAATTTGCTAAGATAATGCAGGGAGAGTTTGAAATGTCTATGATGGGAGAATTGACATTCTTCCTTGGACTACAGATCAAGCAACTTAAATATGGCATTTTCATCTCTCAAACCAAATACTGCAAAGAGATCCTTAAAAAGTTTGGAATGGACACCTCAAAGGAAGCTAACACACCCATGGGAACTTCATGCTATCTAGACAAGGATGAATCACATTTGGAAGTTAATCAAACTATGTATAGAGGTATGATAGGATCACTGTTATACTTAACTGCAAGTAGACCTGATATTATGCATTTTGTCTGTGTGTGTGCTAGATTTTAGGCTTGTCCTAAAGAATCTCATCTAATTGCAGTGAAACATATTTTAAAATACTTAAAAGGAACTACTGGTTTTGGTTTCTGGTATCCGTCTGATGCTTGTATAAGTTTAATAGGATATTCTGATGCTGATTATGGTGGATGTAAAATTGATAGAAAAAGTACTAGTGGGACATGTCATTTGTTAGGTTCATCCTTAATATCTTGGCATTCTAAGAAACAGGCATGTGTTGCTTTAGCTACCACTAAAGCTGAATATATTGCAGCTGGTAGTTGTTGTGCTCAAATTCTATGGATGAAACAACAGTTAGAAGATTATAGTATCTTTTTAAATGACATTCCGTTGATGTGTGATAATACGAGTGCAATAAATCTTACTAAGATTCCAGTAATGCACTCTAGGACTAAACATATAGAAATAAGACATCACTTTTTGAGAGACCATATCAGCAAAGGAAACTATAAAATAGAGTATGTAGATACCAAACGCCAATTAGCAGATATTTTTACTAAGCCTCTACCCAAGGATAGATTCTATGATCTTAGAAGAGACTTAGGGATATTAGAAATAACTTAAATTCTTATTAATTTGACTGTTTTTGGATGATTGTAATGTTATAATTCGAGGTATAGGATGTTCATAGGTTATCATGTGTTAAAACACTCAAAACAGGGCATTCCTCTCTGGAATAATCGATTAATTGGAGGTATAATCGATTATTTGCATCCAAAACACTGAAAACAGGGTATTCCTCTCTGGAATAATCGATTAATTCGTTAATTAATCGATTAAAACCTTCTGATAATCGATTATCAGCTCGAAATAATCGATTAAATGCGACTGGAACTGGTTTAATCAATTATTTTGAGTTTTAATCAATTATTCTGACTGCACCCTCATCTCGACCCCATCCTAATTCTATAGAAGGATGGATTTCTTATACAGATGGCCAACAAGAATTTCTGACCTACTGGAAAGAACGGGCTATTATTTCTCCCAAGTTTCTTATTGGTGAGCAATTCATCAATAGGGGATTCAATTTTCCCAACCTTCTTGAAATTCAAGGAGTTCTTCCCTTCATCCAAATGCAAGGTACGTATTATCCTGACCTTGTTAGGGTATTTTACTCTAGATTTAAATTTAGAGATCAAATTGCTACCTCTAGAGTAAAAGGCGTCACAATTATTCTTGACGATGATATTTGGGAAAACGTCGCTCACTTTCCAATTAGAGAAGATGCTATTAACATTTATGGTGAGCTAGATGATTTTGACGAGGTTCTTAGCTTACCGTTCTTTCTCGAGAAATCCCTCCATGGAGATTGGGCGTCTCCTTCATGCTTGGACCTTTAAAGAAGGAGGAATGCATGATTCTCCATCTAATTGTTTGGATCCTATGTCCTCGAGCTACAAATCATGCCCAATGTTCTTCCATTGATCTTCGTATTATTCATGCCATAATGAATAATGAGTCGTTAGATTGGGGCGTTCTTGTCACAATGACCATGTTAAAAGCAAAACGTCATCCCACATTCAAAATTCCATATGCTTTACTTGTCTCTCGTATTCTTGAATATAAAGGAGTGAATGTTGAAGCTGAACAAGCAGTTAGAACAAATAACTTGAACTGCATGTTGGACAGCACATTGATTCAACTCCAAATGGTGCGAGTCAATGATATTTATGTTCACAAAGATGACGTTCCTAATCAAGCTGATCTAATGAAGATTCTGATGAAGATATGCCTCCAGCTGCTGAGTTTCCCACTGACAAAATCCAAAGTGTTGGAACTTCCTCTACTCATCATGAAACCCGACAATCCATGGAAGACATGTTATCTGACATGAATCAGAGGATGCAATCATTCTTCACTTTTTCTGGAGTACGGCATGAGGAAATAATTCTCCGTATATCTGATGTAGATGATAAAGTGTGCCGTTTAGAAAATAGATTTGATGCACACTTTCATAGTGATGATAGTGAAGAATTTTAATTTTGTTGTTTATTTTCTCTTCTTGTGATGTAATGTATTGACATTTCTGAAAAAAAATGTGATTTTTGTTATTGCATTGATTGAGGGGGAGCTTTCTCTAAATTATGCATATTTTGAGGGGGAGCTCTTATGATTGTTATTGTAGAGTTATTTTTGATTATAATCAAAATAGGGGGAGAAATATTTAAAGCCTAATTTGATTACTTTTAAATATTATCAGGTATGTTTAATGTGTTTGTTAGTATGACAGATAAAACAGGTTATTACAAGGCTTTAAAAGATAATTTTGATCATCATCAAAAAGGGGGAGATTGTTGAACATTCAAGGACTTGATGTTGCACTTGATGGACATGAAGATTGTTGATTTTGATGATGATTCAAGAACTCAAGAACATAGAGAGTTGAAGACTTGTTTTGTAGTGTAATAACTCTGTTTTAATTAGATTGAGTCTGTAATTTTATTGTTTGAGATAGCCGGTACATAGTCTGAACCTTAGAAGCTTCAAAAAGCTCAAGTTTATCATCCAGGCTCGGCTTTAATCGATTAAATAGGGAAATAATCGATTAAAACAGTGAGAAAATTCATTTTCTGTAACAACTCACTAGTTTAATCAATTAAACCAATTTTTAATCGATTATCAGGCGGTTTAATCGATTAAATCACCTTTTAATCGATTAAAACAGAGAGATTTGGGTTCTGTCTATTTTTGGCTCTGGTTTAATCGATTAATACTTCTTTTAATCGATTAAACCAGTCAGATTTTTAGTTTTAATTTCAAATCAAACCTATTTTCGAAAACCCTATTCCCAAGAACTCTAGTTTCAAAATCCCCAATTCCTAAACCCTAATTTCTCTACTTAAACTCTTCTATGGCACTCAGAAAAGAAGAACAACCTTTTCCATACAAAATTTAAGTGTTGTAGTGCCAGAGAACTGTTTGTTGCAAGGAAAGGGGGCTTTTGGAACCTGATCTGGGCTAGAAGCGATAAGAATCACTAAGTGGAGTTCTTAGTGGATTGTGTGCTGTGCCGTCTCTAGGGAAAGCTGTTCATCATCTCTTGTGGATTTCAAGAGAGGTGTTTTCTTATCTTTATCTTTTCAATTGTAATTTGTTGTAACAAACTTGATTATAGTGACAGCGTTAATCCTCTGTTTGAGTGATTAGAAACTGGACGTAGGGTCTTTTGATCCGAACCAGTATAAATCTCCTGTGTAAGATTCTCTTCTTTTCTCTATTTACATTTACACAGTTTTTAATCGGTAAAATTTGGGGAAAATTTTGAAAACCTAATTTTTATTAAGAAACCAATTCACCCCCCCTCTTGGTTTTTGTCCGACCACGAGAACATTCCGCTGCATGATTCTAACATGTGTGTTGTGCCGTCTCTAGGGAAAGTTGTTCTTCATCTCTTGTGGGACTCAAGAGAGGTGTTTTCGTTACTTTATCTTTTTCATTTGTAATCTGCTTTTATAACTTTGATTATAGTGACAACGTTAATCCTCTGTTTGAGTGATTAGCAACTGAACGTAGGGTCTTTTGATCCAAACCAGTATAAATCTCCTGTGTAAGACTCTATCCTTTTCTTATTTACGTTTACACAGTATTTTAATCGGTAAAATTTGGGGAAAATTTTTAAAACCTAATTTTTGTTAAGAAACCAATTCACCTCCCCTCTTGGTTTTTGTCCGCCCACGCAAACATTCCGCTGCACGATTCTAACAAGTGGTATCAGAGCTTGCTTTGATAGTCATTCAAATTTTTTGAAAATGGCCAGACAAAATAAAACTTTTGCCGAAGGTGTGTCTATCAACAGACCCCCACTTTTTGCGGGTCAAAATTATCTATTTTGGAAAGTTAGAATGCAAATCTTTTTATTGTCTGTTGATAGAGGCGTTTGGGACGCTATTTTAAACGGTCCCTATATTCCTAAAGTTACTGAAAATGGAGTAGACATTCCTAAACTATTTTCTAGATGGACAACAGAGGAAAATAGGAAAGTTCAATTTGACATTAGGGCTAGAAACATTATTTCATCTGCTTTAACCCTTGACGAGTTTTACAGGATCTCTGTTTGCAAAAGTGCTCAAGAGATGTGGGAAATGCTAAGAGTGACCCATGAAGGTACCGACGAAGTTAAGAAAGCACGGAAAAATTCCCTAATCCAAGAATACGTGATGTTCCGGATGCAACAAGGCGAAACGATATTTGAAGTTCAAAAGCGTTTCACTCATATTGTGAACCATCTCACCAGATTAGGTAAAAATTTTTACGTTGATGAATTAAATGTTAAAATCTTGAAATCTTTGGATAGGAAATGGCAACCTAAGGTGACGACCATCTCGAAGTCACAAAACCTTGCCACAATGTCTAAGGCGGCGCTCTTTGGAAAGTTGAGAGAGCATGAGCTTGAGCTAGGAAGGCTAAAGGATGAGGAAGGACAATATCAAAAGAAGAACTTAGCCTTCAAAACTGAAATTTCCAAAGGTAAGAGTAAAAAGGAAGAAGAAGACTCGGAGAATGAAGAAGAAGAATTGAGTCTCATGATTAAGAAGTTTACCAAATTCATGAAAGCTAAAGGAAGACATCCATTCAAAGGTAAAGGAAAGGTAAGAGAAAATACTTCCGTAAATATAAAATGCTATGGTTGTGGTGAATCAGGACATATGAAGACTGAATGTCCAAACAAGAAAACTGAAGAAAACAAAGGCAAAAAGTTCTTCAAGAAGAAAGCCTACATCGCTTGGGACAATAGTGATTCAAGTTCAGAATCAAGTGACTCAGAAATTGAAGCCAATATTTGCTTAATGACAAATGACAACATATCTTCTGACTTTGAGGTAAGTGATTCTGACTCATCTTCAAGTGATGATGAAAATAATTATGATGAACTGCAAAATGCATATAATGAATTGTTTAGTTCCTTTAAGGACTTGAAAAATGAATATAAATCTGTGAAAAAGAGTTTAAGTAGATCCGAAAAGGAGGTTGAGTCATTAAAAACGAAAATTACATGTTTAGAGGAAAAGGAAACCTTAGAAACGAAAATTGTATGCATAGATGAGAATGATGATAAGAATATGACATGTGCATCTTGTAAAGAGTATGAATATGACATTGATATTCTTAACCATTTGCTAGATAAAGCCGAAAAGGAGATAAGTAACATAAATAAAGGTAAAGTTGTTATTGCTCAAAATAGAGTAAACCAACATGTTCCTTTGAAAAAGCCTAAGATTAAAAATAAAAGAGTATAGGTAGAAAAAGGAACTAGGGAACCTATTGTTAGAAATGCATCATATTCAAAAGATACATCTAAAGCATGTTTTTATTGTATGAAACAATGTCATACTTCAAATAGATGTAAAATAAAACATTTTGGTGTTTCTAAAGGAAAATACATTTGGGTTCCTATTGTTAAATAATTTGTTTATCTCTAACCCCAAGGACCCAAAAATTATGGGGACCTAAGTTTACTATGTTCTTGTTTTGTAGGAAACTTCCAAATCAAAGAAGTCTATGTGGTATCTTGATAGTGGATGCTCAAAGCATATGACCGGTGACAAAACAAAATTTGTGAGTTTCAAAGCCAAAGAACAAGGATATCTAACTTATGGGGACAACAACAAAGGAAAAATTCTTGGAATTGGAAATATAGGTGGTGCAAACACTTTGGAGATTAAGGATGTGCTTCTTGTTGATGGGCTAAAGCATAATCTCCTTAGTATAAGTCAACTATGTGATAAAGGATTTAAGGTAATATTTGAAAGTAAATTTTGCACCATACATTTGATAGATTCTGAAAATGTAGCATTAAAAGGAATTAGGCATAATAACATATACTTGATTGATTTGGATTGTTTACATGATTCTAGTATAACATGCTTAGTTGCTAAGGAAGAGAACCCTTGGTTATGGCATAAGAGAGCAGCTCATATAAATATGCATCATTTAAATAAATTAATAACAAAAGACTTAGTTGTTGGTTTGCCTAAGTTAAAGTTTGAAAAAGATAAGTTATGTGATGCATGTCAAAAAGGTAAACAAGTGAAATCATCATTTAAATCAAAGAGTGTCATTTCCACATCAAAACCTTTAGAATTATTACATTTACATTTATTTGGTCCTTCTAGGATAAAAAGCTTTGGTTGAAATTATTATGGACTTGTGATTGTTGATGACTTCTCTAGATATACTTGGACATTTTTCTTGACAATGAAAAGTGAAGCTTTTAAGGTCTTTAGAAAGTTTGCAAAGCAAATTCAAAATGAGAAAGACCTAAGAATTAAAGTTTTAAGAAGTGACCATGGTGGTGAGTTTTAAAATGAAAAGTTTGAAAATTATTGTGAGGAAAATGGAATATTGCATAATTTTTCTGCTTCTAGGACTCCCCAACAAAATGGTGTAGTTGAAAGGTAAAATAGGTCACTAGAGGAACTTGCTAGAACAATGCTAAATGAATCAAATGTTCCTAAATATTTTTGGGCTGATGTGGTAAGTACTGCATCTTATGTTTTGAATAGAATGCTCATTAGGCCAATTATAAAATCAACTCCCTAAGAATTGTTAAATGGTAGAAAGCCTAATGTTGCTCATTTGAAAATATTTGGATGTAAGTGCTTTGTGTTAAATAATTGAAAGGACAACTTAGGAAAATTTGACTCAAAAGCCGATGAGGGCATTTTTCTAGGTTATTCATTAACTAGCAAAGCTTATAGAGTGTTTAATAGAAGAACCTTAAATGTTGAAGAATCTATACATGTTACTTTTGATGAAATTGTAGACCTTGGGGGAAATCCTCTTGAGTCAAATAAAGAACTTGCAGGTGATGATGAGTACATAAGAGAGGCTCTTGATGAATTGTATTTGGAAGAAAATGAGCCTTCTCAAACACCTGAATTAGCAAAAGAATGGCAATCACCAAGAGGACTCTCAATGGACAATATTATTGGTGATATCTCAAAGTGGGTAAGAACTATAAATATGACAAATTTCTGCATGTCTGTAGCTTTTGTGTCACAGATAGAACCTAAAAATGCTGAGGAAACGCTTAAAGATGACCAATGGTGCATAGCTATGCAAGAGGAACTTAACCAATTTGAAAGGAATCAAGTCTGGGAATTAATCCCAAGAGAAGAATCACATCAAGTAATTGGAACTAAATGGGTATTTCAAAACAAACTTGATGAAGATGGAAATATAACAAAGAATAAAGCTAGACTTGTTGCCAAAGGCTACTGTCAGGAGGAAGGTATTGATTATGATGAAACTTATGCTCCTGTTTCCAGGTTAGAGGCTATACGCCTACTTCTTGCTTATGCATCATTGATGAAATTTAAATTATATCAAATGGATGTTAAGATTGCATTTTTAAATGGGTTTATTAAATAAGAAGTATATGTGGAGCAACCCCTTGGATTTGAGGATTTTAGTTATCCTAATCATATCTTTAAATTGAAGAAAGCATTATATGGTTTGAAACAAGCTCCTAGGTCTTGGTATGAAAGATTAAGTAGCTTTCTAACTTCAAATGATTTTTCTAGAGGAAAAATTGATTCTACTTTGTTTATAAAGAAAGTAAAAGAACATATCCTATTGGTTCAAGTATATGTTGATGATATTATTTTTGGATCAACTGATAATTCTTTGTGTGTAGAATTTGCTAAGATAATGCAGGGAGAGTTTGAAATGTCTATGATGGGAGAATTAACATTCTTCCTTGGACTTCAAATCAAGAAACTTAAAGATGGCATTTTTGTCTCTCAAACCAAATATTGCAAAGAGATTCTCAAAAAGTTTGGAATGGACACTTCAAAGGAAGCTAACACACCCATGGGAACTTCATGCTATTTAGACAAGGATGAATTAGGTTTGGAAATTAATCAATCTATGTATAGAGGTATGATAGGTTCTCTGTTATACTTAACTGCAAGTAGACCTGATATTATGCATTCTATCTCTGTGTGTGCTAGATTTCAGGCATGTCCAAAAGAATCTCACCTAACTGTAGTAAAACGTATTTTAAAATATTTAAAAGGAACTACTGGTTTTGGTTTATGGTATCCATCTGAAGCTTGTACTAGTTTAATAGGTTATTCTGATGCTGATTATGGTGGATGAAAAATAGATAGAAAAAGTACTAGTGGAACATGTCATTTGTTAGGATCATCTCTTAGTATCTTGACATTCTAAGAAACAGACATGTGTTGCTTTATCCACCACTGAAGCTGAATATATTGTAGCTGGTAATTGTTGTGCTCAAATTTTGTGGATGAAACAACAACTAGAAGATTATAGTATATTTCTAAATGACATTCCTTTGATGTGTGATAATACGAGTGCAATTAATCTTACTAAGAATCCAGTAATGCACTCTAGGACCAAACATATAGAAATTAGACATCATTTCTTGAGAGATCATATAAGTAAAGGAAACTGTAAAATTGAGTATGTTGATACAAAGCATCAATTAGTAGATATTTTTACTAAGCCTCTTCCCAAGGATAGATTCTATGATCTTAGAAGAGACTTAGGGATATTAGAAATAGCTTAAATTCTGCTTAATTAAACAGTTTTTGGATGGGTGTAATGTTATAATTCATTATGTAGGGTGTTAATAGATTATCATGTGTCTAAACCTCAAAAATTTGATGAACTCTCTCGAATAATTGATTATTTGAAGTTTTAATCGATTATTTGCACCCAAAACACCCAAAACATGACATTTCTCACTAGATTAATCGATTAAATACAGTGTTAATCGATTATCTGCTTAAATTAATCGATTAAAGGGGTCTGTTACTGGTTTAATCGATTAATTCAATATTTAATCGATTAAACCTGGTTGGTTTGGTCTTCTAGCTTTTGCCAACGACTCTCTTGGCCCCCATGCACTCCCATATGACCGTTGGAGGTGTTTGGTTATAAATAGGGACGTCTATTTCACTTCTCCTCACCTCTCACTCTTGAATCCAAGCTTTCTTGCCTTATTCTAACATTCTTGCCTTCTTCTAGCATCTCTTGTCTTCCCAAACTATCTTGTTTCTACTCTAAATTCTGCAATGGCCTCATCTTCTCGTGCTAAAATTCCCACCAGAAGAAGATCTGCACCTTCATCTCATCCCCGTTCGAATTCTATAGAAGGATGGATCTCTGATGCTGAAGGCCAACAGGAATTTCTGACTTATTGGAAGGAATGAGGTATTATCACTCCCAAATTCCTTATTGGTGATCAATTCATCAATAGGGGATTCGATTTTCCTAATCTTCTTGAAATTCAAGGAGTTCTCCCTTTTATCCAAATGCAAGGTACGTATTAAATTCAGAGATCAAGTAGCTTTAAATTCAGAGATCAAGTAGCTACCTCTCGTGTTAAGGGTATTTTACGTTTTATCCAAATGACTTAGTTAGGGTATTTTACTCTCGCTTTAAATTCAAAGATCAAGTAGCTACCTCTCGTGTTAAGGGAGTATCCATTATTCTTGATGACGATATTTGGGAAAATGTTGCACATTTTCCTAGAAGAGATGATGCTATTAACGTTTTGGTGAGTTAGATGATTTTGACAGAAATAAAATTTGATATTCTTTTATTGCTTTGTTTGAGGGGGAGTTATCTCCAAGTTATGCATATGTTGAGGGGGAGCTCTTTATGTTTTTTATTATAATCAAAATAGGGGGAGAAATATTTAAAGCCTCTTATGATTAAATTTAAATATTATCTGGTATGTTTAATGTGTCCATTAGTATGACAGATAAAATAGGTTATTACAAGGCTTTAAAAGAAAATTTTGATCATCATAAAAAAGGGGGACATTTTTTAATATACAAGGACTTGATGTTGAACTTACATGAACATGAAGCTTGATGATTTTGATGATGATTCAAGAACAGAGAACTTGAGAGTTGAAGACTTGTATTATTGTGTAATAACTCTGTTTTGATGAGTTTGAGTCTGTAATATTAGAGTCTAAGATAGCCGGTACATAGTCTACTCTTTAGAAGCTTCAAAAACTCATATTTATAAAAAAGGCTCGGGTATAATCGATTAAATCACCAGATAATCGATTATTACAGTGAGAAAAATCATTTTCTGTATCAGCTCACTGTGATAATCGATTAACAGACCTGTTAATCGATCAACAGGCCTGTTAATTGATTAACAGGGCATATAATCGATTAAATAGTGCTTTTTGGGGTTCTGTTGATTTTGGCTCTGTAATAATCGATTAACACTTCATTTAATCGATTATTTTAGTCAGATTTGGATTTTGAACTTCAAATTAAACCTATTTTCAAAAACCCTAATCCTAATACACCAAGTTTCGAAAATCCCCAATTCCCAAACCCTAATTCATCTACTTAAGGTTCTCTATGGCTCTCAGAAATGTGAACAACCTTTTTCAAACAAAAGTTAAGAGTTGTGATTGCCAGAGAACTGTTTGGTGGAGGAAAAAGGGGCTTTTGGAACCTGGTGTGGGCTAGAAGCGATAAGAATCACTAAGTGGAGTTCTTAGTGGATTGTGTGTTGTGCCGTCTCTAGAGAAAGTTGTTCTTCATCTCTTGTGGGACTCAAGAGAGGTATTTTCGTTACTTTATCTTTTTCATTTGTAATCTGCTTGTATAACTTTGATTATAGTGACAACGTTAATCCTTTGTTTGAGTGATTAACAACTGGACGCAGGGTCTTTTGATCCGAACCAGTATAAATCTCCTGTGTAAGACTCTATCATTTTCTTATTTACGTTTACACAGTATTTTAATCGGTAAAATTTGGGGAAAATTTTTAAAACCTAATTTTTGTTAAGAAACCAATTCACCCCCCCTCTTGGTTTTTGTCCGCCCACGCAAACATTCCGCTGCACGATTCTAACAGAGTGAGGAGGGGTGCTATCATGATAGTCTTGGTCGAGCCTCGTGCCCCAAAATCCTTCAATGCCTTCAAGAATAAATAGCTAGGATTGCATCGGAAGCCTCTATGCATGCAGTAGATAACAAAAAAGTAAGCTTGAATAACCTTTCCTTGGCTTTCCTTCCTAGTGTGAATGGTGCCGGCTAACAACTTATGACAAACACGAAGTGTAGGGAGGAATTCAGATCACTTCGGATTGGTAGGAACATGTTGGGAGACGGTGATCTCTTCCCACATTTGACTGGTGGTGAGGGTGGTTGGCCTTTCACAATATGCCTCTTTGTATTCTGTAGTTTGGATGTCAGCGGGCTGGTGGAATCCCATAAGGATGTTGAATTCATCCAATACCTTAGACCGGTAGGCCCCGTTCATCCAATATGAGACTTCCTGGATAGGAGGGACCCCAGGAATTGTGGATTACAGCTCCATCAGTGTAAAAGAGGAGAGAAACTCCAGCATGGTAGTGCGGTGGACACGGGTAAGCGGCTCTTTGAGCAGGAAATCCAAGCCTATGCTTTGGATGCATCTTCTTACATCTTGATCCCAACCAAACATGGTTGGGATCTCAAATTCAAGCCATAGCATAGGGTGCCAAGCATACTGACTGACGTTGGCGAACCTAGCTTGGTGTTGCTCCATCAGTTGAGTAGGGAGCTGAGGAGTAGGAACTGGCCTAACGGGCCCTCGAGCATGCTCTCGGTGTGATGAAGATGCTCTGCGGTCCATTTTTCAACCAAACACACCCAAGTATGCAAGGAAAAGTGAAGGAGGAAGAGGGAATGCGAAAATGGGATGCCATGAGTCAATTTGGACGCCTTTATTTATAGGAAAAACTCTCTAGAGCCAGACGGCCGTCTGGCTCATGTGGACAGCCGTCTGGTGCCAACGGCTCGCTGGTGGACAACCGTCTGTGCTCCATGGACGACCATCCATACCCAACGTTCGACTATGGACGACCGTTTGGTCTTCTTGGATGGTCATCCATTCCCAATGGTAACATATGGACGACTGTCTGGAGCTCATGGACGGTCGTCTGCCTTTTTTTTAGAGAAGAATAGGACCCTATTCATCAACATCTATGCATGTAATGTTCATGATATGCATCCTACAATGCTATTTCAGTTAATTTTTCAAAAGGATTAACTGATGCACTTTTTTTTTATGGTGCTCTTCTGAGGTCATGTTTAGCTGTACCGCTTTTGCCGTTTTTCGGATTTGCCATGACCGAAGAATGATTGTTTTGATTGTGGAGCACTTGCTACGTTGGTATACTCCTCCCTTTCCTTATAAATGCCAATATTTTTATTGATTACTACTATATCTCCATATTATTTACTAGAATGTCATAGTAAAGGGTTAAGAGAAAAAAAGGAAGCTTTGTTTGATTCAATAGCTTGTGTTTTGGAAGGTTTTTATTTTCATCAAATTGGTTTTTGTAAGAATGGCTAGCCAAGGTTAGTTGAAGTGTTAGGCTAGTTTAAACAAACACTTTGTTTGCGAAGCTACGTCTTTAACTAATTGTTTTATGGCGCTTATTATGACTGATTGACCTCCCTAGACCGCCCTTCGAGTTTTCAATCTAGGATGTTATGTTTTGTCCTAACTTTTGTCTAGGTTTCCTTTTTGTTTTGTTTTAGGAACCCTAGCAGACTTTATTCTGTAACCCTACTTTTTGCCTAGGCTACCCTTTATTGTTATTCAGGTTTCCTAGCGGGTTTACCCTAACTTCTGTGTAGCCCCCTTAATGGGTTTCCTATTGGGTAACTTGCCCTCTTTTTTTGGCCTTTGGCTTCTACGGGCTTCTCTTTTGTTGTCTTTATTTTTTACAACATTGGCGAAACGCAACTTTATTACGATGAGGTAAAACCTTACTTCTGCTTCTAGTCAATTAGCAATGGCGGATTCGTTTTATTACGATAATAATGCGCTTTTGATTATTACTTTTTTGACTCATTTTGAAAATGTTTGTTTAAATGTGGTTATTATGGGGTACAAATATAATAAGCAAGAAGAGAAGGAAAATATTAAGAATTGCATTCTTATTAATTAAAGGGGAAATATGTGCCCTTAAAGAAAGCTCAGGGGTCGGGCTCTCCCTGAGGAGTAATCTTTATTAGACTAACATCCCTAAAAATTGGAAGAAGCACACTTAATAACTAAAGTTGCTCTTGAAGCTTGGACTCCTCCGCTTCAGAAGATTTGCTTCAAGGTGCGGAGAGGAGACTTCCGTTTTTTGCGTGCAGTCTGATCCTTTGTAGGGTTAAACCCTAGGACGTATTTCAAAGGAATATCTTCAAAATTCGGTGGCTCCCTTATTCCTTGCGAATTTTTACCGAGCCTAGGCGATATCCATATTTTAACATCATATGGACCACCTTCATATTGTTGGGAAGTCTTTCGATATTGGCGATTTCAAGAGCTTGAAAAGATGTTTCAAGGGCCTCTTCAGCTGCATCCACATAGGGTAGGGTAGATGGCTTGTTTATTAAGATGTCGTCTTCAGCTTGAACCGTGACCAGTTTGTCGCCCACCATGAATTTTATTTTTTGATGGAGCGTTGAAGGGATCACTTTAGCATCGTGAATCCAAGGTCTGCCAAGGAGACAACTGTATGCCGGAGTGATGTCCATCACATGGAAGTCCACATTGAAGATAATGGGGCCGATTTGAATTGGTAGGTTGATCTCCCCCACTACTTTGAATCTTGATCCATCGAAGGCCCGAACAATGATATTGCTTGGGCACATGTGGGTTGCTTGTACCGTCAATTTATCAAGTGTGCACTTAGGCATGACGTTCAAGGATGACACATTATCCACAAGGACTTTGGCGATGAGATATTCTTTACACTTGACGGAGATGTGCAGAGGCTTATTATGGCTCGACCCTCCAGCAGGGAGTTCTTCATTAGTGAAGGTGAGGTGATCGTTGGCTTTAATGTTGCCCACGATTCCCTCAAACTTGTCTTGGGAAATGGCATGTGGCACGTTGGCTTCATTCAAGACCTTCAACAGTGCATTTTGGTGTGGTTTCAAACTTATTATTTTTTGAACATACAAGGAGATAACGTTTGAAGATTTTGATGATGATTCAAGAACAAAGGAATTAAAGACTTGAAGACTTATAATCATTTGTATTTACTTATAATAACTCTGTTTTGTCTTTTTGAGTCTGTAAAAATAGAGTCCAAGATAGCTAGCACATAGTCCATCCTTTGAAAGTTCATTTTAATTAAAACCACTCTGTGATAATCGATTATCACTCAGGATAATCGATTATCCTGCTTGAAAATGTGTTTTTGAAAAGCTTGCTAGAATAATCGATTATCTGGGTTGATAATCGATTATCCCACTTAAATTTGGTTTTTGAAAACTCTGTGATAATCAATTATCACTCAGGATAATCGATTATCCTGGTCCAAAACTTCTCCTCTGCGAAAATGGTTCTGTGATAATTGATTATCACTCAAGATAATCAATTATCTACGTCTATTATGAGTTTTGAATTTCAAAGTTGGACCAATTTACGAAAATCATTTTCCCAATACTTCAAGTTTAGAAAATATTTATTTCCCATACCCTATTCTCTCTACTTAAGGTTCTCTAAGGCTCTCTGCAAAAGAACAATCATTTTTCATAAAAAGTTGAGATCTATGATTGCTAGAGGACTTTGTGTAGGGAAGAAAAAGGGGCTTTTGAAAACCTAGTATGGGCTAGAAGCGATAAGAATCACTGAGTGGGTTTCTTGGTGGATTGTGTGTTCTGCCATCTCTAGGAAAAGTTGTTGTTCATCCTTTGTGGATTCAAAGGAGGTGTTCATCTGTTGTGTGACTCAAGAGAGGTGTTTTCTATTCCTTATCTTTTTCAACTTGTAATCTGTTGTAATTTGTGATTATAGTGACAACATTAATCCTCTTTTAGGGTGATTAGCAATTGGACGTAGGGTCTTTTGATCCGAACCAATATAAAACATCTGTGTAATCTTCTCATCCTTATCTCTTTACTCTACAAGCATTTTAATCGGTGAAATTTGGGGAAAATTTTCAAAAACCTAATATTTTATAAGAAACCAATTCACCCCCCCTTCTTAGTTTTTGTCCCTAAATGCGAACATTTCGCTGTGCGATTCTAACAAGTGGTATCAGAGCTTGCTTTGATAGTCATTCAAATTTCGAAAATGGTCGGACAATACCAAACCTTTGTCGAGGGTGCTTCTATCAACAGACCCCCACTTTTTGCAAGGCAAAATTATCCTTTTTGGAAAGTAAGAATGTAAATATTTTTGGAGTCTGTTGATAGGGGTGTATGGGATGATGTCGCCACCGTCAAAATGAGGGCGGTCGGAGCGACGCGATGGTTCCGACTTTCCAATTTTCGCATTTTTATTAGTGGTTACAACTCCTTTAGGTTGTCCGATAACCGGGCTGAACCTAGAGGCGAGGTTTTCGAAAGGGCATTCTTGGATTGTCCGATAACCGGGCTAAACCAAGAACTAGTTTTTTAAGGGTTCTCTGGAGTCGCCATCGATGTTTTTACCGAAAACATCGGAAAAGGAGTTTAAAAGGGGTTGGTTTTCGAAAAACCAACTTTGGTCATTAGAACCAGAGTTGGGTAAGGGAGTTAGTTACACGTAAAGGAAGTGTTAGTTCCTTTAGGACGCCCCTTTCGGGTTCCCTATGATAGGCCAGCTACTTAAAAATAATTAAACCGGTGAAAATATGCATTTACCCTTTTATTTGCGGAATTTTAAATTATGACTACATGGTCCTAATGTCTATTGCATAATTAAAATAAAACGGTAAAGTAGAGAGAGAGAGTAGAAACCTTCGAAGCAAGATTTCTATTAATTCTTTGATAATTAGGGTGCTATATGGCAGCCCTTCACTCTACACAGCGTCGAAAACCTCTCGAAACGCTAAAAAACACTCTTAGAAACACTCAGAAACTTCGGAAATGCTTCGGAGGGGTTCTAGAGAGAGAATTTGAAGAGATTTCTAGAGAGAAGGAGGAAGAACCGTGTGAAATGAGGGGAATGGGGGCCCTATTTATAGGGATTCGCGCCTGTCAGGTCGAGATGGGCCGTCTCGTCTGACAAGGTCGAGACGGCGGTCTCGCCAATTGAGACGGCGATCTCGCCTTGCAGGAATGGCGAGACGGCGGTCTCGCCTTTTGCGCAAGGCGAGACGGCGGTCCCAAATCTGGGACGGCGGTCTCGACCTTAAAAGGCAAAAATCCTTATTTTTAGGCCAAAAATCCCTCCTATCCTAGTATGGGGCCTAATAGTCTCTCCTAGTGGCTTCTTAGGCTTCATCCATCTTCGAATAGAAGGTCTTCTGATCTTTATTATAAGGCCGGGCAAGATTAGGGGTCTACAGATGCCATTGTAAATGGTCCTTTTATTCCAAAACTTATTGTAAATGATGTAGAAGAACCTGAACCATTTTCTAGATGGACTGCAGAAGAAAATAGAAAAGCTCAATATGATGTTAGGGCTAGGAATATAATTTCGTCTACTTTAACCATTGATGAATTTTACAAGATATCCATTTACAAGAGTGCTCAAGAGATGTGGGAAATGGTAAGAGTAACCCATGAAGGTACCGATGATTTTAAAAAAGCAAGGAAGAACTCATTGATTCAAGAATATGAGATGTTCCGAATGCAACAAGGAGAAACGATTTTTGACGTCCAAAAGCGTTTCACACATATTGTGAATCATCTCACAGGGCTTGGTAAGACTTTCAATACTGATGAATTAAATGTAAAAATTCTTAAATCTTTGGATAGGAAATGGCAACCAAAGGTGAATGCCATTACGGAGTCATAAAATCTTGCCACTATGACTATGATAGCTCTCTTTGGAAAGTTGAGAGAGCATGAACTTCAACTTGGAAGGCTAAATGATGAAGAAGGCCAACATCAAAAGAGAAACCTGAAGCACTTATTGGATTTGATGAAGACATATTAAAGTTTCATTATTCCGTTTCTGGGTGTGTAAGTAGATAGGTTATAGGTACACAATTTAATCTCTTGATAATTACAATATATCTTGTGATAGTACCTATAACTATTGCATTTCATAGAATTTATCATACTTCATGAAAAAACAACCTTTAAGCTTTGAAAGAACAAACTGAGTTTTTTAATCTGTTAAAAATTAGTTTTAATCTTTAAAATGAGTTTTAATCTATTAAAACAGAGAGCTACCATTTTTCCTTCTAGCAGTTTTAATCCATTAAAAGCTCGAATTAACCGATTAAATTAGTTTTAAATGAAATCAATTGATTAAATCATCATTTTAATCAATTAAAACTATAAATTTTTCTCTTTTACTCTATAAATACAATTTTGATTTCTCTTTTAAAACATACATTTTGGAAATCGATTAAAAGCAATCTTTGAGCTCTTATATTCGTGTGTTTTTTTGAGCATTCATACACATTTGTATCATAAAGCGCTTTGATCAAGATTGTTGAAAAGATCTTCAAGAGAGGAAGTTCTGTGTTAGGAAATTTGCTTCTGGACTTCTGTATTACAAAAAGCTACTGTCTACGTTTATCTTTTCCAATACTTGTATGAATTTTTTATTGTTTAGATTGGGTTTGAATCTGCACTGGTTACAGCAACTGGGTTTGGTTGTTAGGTGGTTTTCAAGAGTCTATCATGTGGTGTTGTAAGGTAGATCTTGGGGTATATTAGTTTGTATCTACTCGTTTGTATTTTCACTTGGTTTGTATCTACTCGTTTGTATTTTCATCTTCAAGGACTTTCTTTTCAAGAGAGTCTACTTTATTTACTAGCCAATTATTCAATCCTTTTAGCCTATCATTTTCTTTTTGTAGTTTCTTAGCCTCTTCATGCATTTCATTAAATGCTTCTTGTAATGAATTATAATTCACTAAATTTGAAGAAGAATTAGAACTTACACTGCTGGATTGAAGGTTTTGATTTGCCATTAGACACAGGTTGGCTTCTTCATTGTCAGAATTGTCTGTTGAAGAAGTGTCATTGTCATCCCATGCTACATAGGCTCTTCTTTTGACTTTCTATTCTTTCTTGTCATTATATTTGTTCTTTTCTGGGCACTCCATTCTTACATGGCCCTGCTTACCATAGCCATAGCATTTAAAGTTAAAAGAATCAGTTTTTTTTCTCATACCTTTTATGTTTTTCCTTGTCTTGAATCTTTTTCTTGAGAAACTTGTTGAATTTTCTAACAAGCAGTCCAAGATTCTCACTTTCCTCCTCTGATTCTTGATTTCTTTCTTCAACTTTGAGTGCTATACTTCTGCTTTTCTTCTCAAAGACTTCTTGTTCATTAAATCTGTTAATTTCCATTTCATGTTCTCTGAGTTTGCCAAACAGAGAAGTTGTTGTCATGACGGACAAATCCTTTGACTCTGAAATTGTTGTGACCTTTGGCTACCATGACCTGTCAAGACATTTCAAGACTTTAATATTTAATTCTTCTTTATCAAAGGTTTTACCTAGGCCCATTAGATGATTAATGATGTGAGTGAATCGCTTCTGCACATCTGCAATGCTTTCACCAGTTTGCATTTTGAACAACTCATATTCTCTTATGAGAGTATGCTTTTTGGCTCTCTTTACATTTGTTGTCCCTTCATGAGTAACCTCAAGAACATCCCACATCTCCTTGGCAGATTTGCATTGGGAGACCCTGAAAAACTCATCCATGTTAAGTGCAGAAGTAATTATATTTTTAGCAGTGCAATCATTTTGAACTTTTTTCTTTTCCTCATCATTTAAACTGGACCATTCTTTTTCTGTAATTAAAGGGCCATTAGCAATTACATCCCAAACATTTCTATCAATAGATTCAATAAAGATCTTCATCCTAATTTTCCAAAAAGGATAATCTGTTCCACAAAACAGTGGAGGTCCGTTAATAGAAGCTCCCTCAGAAAACGGTAATCTGTTTTCAGCCATGGATCGAAGAACTTGAATAACTTTCAAGCACCTCGCTCTGATGCCAATTGTTAGAAAAGAAGGCTGAGATCAAGAAGGGGGGGTGAATTGATCTTTAAAAGATTTTCGCAAATAACAGATTTTCTATTTGTAAAAATAAGATTTCAGATCTGTTCTTGAATCACAAAGCAATCAACCAACAATAAACACAACAACAGAATTAAAAGAGGAGAAAGGTTTAGAAAGATATCACCGGTGTTTATACTGGTTCACCCAATACCCGGGCTACGTCCAGTCTCCAGCCAAATTCCAGCTGGGTTCCACTAGATCAAATGTTTTACAGATTACAATCTTACACTTAATCTATCACAAGAACCACAATTCCAGTTCCTGCACCTAAGCTTTCACCAAGAACCAAATTCCAGTTCTTGACAACCTCTACAACCAAATTCCAGCTACAGAGAAATCAGTGCCCACAATTCCAGGCACCAAACAATACAAAAAGAATGTAAGGAAATGAAAAGAAGAAACTAGAATGTGCAAACCAGTTTTATGCAATTCTGCAGTGTGTTTCTTCTCCAAAAGAAAGCAATTTGCCTCAAGAAAGAATTTCACAGAACTTCACAAAAACTGGCGCGAATCTTTCTTGAAAGAGTGCTAAAGTTTGCTTGCTTGATTTCTAAAGATTGATGTTTAATTGTTGTGTTTAAAATGTTCAAGCCAAACTATTTTTATAGAAGATTTTCAAAACTGCTGGTTTAATCAATCTGTTAAAAAATCTTTTAATCTGTTAAAAGTGTAGTTTTAATCTGTTAAAACTTCTTTTAATCCATTAAAGCATTCTTGATTATTTAACAGATTTGTTTTAACTGACACGACAACATTTGTATTAATTAATACTCTTTACAAAAAATCTTCTAATTTGATTTAATCGATTGTTTCGTGATTCAATCAATTAATATACTGCAAAACTTTATTGTAAAATTTTCAAAGTGATTTTAACTGATAAAAATAAGTTTTAATCGATTAAAATGCTGTGTAGAAATTTTCGAAGTTGTTTTAATCAATTGAAGCGTGTTTTAATCGATTAAAAAATCTCTGATCGGTCATAAATCAATTCTGATCGATCATATCTAGTTCTGATCGGTCATAACTCAATTCTGATCGATTATATTTGATTCTGATCGGTCATAATTGCATTCTGATCGATCATCCTGAATGTTAAGTGGATTTAATCGATTAAAACCAAGTTGTATCGATTAAAATACTGCAAAAACACTTCTCTTAACATTTTAAGTGATTTAAATCGGTTATATCGAAGCTTTATCAGTTAAAACACTGACAGAAGGTTTGAAAACTTTCTTTAATGAAAACAACCGGTTTATTTCGAAATTATATCAGTTAAAAACTTGTTTAAGAAAGCTTTTGTTAAAATACTTTGTTTTTAACTGCTTAAACGTTTTTAGAGGCATTTTGCAAAATCTTTTACGTGAAGAAACCTCATGCAGCAGAAAAGATAAAAATGATTATACCTAAGCATAGCTGCGGACACACTAATCCTTCTATTCTATTATCTAAGTGACTGTTGACCGCTACAAAGTTGACTTTGACTTTATCTTTGACTTCATCAAATCAACAAGATCTTTGCCAGAGTATTTCAATAAGATCTTCATCACTTTCATGGACAATGGATGCTCAAGGCATATGACAGGTGATATTTCCAAATTTCAGAAACTGAGATTGAAGACTAGAGGTCACGTAACATATGGAGATAACAACAAGGGAAGAATCTTAGGTTCTGAAGACATAGGAGATGGTGAGATTGTGACCATTCACAATGTTCTTTTTGTTGAAGGTCTTAAACACAACTTAATCAGCATAAACCAATTATGTGATCTTGGTCACAAGGTTATCTTCAAACCAGAAATTTGTCTAATCTGTGAGCCAAAATTTGACACGGTAATGCTGGTTGGTAAGAGATTAAACAACATTTACATGCTAGATATCAAGCATTCTATCTCATCTCAAAGTTGTCTTCTTACTAAAGAAGAAGAATCTTGGTTATGGCATAGAAGGCTTGCACATATTCATCTTAATCATCTTGACAGATTAATTTCTAAAGATTTAGTTTCTGGACTGCCTAAGCTTCCAATCCTGAAAGACAAAATCTGTGAAGCTTGTTTAAAAGGTAAACAAACTAGAAAATCTTTTTCAAATAAAAACATTTTTTTACTTGTAGACCTTTCGAACTGCTCCACTTAGATTTGGTTAGTCCTTCAAGAAACAAAAGCCTAGGTGGTAATCTTTATATCATGGTAATTGTTGATGATTTTTCCAGATTTACATGGACTGTTTTTCTAAAAGCCAAATCATATTCTTTTATATCTTTTAAAAAGCTTGCCAAGGTTTTGCAAAATGAGAAAGGTTATTTCATTACTTCTATTCAAAGTGACAATGGTGGAGAATTTTTAAATGAAAAGTTTGAATTATTCTGTGAAAAGTATGGCATAAAACACAACTTTTCTACTCCAAGAACTCCTCAACAGAATGGTGTTGTGGAAAGAAAGAATAGATCCATTGTGGAACTTGCTAGAACAATGCTTTGTGAAAACTCTTTACCTTAATACTTTTGGGCAGATGTTGTAAACACTGCTTGTCATGTTTTTAATAGAATTTTGATAAGGCCCATTCTTAAGAAAACTCCATATGAACTTTTACAAAGGAAGAAAACCCAACATAAACTATTTCAGGGTTTTTGGATGTACATGTTTTGTTTTAAACAATGGGAAAGAAAATATTGGCAAGTTTGATGAAAAATCTGATAAAGGGATCTTTCTTAGCTATTCGTTTAACAATCATGCATATAGAGTCTATAATTTAAGACTAAAATTTGTTGAAGAATCAGTACATGTTGTTTTTAATGAGTCTCCTCAAGTGTTGCAGAGAAATACAACAGGTACTACAGATGATGACAAATTCGCTGATAATTTTTATCGGTTAAAACATCCTAGAAATACATAACAATGTACTGTTGAAGAAAGTGATTAATTGATTGATCCTACAAAGCTGACCCACTAGAAAGAATTGTTGAAGAAGAAGAAGAAGATTGCTTGGATGAGCTTTCTAAAGAGTGGATTGTCCCAAGAGATCTTTCTCTAGACAATGTGATTGGGCAAATCAATAAGGGAGTATCCACTAGAAATTCTCTTAATCAATTCTGTAATCATACGACATTTATTTCACAAATTGAACCTAAATCTGTTAAGGATGCATTAAATGATGAATATTGGATTAATGCCATGCATGATGAACTTAATCAATTTGAAAGAAATAAAGTGTGGGAATTAGTTCCTAAAACCAAAGATATCAATATAATTGGTACTAAGTGGGTATTCAAGAACAAATTAGATGAACACGACATTATTACTAGAAATAAAGGTAGGTTAGTAGCCAAAGGATATAATCAACAGGAAGGAATTGATTTTGATGAAACCTTTGCACCCGTAGCTAGACTTGAAGCTGTTAGATTGTTATTAGCTTATGCATGTATTAGTGGTTTCAGATTGCTTCAGATGGATGTCAAGAGTGCCTTTCTAAATGGATTTATCAATGAAGAAGTTTATGTTTCTCAGCCTCCTGGTTTTGAAGATCACAAACATCCTGACCATGTCTACAAGCTGAAAAAGGCTCTTTATGGATTAAAACAAGCCCCTAGACAATGTTATGAGAGGCTAAGTAACTTCTTAATTGATCAAGGATACAAACGAGGTGAAGTTGATAAAACTTTATTCATTAAGAAATCTGGATCTGATATTATTCTGGTGCAGGTTTATGTTGATGATATCATTTTTTGTTCTACTAATAATGCCTTGTCTAATAAATTTGTTAAAGAAATGCAAAGCGAATTTGAGATGTCTATGATGGGAGAAATGAATTTCTTCCTTGGTCTCCAGGTTAAATAATTAAAGAATGGTATTTTCCTAAATCAATCTAAATACTATAATGAGTTGTTGAAGAAATTTGATATGCATAATTGCAAAGAATCCTCCACTCCCATGTCTACTAACTACTGTCTAGATTTAGATGAAAAGGGGAAATCTGTTGATCAAACTAAATATAGAGGTTTGATTGGATCTCTTCTATACCTCACTGGTAGTAGGCTTGAAATTATGTTCAGTGTTTGCCTTTGTGCTAGATTCCAGGCAAATCCCAAGGAATCTCACCTCACTACTGCTAAAAGGATTCTCAAGTATCTTAAAGGAACCATCAATGTTGGTCTATGGTATCCTGAAGGTACTTCTCTTAAATTTGTTGGATTTTCTGATTTTGACTTTGCAGGTTGTAGATTGGATAGGAAAAGTACCTCCGGTACATGTCACTTACTGGGGAGTAGCCTCATATCAAGGCACAGGGAACAAGATGATGTAACTCACTACACGACAAATTTGACTATTCAAAGTAGTTGAAGAGTCAGAATCCTCACATTCCTTTTATTATTCATTAGTTGTTCGAAAACCTTGTGTTCACTCTTGGCAAGGTAAAATATTCTCCCTTTACTGTATTTGGATCACTTCTCAAACATCATGTTCAAGCACACCAAATCTAGAAGGAAGTAGTCCAGTAGAGGTGAATCCTCAGCTGAAACTCAAGAAATATCAGGACGAGGGCTCATTGAAACTTGGTTCAATAGGAACCAAGAGAAAATGGGGTTGTTCATTCATGAAATGAGCAGGAAACAAATTAATCTCCCTAAAATACTGAAACTTTCATGGTTGGATGCTAAAGGGTTCAAAGGGGTGCAAAAACTACTGCAACACCAGAAAATTCAGAGTTGTTAGAATCACGCAGCGGAATGTTTGCGTTTCCGGACAAAAACTAAGAGGGGGGTGAATTGGTTTCTTAACAAAAATTAGGGTTTTAAAAATTTTCCCAAATTTCACCGATAAAAATGTTGTGTAAAGTAAATAGAGCAAGGATAGAGTATTACACAGACGATTTATACTGGTTCGGATCAAAAGACCCTACGTCTAGTTGCTAATCACTCAAACAGAGGATTAATGTTGTCACTATAATCACAGTTATACAATAAGATTACAAATGAAAAGATAAGGTAAATAATACACCTCTCTTGAGTCACACAAGAGATGAACACCTCCTTTGAATCCACAAAAGATGAAGAACAACTTTCCTTAGAGACGGCACAACACACAATCCACCAAGAAAACCCACTCAGTGATTCTTATCACTTATAGCCCACACTAGGTTTCAAAAGCCCATTTTTCCTCCAACAAACAGTTCTCTGGCAGTCACAGCTCTCAACTTTTGTTTGAAAAAGGTTGTTCACTTTGCAGAGAGTCATAGAGAACCTTAAGTAGAAAGATTAGGGTTTGGGAATTGGGGATTTTCGAAACCAGATGAATTGGGAATAGGGTTTTCGAAACTTGGTCCGATTTTGAAATTCAAAACACATATTTGACTGAAATAATCGATTATCTTGAGTGTTAATCGATTATTCCAGAGCCAAATTCGTAGGGAACCCAAAACAGCCCAGTTAATCGATTAACAGATGGTTTAATCGATTATTCCAGAGAGCAGATGCTGAAAATGGTTTTCTCTCTGTAATAATCGATTATCCTTGTAGACCCTAAATCTTGCCTCGCCTCAAAATAAGAGCAGAAGACCTCCTATTCGAAGATGGACAGAGCCTAAAAAGCCACTAGGAGAGACTATTAGGCCCCATATTAGAGTAGGAAGACTTTTCTGTTGAACATTCAAGGACTTGATGTTGCAAATAATGATCATGAAGAATGTTGATTTTGATGATGATCCAAGAGCTTAAAGACTTAGAGTATTGAAGATTGAAGATTGATGATTTCTGTATTGTAATAACTCTGTTTTAGCTTGATTGAGTCTGTAATTTTAGAGTCTAAGATAGCCGATACATAGTCTCGTAACTTAGATGCTTCAAAATGCTCAAATTTATCATTCGAGGCTCGGCTTTAATCGATTAAATAAGTATATAATCGATTAAAACAGATGAGAAAACCATTTTCTGTCTAAAACTCATTGCTTTAATCGATTAAACAGCAAAATAATCGATTATTCCGTACAGTTCAGTATGAGATAATCGATTATTTCATCAAATAATCGATTAAACCAGAGAGGATTGGGTTCCGACGTATTTGGCTCGTTTTAATCGATTATTACTCCAAATAATCGATTATTTCGATCTGTTTCTAATTTTAAACATCAAACAAACCCTATTTTCGAAAATCCAATTACCAAGAACCCTAGTTTCGAAATCCCCAATTCCTAAACCCTAATTTCCCTACTTAAACTCTGCTTTGGCACTCGAGAAAGAAGAACAACCTTTTCCATACAAAAGTTAAGTGCTTGTGAGTGCCGGAGAACCTGTTTGTTGCAAGGAAAGGGGGCTTTCGAACCTGGTGTGGGCTAGAAGCGATAAGAATCACTAAGTGGAGTTCTTAGTGGATTGTGTGTTGTGCCGTCTCTCGGGGAAAGCTGTTCATCATCTCTTGTGGATTTCAAGAGAGGTGTATTCTGATCTTTATCTGTTCATTTGTAATCTGTTTGTAACAATTTGTTCTTAGTGACAGCGTTAATCCTCTTTTGAGTGATTAGCAACTGGACGTAGGGTCTTTTGATTCGAACCAGTATAAACCTACTGTGTAATCTTCTCTACTATTCTCTATTTACATTTACGCAGTTTTAAATCGGTAAAATTTGGGGAAAATTTTGAAAACCTAATTTTTATTAAGAAACCAATTCACCCCCCCTCTTGGTTTTTGTCCGACCACGCGAACATTCCGTTGCGCGATTCTAACAAGTGGTATCAGAGCTTGCTTTGATAGTCATTCAAATATTTTCGAAAATGGCCGGACAAAATCAAACTTTTGCCGAAGGTGCGTCTATCAACAGTCCCCCACTTTTTGCGGGTCAAAATTATCCTTTTTGGAAAGTACGTATGCAAATATTTTTAGAGTCTGTTGATAGAGGCGTTTGGGACGCAATTTTAAATGGTCCATTTGTTCCTAAAATTACAGAGAACGGTGTTAACGTTCTTAAACCTTTTGATAGATGGACTGCCGAAGAAAGTCGAAAAGCACAATTTAATGTTAGGGCTAGAAATATAATTTCATCTGCTTTAACCCTTGATGAGTTTTACAGAATATCCACTTGTAAGAGTGCTCAAGAGATGTGGGAAAAACTAAGAGTAACTTATGAAGGAACCGATGATAGTGAATCAATTTCGGAATCAAGCGACTCAGAAATAGAAGCTAACATTTGCTTGTTGGCAAATGACATCATTTCTTCCGACTTTGAGGTTAGTGATTTCGACTCATCCTCAAGTGATGATGAAAATGATGTTGATGAATTACAAAATGCATACAATGAATTGTTTAGTGCTTTTAAGGACTTGAACAATAAATACAAAGCTGTGAAAAAGAGTTTAAGTAGTTCCAAAATGGAGGTAGAGTCCTTAAAAATGAAAATCACATGTTTAGAAGAAAAGGAGTCCTTAAAAACAAAAATTTCATGTTTAGAGGAAAAGGAAACCTTAGAAACGAAAATTGTATGCATAGATGAGAATGATGATAAGACTATAGCATGTGCATCATGTAAAGAGTATGAACGTGATATTGATTTACTTAGACATTTGCTTGATAAAGCTAAAAAGGAATTAAGTGATAATTATAAGAATAAGGATAGTGTTCAAATTAAAGAAAATTGTCATGTTCCTTTGAAAAAGCCTAAAAGTAAAAATAGAAGAGTATGGGTTGAAAAAGGAACCAAAACTTCAATAGTTAGAAATGTATCATATTCTAAAATTACATCTAATGCATGCTTTTATTGTATGAAACATGGTCATACTTCAAATAGATGTAAAATTAAGCATTTTGGTGTTCCTAAAGGAAAATATATTTGGGTTCCTATAGTTAAATGAATTGTTTGTCTCTTGTATTTATTCAAAGAAAATTGATCATTTGTTATGTTTTAAATAGAATGCTCATTAGGTTAATTATTAAATCTACTCCATATGAATTGTTTAATGGTAGAAAGCCTAATGTTGCCCATTTGAAAATTTTTGGATGTAAATGTTTTTTGCTAAATAATGGAAAGGACAATCTAGGAAATTTTGATTCAAAAGCCGATGAGGGCATTTTTCTAGGATATTCATTAAATAGAAAGGCATATAGAGTGTTTAATAGGAGAACTTTAAATATAGAAGAATCTATTCATGTTACCTTTGATGAGATTGTAGACCTTGGGGGAAATCCTCTTGAGTCAAATAAAAGACTTGCAGGTGATGATGAATATATAAGGGAGGCTCTTGATGAACTGTATTTAGAAGATAATGAGCCTTCTCAAACTCCTCAATTAGCAAAGGAATGGCAATCACCTAGAGGACTCTCAATGGATAATATCATAGGTGATATCTCAAAAGGGGTAAGAACTAGAAATATGACAAATTTCTGTATGTCTGTTGCTTTTGTGTCACAAATTGAACCTAAAAACATTGAGGAGGCACTTAAAGATGATCAATGGTGCATAGCCATGCAAGAAGAACTTAACCAATTTGAAAGGAATCAAGTCTGGGAATTAATTCCAAGAGAAGAGTCACATCAAGTCATTGGAACTAAATGGGTATTTAGAAATAAGCTTGATGAAGATGGTAATATAACAAAGAATAAAGCCAGACTTGTTGCAAAAGGCTATTGTCAGGAGAAAGGTATAGATTATGATGAAACTTATGCTCCTGTTGCCAGGTTAGAGGCTATACGCCTACTTCTTGCCTATGCATCTATGATGAAATTTAAATTATATCAAATGGATGTTAAAAGTGCATTTTTAAATGGTTTTATCAAAGAAGAAGTATATGTAGAGCAACCCCCTGGATTTGAAGATTTTAATAATCCTAATCATATTTACAAATTAAAGAAAGCATTATATGGGTTAAAACAAGCTCCTAGATTTTGGTATGAAAGATTAAGTAGTTTCCTAACTACAAATGATTTTTCAAGAGGAAGAATTGATTCTACACTGTTTATTAAGAAAGTTAAAGAACATATCTTATTGGTCCAGGTATATGTTGATGATATTATTTTTGGATCAACTGATAATTCGCTGTGTGTAGAATTTGCTAAGATTATGCAGGGAGAGTTTGAAATGTCTATGATGGGAGAATTGACATTCTTCCTTGGACTTCAAATCAAGCAACTTAAAGATGACACTTTCATCTCTCAAACTAAATACTGCAAGGAGATTCTCAAAAAGTTTGGTATGGACACCTCAAAGGAAGCTAACACACCCATGGGAACTTCATGCTATCTAGACAAGGATGAATCAGGTTTGGAAGTTAATCAAACTATGTATAGAGGTATGATAGGATCACTATTATACTTAACTGCAAGTAGACCTGATATTATGCATTCTGTCTGTGTGTGTGCTAGATTTTAGGCTTGACCTAAAGAATCTCACCTAATTGCAGTAAAACATATTTTAAAATACTTAAAAGGAACTACTAGATTTGGCTTGTGGTATCCGTCTGATGCTTGTATTAGTTTATTAGGATATTCTGATGCTGATTATGGTGGATGTAAAATTGATAGGAAAAGCACTAGTGGGACATGTCATTTGTTAGGTTCATCCTTAATATCATGGCATTCTAAGAAACAAGCATGTGTAGCTTTATCTACCACTGAAGCTGAATATATTGCAGCTGGTAGTTGTTGTGCTCAAATTCTGTGGATGAAACAACAATTAGAGGATTATAGCATATATTTAAATGACATTCCATTAATGTGTGATAATACGAGTGCAATCAATCTAACTAAGAATCCAGTAATGCACTCTAGGACTAAACATATTGAGATTAGACATCACTTTTTAAGAGATCATATCAGCAAAGGAAACTGCAAAATAGAGTATGTAGACACTAAACGTCAATTAGCAGATATATTTACTAAGCCTCTACCCAAGGATAGATTCTATGATCTTAGAAGAGACTTAGGGATATTAGAAATAGCTTAAAATCTGCTTAATTTGACTGTTTCTGGATGATTGTTATGTTAAAATTCGTGGTGTAGCATGTTCATAGGTTATTATGCATATAAATCTCAAAAACTTGATATAGCCTCTGGAATAATCGATTACTGGAAGTGATAATCGATTGTTTTCCCTCAAAACGTCCAAAACAGGGTATTCTCCTCTGGAATAATCGATTATTTCGTGAAATAATCGATTAAATGTGACCAGTCTTGCCTCCTAGCCGTTGCCAACGGATATTTTGCCATGGAATCTCTTCTATATGACCGTTGGAAGTATTTTCCCTATATATAGAGACCTCTAGTTCAATTATACTCACTTCTAACTCTTGCAATCAAGTTTTTCTTGCAATCTATACTCTCTTTGCCTCATTATTCCCTCACTTGTCTCCAAATCTTCTTCATACTTCATCTATTCTTTCAAATGGCCTCATCCTCTCGCCCTAAGATTCCTACAAGAAGAAGATCTGCACCTTCTTCTCATTCCCGTCCTAATTTCGTTGAAGGATGGATTTCGACACGGAAGGTCAACGGAATTTCGATGTACTTGGAAGGAACGTGCCGTCATTTCTCCTAAATTCCTAATTGGTGAGCAATTCATTCATAGAGGATTTAACTTTCCTAATCCTCTTGAATTTCAAGGAGTTCTCCCATTTATCCAAATGCAAGGTACATACTATCCCGACTTAGTTAGGGTATTCTATTCTATATTTAAGTTTAGGGATCAAATTGCTACATCCCGTGTAAAAGGGGTTACCATAATTCTAGATGATGATATTTGGGAAAACGTTGCCCACTTCCCCATTAGAGAAGATGCTATTAACGTTTATGGTGAGCTAGATGACTTTGATAGGTTCTTAGCTTATCGATCTTTTCTGCGGAATCCCTCTATGGAGATTGGGCGTATTCTTCATGCTGGACCTTTGAAGAAGGAAGAACGCATGATTCTTCATTTGCTTGTCTGGATTTTATGTCCCCGGGCCACAAATCATGCCCAATGCTCTTCTATTGATCTTCGCATTATTCATGCCATAATGAATAATGAACCTTTAGATTGGGGTGTTCTTGTCACAATGACAATGTTAAAGGCCAAACGTCATCCAACATTCAAAATTCCATATGCTCTTCTTGTATCCCGAATTCTTGAATATAAAGGAGTCAATGTCGAAGGTGAACAAGTTGTCCCAACTAATAACTTGAACCGCATGCGAGACAACACATTGATTCATCTCCAAATGGTGCGGGTAAATGACATCTATGTTCACAAAGATGACGTCCAAAATCAAGGTGATGCAATTGAAGACTCTGATGAAGATATGCTTCCAGCAGCTAAGTTTCCCTCTACCAAAATCCAAAGTGTTGGAACATCCTCTTCGCATCAAGAAACAAGACAATCCATGGAAGATATGTTATCTGACATGAATCAAAGGATGCAATCGTTCTTCACTCTTTCTGGTGTACGGCATGAGGAGTTAATTCGCCGTATATCGGATGTAGATGATAAAGTGTGTCGTTTAGAGAATAGATTTGATGCACACTTTAATGATCATGATAGTGAAGAATTTTAAATTCTATTATGTATTTTCTTTTGTTAGTGTCTTGATGTTGTAATGGATGAATGATTATGAAATAAAATATGATGCTTCTTTCATGCTATGATTAAGGGGGAGCTTTCTCTAAATTATGCATATTTTGAGGGGGAGATCTAATGTTTGTTCTTTCAGAGTTCTTTTTGATTATAATCAAAATAGGGGGAGAAAAATTTAAAGCCTATATTCAATTTTAAATTTTATCTGGTATGTTTAATGTGTGTGTTAGTATGACAGATAAAACATGTTATTACAAGGGTTTTAAAAGAATAATTTTGATCATCATCAAAAAGGGGGAGATTGTTGAACATTCAAGGACTTGATGTTGCAAATAATGATCATGAAGAATGTTGATTTTGATGATGATCCAAGAGCTTAAAGACTTAGAGTATTGAAGATTGAAGATTGATGATTTACGTATTGTAATAACTCTGTTTTAGCTTGATTGAGTCCGTAATTTTAGAGTCTAAGATAGCTGGTACATAGTCTCGTAACTTAGATGCTTCAAAATGCTCAAATTTATCATTCGAGCTCGGCTTTAATCGATTAAATAAGTATATAATCGATTAAAACACCGAGAAAACCATTTTCTGTCTAAAACTCATTGCTTTAATCGATTAAACAACAAAATAATCGATTATTCCGTATGATTCGATACAGATAATCGATTATTTCATCAAATAATCGATTAAACCGGAGAGGATTGGGTTACGACGTATTTGGCTCTGTTTTAATCGATTATTACTCCAAATAATCGATTATTTCGATCTGTTTCGATTTTAAACATCAAACAAACCCTATTTTCGAAAATTCAATTACCAAGAACCCTAGTTTCGAAATCCCCAATTCCTAAACCCTAATTTCCCTACTTAAACTCGCTTTGGCACTCGAAAAGAAGAACAACATTTTCCATACAAAAGTTAAGTGATGTGAGTGCCGGAGAAGCTGTTTGTTGCAAGGAAAGGGGCTTTCGAACCTGGTGTGGGCTAGAAGCGATAAGAATCACTAAGTGGAGTTCTTAGTGGATTGTGTGCTTGTGCCGTCTCCGGGGAAAGTCTGTTCATCATCTCTTGTGGATTTCAAGAGAGGTGTATTCCGATCTTTATCTCGTTCATTTGTAATCTGTTTGTAACAATTTGTTCTTAGTGACGAGCGTTAATCCTCTTTTGAGTGATTAGCAATTGGATGTAGGGTCTTTTGATCCGAACCAGTATAAACCTACTGTGTAATCTTCTCTACTATTCTCTATTTACATTTACGCAGTTTTTAATCGGTAAAATTTGGGGAAAATTTTGAAAACCTAATTTTTATTAAGAAACCAATTCACCCCCCTCTTGGTTTTTGTCCGACCACGCGAACATTCCGCTGCGCGATTCTAACATTTTCTCGTACAAAAAATAAAAAATAAAATAAAATAAAAAAATGATAAAAAAATAAAATAAATTTTGGTGAGAAGGCCTTCCCAAATGGCGAGAAGGCCTTCCCAAATGGTGGGGGCGAGAAGGCCTTCCCGAATGGTGAGAAGGCCTTCCCAAATGGTGAGGGCGAGAAGGCTTTCCCAAATGGCGAGAAGGCCTTCCCGAAATCCCAGATGGACATCCCGACCTAGCACTTTTTCCTATAAATAGGAGCCTCATTCCACCCATTTTCACACACACCATTCACTCCTACCACTCTCTAGGAAGCCTTTTGGCACTTTAGAGTGACTCTGAGTATTTTTCCAGAGTTCGAGTGAGCTTTCCTATTTCCATTAAGGTAGAAATCGGTTAAGGATGTCCTCTTTTTTTGAGACATCCGGCCCTCGGTAGGGTGACACCTTTATTTTTTGATCGAGAGAGGAGTGTCTCTGTAGAGTGCGGGGACTGCCAAAAAGCGTCCTCAAGTTCAACATTTATAAAAGCTCGCTTCGGAGGTTCTCCTTCATATCTCTTCTCTTTTATCGCTTCCTTTTACTATTTTCCTTGTATGCATTAGATATTAGGATCATGTAGATAACTATTTTAATTCTGTAATAAATAAATAGGGTAGAAGCATAATTTTATTGTCTTTATTTTAAGAATAGTCCATCATAGGGAACCCAAAAGGGGCGTTATGGGGGTGTTAATACCTTCCCCACACGTAACTAACTCACTTACCCAACTCTGGTTATAATGGCCAAAGTTGGTTTTTCAAAAACCATTGCCTTCTTTTTTCCTTTTCCGATGTTTCCGGTAAAAATATCGGTGGCGACTCCATAAGAACCCTTCAAAGTTAGTTCTTGGGTTAGCCCGGTTATCGGACAATCCAACAACACTTTTTTGAATACCTCGCCCCTAGGTTCAGCCCGATTATCGGACAACCTAAAGGCGTTGTAACCACACCCATAAAAATGCGAAAATTGGAATGTCGGAACCATCGCGTCGCTCCGACCGCCTCTTTTTGACGGTGGCGACAGATGGAGACTCCACTGGGGAAGCTAGAGAGTTGATCCCATTTAGTGATGGACTAGTTTGATAAATAAAAGACTTAAAAAATTATGCTTTTACCCTACCTTGTATTATCACATGTTTTAATGCTTGGCTTTAATAACTGTTGTTTGTTTATATTTACGCAATTGTTTGAAATACAAATTGTACACAAACCCTTGCACACAACAGTTCCCTCTATACCCGGGGGCAAGTGAGAAATCCATAGGGAGTGGGTAGCAAGTACGGTTCGCTGTAGTGATGGTCTTGTGCCCACCAGTGTGATCGGAAACCACCACTCAAGGTGATAACCTTCCTCTTTTGGAACAAAGACTGACTATGGCCTTAGTGCTAAGCATGGTCGGAAGCCTGGAGATTGGGGACCCTATAATGGGGGAACCTTGGGGGCCTAAGCCTTGGTGAGAATAGTTAGAACCTACCCTTGCCAATGCACTTTTCTGCAGGAAAACCCTACCTCGTGATTAAACGACTTCTCGCCTGTTCGTGGATGAGTGAATTGTATGTGCATTTGTTTGTTGCATTTGATTGCATAGCATAACCAAACAACAGATAAAAACAAAATTTTACAATAAACACCCTTATCTCGGACAGTCTGCCTTTTAGCTAGCCTGGTTTCAGGTTCTTTGTAAGCTAAGTAGCCACGCATTCCGACAGAAGAGATAAGGGACGCTAATATTATTCTTTCGCCAATAAAACCATTTTAACTTAGACAGTCTGCCTTTTAGCTAGCCTGGTTTCAGGTTCTTTGTAAGCTAAGTAGCCACGTAGTCCGACGAGAAGAGATAAAAGGCTAAAAAAATAAATCCAAAATAAATAAAATAATAATAACAAAATCAAAACATTTATAAAAATAATTTTGACAAAGTCGTATCATTCATATTGCATCATGTCATAAGTGGAAAAACCAAGAGAAAAAAAGTAAATGCATAAGGAAAGTATGCATACGCATCATTTGAATAAATCCCTAAAAAATGGGTCTTAGAAGCGTTTATTGGGAAAATTACTGGGCCAAATCCCCTTTGGGTATTTGTAGTTTGATTCCTCACCTTTTTCCCTTCGTTTTGATATGTTGTGCGTCCAAATCGGACATCTCAGTCAAAAGTTATGCCACTTTGAACATCTATCGCCCTTTTGTACTGGTGCATGCATAAATACATTCATTCTAAGGAATATCCATCTCATAAATCATTTTTTTAAACAATAAAAATCTTTTTGCATTCTAGAAAGCGGCTAGTATTCTTCATGCCCTCATCCGCATAAAAAAAACACAAAATCCCAAACACTATCATATATCATGTTAGAAAATAAAACATGATAATGTTTAGGAAAAAACAAACACTTGCATACATGCATCCACCAAACTTCATCCTCATGACATGCATCTAATAATAGACAATCGAAAAAGTGGACATTCCTCAATACCATGAAAAGAGGATTAGGGCATTCGCATGCCATGCACGGGAAGTCAAAAAGAAAATAAATAGAAATTCTAACATGCCTATGGGTTCATTTAGGCTTCTCCACTTTTTTTTAAAAAAAATGTACTTCGAAACATTGCATTGAGGAATGTACACTGTCTGGATGAAATAAATAAAATTGTTTGATTTCATCATCTCTTCAAGTGTCTATTGTATTCATAAATTGCATTCATTCTCACTTTAATAATAATAAGATAATAAAAAGAAATGATTAATTGATGTGCTTTCCATGAATTGGAATAAGATGAAGAGCAAACCTTTTGTCGTCAAGTTCTCTCCAACGGTTGATCCGCCTAAAGAGGATAATAAGCCTCAACCATTGGGTATCCGAGTTAATAAGGAAGAAGGGGCAAGGATGTCGTTACATTTGTTCACCCCATACATCAAATAAGGTTGCACCATGGAGATACGCTAAAACACCGCCCATTAACAAGGATATCTCCAGCATAGCTGGCATTGGGGGCAAAATTAGAAATGGAAGAATCTATTCCCCCAAGGAGCTGTAAGATGACGCTCCTACAAATAAAGAAAAATAAAAGACCGAAGGAAAACATAATCCAAAGAGGAAACTGAGTAGACTTTGGATTCACGATGCTAAGGCAGTTCTCTCAATGCTCCGCCAAAGAGACAAACTCATGGTAGGCGACAAGCTGGTTACGGATCGAGCTAAAAACAACATTCAGATCAGCAAGTCGTTTGCCCTACCTTGAATGGATGCGACTAAAAAGGACCTTTGAAATATCTTTTGCCAATATGAAAAGACTTCCCCAACAGTATGAAGGTGACCCACATGATGAGGAAATATGGATGCCGCCCAAACCAAGGGCTCATTAGAAACTCTCAAGGAATAAGGGAGCCACCAGATTCTAAAGACAATCATTTAAAGCATGGCCTAGGGCATGACCCTACAAAGGATCAAGCTACATGGAGAAAAGGGAAGTCTCCCCTCTACAGCTCAAATCAGATTTTCCCAAACAAAGGGGTCCAAGCGTCAAAAGTGACTTTAGTCATTAGGTGTTCTCCTTCTGATTCTTAGGGTTTGTAAATCCAATAACTATTAGAGATTACTCCTCGGGGCTAGCCCGACCCCCGAGCATTTTAGGGCACATATTTCCCTATTAATTACAAAGAATGTCATTCTTACTATCTGTTTCTCTTCTTGCTATTCATATCTAAACCTCATTAATAACCATGTTTAAGCAAACGTTTTCAAAACACGTCAAAGTAATCAAACTGCGTCATTGACCAAAATAAAAGTCAAATCCATCACCACTGATTGACTAGAAGCACAAAATAAAGTTTTACCTCATCATAATAAAGTTGTGTTTCGCCAATGTTGTGTAAAGAGAAAAGAAAATCAAAAGAAGCCCATAGAAGCCAAAGGCCAAAAAGAAAAGGCAAGATACTCGGTAGGAAACCCACAAAGGGGGCTGCACAAAAGTTAGGGTAATCCCACTAGGAAACCCAAACAACCATAAAGGGTAGCCTAGGCAAAAACTAGGGTTACAAAATAAAGTCCGCTAGGTTTCCCAAAGCAACATAAAAAGAAACCTAGACAAAAGTTAGGACAAAACAAAACACTGAAAGTGATGAAGATCTCATTGAAATACTTTGGCAAAGATCTCATTGATTTGATGAAGTCAAAGATGAAGTCAAAAGCAACTTTGCGTGGACAACAGTCACTTAGATAAAAGAGTAGAGAGATTAGTGTGTCCGCTGCTATGCTTAGATATAATCAATTTTATCTTTTCTGCTGCATGAGGTTTCTTCACTTAAAAGATTTTGCAAAATGCCTCTAAAATCATTTAAACAAGTTAAAAACAAAGTATTTTGACAAAAGCTTTCTTAAACAAGTTTTTAACTGATACAGTTTTGAAATAACCGATTAAAATCACTTAGAATGTTCAGAGAAGTTTTTTTTCAGTATTTTAATCGATACAACTTGGTTTTAATCGATTAAATCCACTTAACATTCAGGATGATCGATCAGAATGCAATTATGACCGATCAGAATCAGATATGATCGATCATAATTGAGTAATGACTGATCAGAGTTTTTTTAATCGATTAAAACTCGTTTCAATCGATTAAAACAACTTAGAAAATTTCTACACAGCGTTTTAATCGATTAAAACTTATTTTTATCAGTTAAAATAACTTGGAAAGTTTTACAAGAAAGTTTTGCAGTATATTAATCGATTGAATCGCGAAACAATCGATTAAATCAAATTAGAAGATTTTTTGAAAAGAGTTTTAATTGATATAAACGTTGTCGTATCAGTTAAAACAAATCTATTAAAGAATCAAGAACGTATTAATGGATTAAAAGAAGTTTTAACAGATTTAAACTACACTTTTAACAGATTAAAAGAATCTTTTAACAGATTGATTAAACCAGCAGTTTTGAAAATCTTCTATAAAAACAGTTTAGCTTGAACATTTCAAACACAACATTTGACCATCAATCTTAAGCAATCAAGCAAGCAAACTTTAGCATCTTTTCAAGAAATATTCGCGTCAGTTTTTGAGAAGTTCTTTGAAAATCTTTCTTGAGGCAACTTGATTTTTTCCTAAAGAAGAAACACTTACAGCAAAATTGCATAAACTGGTTTGAGCATTCTAGTTTCTTCTTTTTCATTTCTTTACATTCTTTTTGTATTGTTTGGTGCCTGGAATTTGGGCACTGGTTTCTCTGCAGCTGGAATTTGGTTGTAGAGGTTATCAAGAACTGGAATTTGGTTCTTGGTGAGAGGTTGAGTGCGAGAACTGGAATTTGGTTCTTGTGGTAGATTAAGTGTAAGATTGTAAATCAGTAAAACATTTGATCTAGTGGAACCCAGCTGGAATTTGGTCGGAGACTGGACGTAGCCCCGGTATTGGGTGAACCAGTATAAAACACCGGTGATATCTTTCTTAACCTTTCTCTATTTTAATTCTGTCGCTGCATTTATATTGATTGATTGCTTTGTAATTAAGAACAGATCTGAAATCTTATTTTTACAATTAGATAATCTGTTATTTGCGAAAAACTTTTAAAGATCAATTCACCCCCCCTCTTGATCTAACCCTACTTTTCTAACAAACACAACATCCTAGAGTGAGAATCCAAAGGGCGAACTAGGGAAGTCAATCACTCGTAGCAAGTGCCATAGAATAAGACGCCATGCCATAAACAAAACGTTTGTCTAAACTAGCCTAAACACTCTAACCAACCTTGGCTAGTCGTGCTTACAAAAACCATTTTTTTGTCAAAATAAAACAATTCTAAAACACAAGCCTTTAAATTAAATATCCTCTTCCTTCTTTTCTCTTGACCCTTATCACTACGACATTATTCTAGTAATTAGTAGGGAAATGTGGAGATAGTAATCAATAAGAGGATTGACATCCCCAAGGAAAGAGAGGGGCACACTGACATGGCAAGTCGCTCTGCAATCAACACCATCATTCTTTGGTCACGACAAAGTCAAGACGGCAAAATTGGTACAACCTATCCTGTCGACGAAAGCACATGATGTCAGAAGCTCATCAGAAGTAAAAGCACATTTGATTAATCCTTTTGAAATATTAATTGAAATAGCATTATAGGATGCATATCGCGAACATTGCATGCATATGATAGGGTCCTATCTCTCAAAAATAGAAGAGAAACAAAAAAATACAAAATAATGTCTGCTGGGAGATTCTTAGGCAAAAGTTAGGGTAGCCCGCTAGATCGAAAACCCGCAAAGGGCGGTCTAGGCAAAAGTTAGGGCATTCATAAAAAAGGAAAAAAGCCCGTTAAGATATCCTAGGCAAAAATTAAGGCAGCCCGCTAGACTGAAAACCCCAAAAAGGGCGGTCTAGGCAAAATATAGGGCTAAACCAAAAAATGAATAAAAGAGAGGGGCCCTTCATCATAATCATAAAAATTCCAGCAGGAGAATGCCAGTCACTTTTCCAGATGCATCAATCAAAGAGAATAGATTGCATTTAGGGCATCCACACACAAGTAGTCGCACAAAACGACTTTGTCAATGTCAAAAATGAAAGAAATAAAAATTACTTCAGACAAATAACAAAAAACGAAAAGCATTCATGCATATAAGGAGACTAGCTCCATGTTTGTGATTGAAAACAGGATCACCGAGGCCGAGTCTCCAAATAATGCCCTCAAGAAAACGGAGCAAGTCGTCAATCAAGCGACTCGACGAGAATAAGAGCTTACGAAAATCAAGAGCTCCGGCTACCATCCTTCTACCCGGAAAAGAAGGCACAAGAAAGTAATAAGTCTCCAAACATCGCTCTCCCTCAAGAAAGAAGAGCGAGTTGTCATAAGAAGCTTCCAGAAGTCAAAGCTCCAATCATCACCCAATAAAAGAGGGCACAATCATCAGACATCATAAAAGAAAAGACGACGGAAAGGCTTAGTCATCCCCAAGAGGATCCCTTCCTACTCCGAAGGTAAAACAAAAACACTCCTCACTGCTCAGCATTACCACTACACGAGTCATCGTGCACACTCACCCAAAGTCTCCTCCACACTCCCCAATGGAGAACAAAGGCTTCAAGAGCCCATCATCATCAACAGTCAAAAGAGTCCAATCTCCATACCAACAAGGGCTCAACAAAAAAAGGAAAAAAGAAGAAAACTCTTGCATCCCCAAAGGATGTCCAAAAGAAAAGGCAACAACAGAGAAGGCCGAATAAAAATCCTCAATCGGATCTCCTAAAAAGTCTATAAAAAAGAATTAGAAATTCCCATCCTCCAGTGGAATAAGAGCTTCACAAGTTTAGCTCGCATCAACATCAATCAAGGAGACAAGACTCCATCCCTAGAAAAGAAAAATCATATCCCCAGGGAGTCAACTAATTCCCTGGTGGATCACCAAAGAAAGAAAACTTCATCCCTAATGGACCTCCCAAAAAGAAGGAAAAAAGTCAGCGTAATAAAAAGAGACTAAAAAGTAAAAAGGCTTACGCATTATCCCAAAAAAGCCAAATTTCAAATCGTGAAAAAAAAGTGATAAATTGCGGAAAAAGGTGAAATCAAATGAAAATTCTTGCTCCCTAAGTGGGTCACCTCAGAAAAAAAGAAGAAGAAGAAGGAATTGGAAACTCCATTCCTTCAACAGAATAAGAGCACCACAAAAGCCAGCTCGCACCCACATCAATTAAGGAGCCAAGATTCCATTCCCCAAAAGGGGCTACCAAAATCTGACCCCCGAGAAGTCAACCAATTCCCCGGTGGATCAATAAAAAAGAAAGATCATCCCCAGTGAGCCTACTGCAAAGGAAAAACTTCAGATTCATCCTCAGAAGGTCATTTTCCTACACATAGGCAAGACCTGGCAAGCAAGAGCTAGCATCCCCATAGGGGAATATCAGCCTAGTCAGAGGCAAAACAAATGTAGCCAAAAGTCTTCACTTCCGATGAAGCATCTGCCCACTCAGAGGCATTACTAGAAACTCAATGGAGTATCTCCTGCTCAGAGGCACCATCAAAATCAACAAATTTTCAATGGATATTCGCCTACTCAAGAGGTGTCACCAAGATCAGCAAATCCCTAAAGGATTTCTGCCTACCTAAGAGGTAGTCATCAAAAATCCCCGACAACCAACAAAGTCGGATGACCACTACCAAAGGATCAAAAACAAAGAATCCCCAGCAAACAACAAGCTGGATGGCTATCAAGAAATGCCAAAAAACAAAGAATCCCTGGCACACCGAAAGACTTTACTAGAAAGGTCCAAAAACATTTACCAAAACAGAAATCACTCCCCATGGAGTCGGCGCATGAGCTAGAGCAGTAAGCCGCCACCACAACCAAAGGGTCAGCTACCGCAAGAAGGAGCATCCGGAGGCACTTCACCAGATGAGGGTGTGTACTCATCAGGCCTTACAAAAGGGGGTTTACCTGACAGGGGTTCATACTCGTCAGACACCAGATGGGGTTGTATACTCATCAGGCCTTACAAAAGGGGGCTTACCAGACGGGGGTTCATACTCGTCAAACCAGATGGGGGTTCATACTCATCAACTGAAGGGATCAGCTACCGTCAGAAGGAGCATCCTGGAGGCGCACAACACACTTTTTCCCCAGAAGATCAACCCCCGAAAGACGGAACATCCGAAGGGCAACCGAGCAAGAGGGTCAACTCCTTCACCCTCCAGCCAACCTTCTTGGCACAACAGGCCAGCAGTCAGCTAGTCAGATGAAGGGGGGGGGGGCAACTGTAGACCCCAAATCTTGCACGGCCTCAAAATAAGAGTAGAAGACCTCCTATTCGAAGATGGACAAAGGCTAAAAAGCCACTAGGAGAAACTATTAGGCCCCATATTAGAGTAGGAAGGCTTTTCTGTACAAAAAATAAAAAATAAAATAAAATAAATAATAAAAATTCTGGCGAGAAGGCCTTCCCAAATGGCGAGAAGGCCTTCCCAAATAACAAGGGCGAGAAGGCCTTCCCGAAATCCCAGATGGCCATCCCGACCTAGCACTTTTTCCTATAAATAGGAGCCTCATTCCACCCATTTTCACACACACCATTCACTCCTACCACTCTCTAGGAAGCCTTTTGGCACTTTAGAGTGACTCGAGTATTTTTCCAGAGTTCGAGTGAGCTTTCCGATTTCCGTTAAGGTAGAAATTGGTTAAGGATGTCCTCTTTTTTTGAGACATCCGGCCCTCGGTAGGGTGACACCTTTATTTTTTGATCGATAGAGGAGTGTCTCTGTAGAGTGCGGGGACTGCCAAAAAGCATCCTCAAGTTCAACATTTATAAAAGCTCGCTTCGGAGGTTCTCCTTCATATCTCTTCTCTTTTATCGCTTCCTTTAACTATTTTCCTTGTATGCATTAGATATTAGGATCATGTAGATAACTATTTTAATTCTGTAATAAATAAATAGGGTAGAAGCATAATTTTATTGTCTTTATTTTAAGAATAGTCCATCATAAGGAACCCAAAAGGGGCATTGTGGGGGTGCTAATACCTTCCCCACACGTAACTAACTCCCTTACCCAACTCTGGTTATAATGGCCAAAGTTGGTTTTTCGAAAACCATTGCCTTCTTTTTTCCTTTTCCGATGTTTCCGGTAAAAATATCGGTGGCGACTCCATAAGAACCCTTCAAAGTTAGTTCTTGGGTTAACCCGGTTATCGGACAATCCAAGAACATTTTTTCGAAAATCTCGCCCCTAGGTTCAGCCCGGTTATCGGACAACCTAAAGGCGTTGTAACCACACCCATAAAAACACGAAAATTGGAAAGTCGGAACCATCGCGTCGCTCCGACCGCCTCTTTTTGACGGCAGCGACATATGGTGACTCCACTGGGGAAGCTAGAGAGTTGATCCCATTTAGTGATGGACTAGTTTGATAAATAAAAGACTTAAAAAATTACGCTTTTACCCTACCTTGTATTATAACATGTTTTAATGCTTGGCTTTAATAACTGTTGTTTGTTTATATTTACGCAATTGTTTGAAATACAAATTGTACACAAACCCTTGCATACAACAGTTCCCTCTATACCAGGGGGCAAGTGAGAAATTCATAGGGAGTGGGTGGCAGGTACGGTTCGCTGTAGTGATGGCCTTGTGCCCACAAGTGTGATCGGAAACCACCACTCAAGGTGATAACCTTCCTCTTTTGGCACAAAGACTGACTATGGCCTTAGTGTTAAGCATGGTCGGAAGGCTGGAGAGTGGGGACCCTATAATGGGGGAACCTTGGGGGTCTAAACCTTGGTGAGAATAGTTAGAACCTACCCTTGCCAATGCACTTTTCTGCAGGAAAACCCTACCTCGTGATTAAAATGACTTCTCGCCTGTTCGTGGATGAGTGAATTGTATGTGCATTTGTTTGTTGCATTTGATTACATAGCATAACCAAACAACAGATAAAAACAAAATTTTACAATAAACACCCTTATCTCGGACAGTCTGCCTTTTAGCTAGCCTGGTTTCAGGTTCTTTGTAAGCTAAGTAGCCACGCATTCCGAAAGAAGAGATAAGGGACGCTAATATTATTCTTTCGCCAATAAAACCATTGTATCTTAGACAGTCTGCCTTTTAGCTAGCCTGGTTTCAGGTTCTTTGTAAGCTAAGTAGCCACGTAGTCCGACAGAAGAGATAAAAGGCTAAAAAAATAAATCCAAAATAAATAAAATAATAATAACAAAATCAAAACATTTATAAAAATAATTTTGACAAAGTCGTATCATTCATATTGCATCATGTCATAAGTGGAAAAACCAAGAGAAAAAAAGTAAATGCATAAGGAAAGTATGCATACGCATCATTTTAATAAATCCCTTTAAAATGGGTCTTAGAAGCGTTTATTGGGAAAATTACTGGGCCAAATCCCCTTTGGGTATTTGTGGTTTGATTCCTCACCTTTTTCCCTTCGTTTTGATATGTTGTGCGTCCAAATCGGACATCTCAGTCAAAAGTTATGCCACTTTGAACATCTACTGCCCTTTTGTACTGGTGCATGCATAAATACATTCATTCTAAGGAATATCCATCTCATAAATCATTTTTTTTAAACAATAAAAATCTTTTTGCATTCTAGAAAGCGGCTAGTATTCTTCATGCCCTCATCTGCATACAAAAAAAAAACACAAAATCCCAAACACTATCATATATCATGTTAGAAAATAAAACATGATAATGTTTAGGAAAAAACAAACACTTGCATACATGCATCCACCAAACTTCATCCTCATAACATGCATCTAATAATAGACAATCGAAGAAGTGGACATTCCTCAATACCATGAAAAGAGGATTAGGGCATTCGCATACCATGCACGGGAAGTCAAAAAGAAAATAAATAGAAATTCTAACATGCCTATGGATTCATTTAGGCTTCTCCACTTTTTAAAAAAAATGTACTTCGAAACATTGCATTGAGGAATGTACACTGTCTGGATGAAATAAATAAAATTGTTTGTTTTCATCATCTCTTCAAGTGTCTATTGTATTCATAAATTGCATTCATTCTTACTTTAATAATAATAAGATAATAAAAAGAAAGGATTAATTGATGTGCTTTCCATGAATTGGAATAAGATGAAGAGCAAACCTTTTGTCGTCAAGTTCTCTCCAACGGTTGATCCGCCTAAAGAGGATAATAAGCCTCAACCGTTGGGTATCCGAGTTAATAAGGAAGAAGGGGCAAGGATGTCGTTACATTTGTTCACCTCATACATCAAATAAGGTTGCACCATGGAGATACTGTTAGAAAAGTAGTTTTAAATCAAGAGGGGGGGTGAATTGATTTTTGAAAGTTTTTTCGCAATACACAGATTATCTAATTCGAAAATTAAGTTTCTAAAAATCTTTTTGAATTACCAAGCAATCAAACAATATAAGCGCAGCAACTGAAATTAAAGAGAGAAAGGTTAGGAAAGATTTCACCGGTAATTTTATACTTGGTTCACCCAATACCAGGGCTACGTCCGGACTCCGACCAAATTCCAGTTGGGTTCCACTAGAATAGATGTTTTACGAGACTCACCCTCTTACACCTATTCTAACTCTCCACCAAGAACCAAATTCCAGCTCTTGGAAACCTCTGCAACCAAATTCCAGCTCGCGAGAGAAACCAGTGCCCAAATTCCAGGCACCACACACAAGAACCAAATTCCAGCTCTTGCTTACAACCTTCCCACCAAGAACCAAATTCCGGTTCCTGGAAACTTCTACAACCTCTACACAGCTGCAGAAAACTTGTACCCAAATTCCAGGTACAAAACAGTACAAAAGAATGAATAGAAATTGAAAAGAAGAAACAAAGAAAGCTCAAACCGGATTACACCAATCCACGATCAGTTTCTTCTTCAAAGAAATGCAAAGTGCCTCAAGAAAGATTTCAAAAGAAGTTCACAAAAACAGTTGTGTATCTTTCTTGGAAAAAGCTAATAGTTGTTTGTATTGATTGCTTGAATTGTGTCAAATCGATCTGTTAAAAGTTCCAAGCAATTCTGTTTATAAAAGAGTATTTTCAAATCTGCTGCATTAATTAATCTGTTGAAAGTTTGTTTTAATCTGTTGAAATAGCCGTTACAATCTGTTAAAAGTCCTTTCAACCCATTAATGCATTCTTGATCTTTAACGAGAAAATGTTTTAGTTGATACAACCATGTTTATATCGGTTAAAACGTTTTACAAACATTTTCTAAGTATAAAACAATCGATTGAATCGCGTATTAATCGATTGATTTGTTTAAAAACCTTCTTATAAAACTTTCGAAGTTATTTTAGCTGATATAAAGTCGTTTCAATCGATTGAAAAACTGCACATATATTTTCAAGTCATTTTAATCGATTGAAAGTTTGTTTTAATCGATTGAAAAGATTTTCTAAGTTATTTTAATCGATTGAAATGCGTTTTAATCGATTGAAATAAGTCTGATCGGTCATAATTCAATTCGATCGATCATAACCAACTCTGATCGGTCATAATCTCATTACGATCGATCATCCTGACATTCAAAGTGATTTTAATCGATTGAAACGTGTTTTAATCGATTAAAATAGTTCGATCGCTCATATTTAAGATCTGATCGATTATAATGCATTCGACCTATTATATTCGAATTCTAATCGGTCATAAAGAGTTTTAATCGATTAAAAGGTTTTTGTATCAATTAAAATGCTGTGAAAACACTTCTATAAACATTCTAAGTGTTTTAAACGTTTCTTTAAAAAACTATATCAGTTAAAAACATTGTTAAGAAAGTTCTTTGTCAAAATGCTTTTGTTTGATTTGTTTAAAACTATTTTTGAGGCATTTTGCAAATTGAGTGAAGAAGCTTTATGCAGTGGAAAAGGTAAAGTGGTTTTACCTAAGCTTTCGTTAAGACACACTAAGTCTTCGACTCCTTTGTTCGAGTGACTTGTTTGACAGCTGCAGAGTTGACCCTTGACTTTATCTTTGACTTCATCAAATCAATGAGATCTTTGCTAGGATCACTTTCAGTCTCCCCTATTTGATGAAGACAAACACCATTTTGAAAAAACAATCTCTGCAAAATAAGTCACTTGATAATGCGGTTAGGTGAGAAATATAAGAATGTAATAAAGTTTTGTTTCTCCCCCTAAAACTTATTTCTCCCCCTAAAATGTTGCACTTAAATTTATCTTAAAGTGATGCAACTATTTCTCCCCCTTTTGACTTCATCAAAAATAGGGAATAGAAGAGAAAAGAATAAAATGTAAGGTTTCGAAAAATATGCTCAAGTTTTTGAAAATACAAAGTGAATCAATATTTCACTCATGAAAAGAATCAATTAAAGTTGATTCAAACTTATCTCCATTAACACGTTTGTAATGAATACAATTAACACGTGTAAAGATAAGGGAATCATGCTTTAGTAGCATGTTACGAGAACGACCATTAACTAAAGCCTTTAATCTTTCTTCCCAGAATAAAAATCGATTAAAAACGAGCATAATCGGTTAAAATGTTCTTGGTAAATGATTTTAATCGATTGAAAGAAAAGTTTAATCGATTAAAACATTTAAGATTTTGAAAACATGAAACTTTAGTAAAAATAATCGATTATTTCGATTTTCAATCGATTAAAACATGTTGTATAAGTTCATTTAATCGATTAACAAGATGTTGTATTGATTAAAACAATCAGTTTTGAAAATGAAGTAATGTTTAATGCATATTTTGTAAAACTGATCATTTAGAAGGATGTTTTAACAATACTAACTGACTATCTTAGCTAATAGATCTATCAGAATAAAGTCTTATTTAGCTAAAGCTCTCGGGGATCTATTTAAATTCTATTTACGCCGATCTGATCTAGATTAGATCCTAAACCATATTTAACCAAAGGTTAAGGCAAATGTTCCTGGTATAACACCAGTTAATATCACGATCCATGCAAACAATATAAAGATAGAAATAAGCGAGAAGATAAAGATGATGAGGGGAACTAGTCATCCCAATTTCCCTGATTGAACTGCTTATCCACCGGCTTGGTGATCATTCATTTGATTCCCACCAATATCAAAAGATAATAGGCTTTCCTTTTTGCTTGGAACTAATTTTGCTCTATCAACTATTTGAGTCAACAACTCGCTGTCACTCCTCGTATCGGCAATGACATCACGAAACTTTTCACGAAAAGAAATCTTTTAGCAGTTCATTGTTATTATTGATCGCATTACATTCCATGGTTGACACCACACTTGGAATTTCTACTACACATCGGAGGCATAATCATGTACTGACCAAATCCCACACAGAATGCATGATACCATAAATTGCATGAATCACGAGGTTAATGATGTACTTGAGATAGGAATTTTCTTTCATAATAGCCAACCCATTTTGAACCCTGCAGTTGTCATTATCCAAGCAAATAACTGCATTCTTATTAATGTAGTATGATGGGTGTTATTCTCACTTATAGTGAACCGGTCATCATTATCTTTTGAGGAATGAGTCATTTTTAACTTTGTTGTTTCCGGTGGTATCATATGCACAAGTGATTAACAAAAAACTTATTCCGGTAGAGTGGGCAATGATTAGTAATGAGGACAGGTGATGACAATCAATCCAGAATTCAAAAACAATATAAAATTTATCCATCGTATCGACCATAAAACATACATTCCACTGTACCACGTTATTCAATTTTTGAATTGCTTGTTCCAGATTGGTTCCCTTATAGTGTCACCTCGTGACATTGATGATTAAAGCAAATATTCAAAGTTGCACAGTTCAATGAATTTCACCAAGAGTTTTGAACCAATGCATGCTCAAGATTATTTCAGAAATATTGCTAGGTAATATCAAGAAATCTAATGTAAACATTTGTTCATTGAACTTCCTAGTAATCAACAATTTATTACCGAGTAACAATTATCACTAAAAAATCTTTGATAAACTATGTTTTCGAGTCCTAACAGTTTGACACTGTTTGTAACTAGTGTCTATAAGAAAAGTTACAGTCCATTTTTTTGATAATTTCTTTGATTTTCGAGTGTATTACCATGCATCATTCGATGTAAAGTATTAAGAGAAATGTAAACATCTACGGTGAATTAATCGATTGTTTTATGAAAGAATCGATTTGTATGGTACGAGAATGAAAAAAAAATATCACCGGTATTTAAATCGATTAAAACGTAAATGAATCGATTAATTTTGATCCTAAGTGTTTTTAGTTGATATAAATTTATTATAATCGATTAAAACGACTAAACCAACATTCTGAGAACAATTTAATCGATTATTTCGACATTTCAATCGATTAAAATGGTACTGGTAAGTTATTTCAATCGATTAATATTGGTTTATATCAATTAAAACAATTAATTTAAATACACAGAACCTGGTTTCGCAGCTTCGATCTTCAAGGGATTCCCGAGACTTGTTCCTGCAAAGCAATTAAGTATTTTTCTGGTACCCTTTATAATTATTGGGTCCTGATCATGTTATTTGAAAAGAATTAATCTTTGGAACCCATTTCATTCTCCCTTTAGGAATAGCATACTTTTTAATTCTGCGAGTATTTTACTGAATGCCCTTTCTTCATGCAGGTAAAAACATTTGATAAATGGAGATGAAACTTGTTTTACTATATGCAAAATAATTTTTGAATGCTCTGGTTTTCTTTCCAATGGTATGGTGTATAACCTATACCACCACGTTCAATAACTAACTTTTGGGAATCAAGTATCTTATCAAGATTATTCTTTCCTTGTGCTAATTTAGATGAAGTTTTTACTAGGTATGATACTTGTTTACGTAACTTCGGGACAGTTTTTGCAATCTTCAACATTACACATGCAATCAGTATTATTTTCTAATTCTAACTTTTCTTCATCAATTATTTTCTTTTCAAGAATAATGATCTTGTTTTCTAGTAACCTATTCATGCTTTTCAATTTTCGTTTTCGAGTTTCTAATTTCTTTGCTACTTCATGTATTTCAAAGAAAGCATCTTGTAATGAGCTATAGTTTATAGATTCAGAACTTACACTTGGTTTTTGATGATTCGAGTTGACCATCAAGCATATTTACGGTGCTTCTTCATAGGTCTTTTCAAGGATCTTCCACATTTGTGCGGCAGTTTGGCAGTGTGCAATCCTGAAAAGATCATCTCTGTTAAGGGCGGATAAGATGATATTCTTGGCAATACAATCATCTTGGATTACGTTAGCAATATCAGTTTCTGTTCAATAACATTCCAAGCATTTATACTAACAGATTCAATGAAGATTTTCATCCTTATTTTCCAATATAGGTAATCTGTTCCACTCAACGAGTGGAGGTCTATCAATGCACGCTCCCTCGAGAAAATGCCATGGATCGAAGTAACTTGATTAACTTTCAAGCACCTCGCTACGATGCCAATTGTTAGAAAAGTAGTTTTAAATCAAGAGGGGGTGAATTGATTTTTGAAAGTTTTTCGCAATACACAGATTATCTAATTCGAAAATTAAGTTTCTAAAAATCTTTTTGAATTACCAAGCAATCAAACAATATAAGCGCGACAAGCTGAAATTAAAGAGAGAAAGGTTAGGAAAGATTTCACCGGTAATTTTATACTTGGTTCACCCAATACCAGGGCTACGTCCAGACTCCAGCCAAATTCCAGCTGGGTTCCACTAGAATAGATGTTTTACGAGACTCACCCTCTTACACCTATTCTAACTCTCCACCAAGAACCAAATTCCAGCTCTTGGAAACCTCTGCAACCAAATTCCGGCTAGCGAGAGAAACCGAGTGCCCAAATTCCAGGCACCACACACAAGAACCAAATTCCAGCTCTTGCTTACAACCTTCCCACCAAGAACCAAATTCCAGTTCCTGGAAACTTCTACAACCTCTACACAGTTGCAGAAAACTTGTACCCAAATTCCAGGTACAAAAGCAGGTACAAAAGAATGAATAGAAATTGAAAAGAAGAAACAAAGAAAGCTCAAACCGGATTACACCAATCCACGGTCAGTTTCTTCTTCAAAGAAATGCAAAGTGCCTCAAGAAAGATTTCAAAAGAAGTTCACAAAAACAGTTGTGTATCTTTCTTGGAAAAAGCTAATAGTTGTTTGTATTGATTGCTTGAATTGTGTCAAATCTGATCTGTTAAAAGTTCCAAGCAATTACTGTTTATAAAAGAGTATTTTCAAATCTGCTGCATTAATTAATCTGTTGAAAGTTTGTTTTAATCTGTTGAAATAGCCGTTACAATCTGTTAAAAGTCCTTTCAACCCATTAATGCATTCTTGATCTTTAACGAGAAAATGTTTTAGTTGATACAACCATGTTTATATCAGTTAAAACGTTTTACAAACATTTTCTAAGTATAAAACAATCGATTGAATCGCGTATTAATCGATTGATTTGTTTAAAAACCTTCTTATAAAACTTTCGAAGTTATTTTAGGCTGATATAAAGTCGTTTCAATCGATTGAAAAACTGCACATATATTTTCAAGTCATTTTAATCGATTGAAAGTTTGTTTTAATCGATTGAAAAGATTTTCTAAGTTATTTTAATCGATTGAAATGCGTTTTAATCGATTGAAATAAGTCTGATCGGTCATAATTCAATTCGATCGATCATAACCAACTCCGATCGGTCATAATCTCATTCGATCGATCATCCGACATCCAAAGTGATTTTAATCGATTGAAACGTGTTTTAATCGATTAAAATAGTTCCGATCGCTCATATTTAAGATCTGATCGATTATAATGCATTCGACCTATTATATTCGAATTCTAATCGGTCATAAAGAGTTTTAATCGATTAAAAGGTTTTTGTATCAATTAAAATGCTTGTGAAAACACTTCTATAAACATTCTAAGTGTTTTAAACGTTTCTTTAAAAAACTATATCAGTTAAAAACATTGTTAAGAAAGTTCTTTGTCAAAATGCTTTTGTTTGATTTGTTTAAAACTATTTTTGAGGCATTTTGCAAATTGAGTGAAGAAGCTTTATGCGAGTGGAAAAGGTAAAGTGGTTTTACCTAAGCTTTCGTTAAGACACACTAAGTCTTCGACTCCTTTGTTCGAGTGACTTGTTTGGCAGTTTGCAGAGTTGACCCTTGACTTTATCTTTGACTTCATCAAATCAATGAGATCTTTGCTAGGATCACTTTCAGATACGCTAAAACACCGCCCATTAACAAGGATATCTCCAGCATAGCTGGCATTGGGGGCAAAGTTAGAAATGGAAGAATCTATTCCCCCAAGGAGCTGTAAGATGACGTTCCTACAAATAAATAAAAAAGAAAAGACCGAAGGAAAACATAATCCAAAGAGGAAACTGAGTAGACTTTGGATTCACGACGCTAAGGCAGTTCTCTCAATGCTCTGCCAAAGAGACAAACTCACGGTAGGCAAAAATTGATTAGTTAAGCAGATTTTAAGCTATTTCTAATATTCCTAAGTCTCTTCTAAGATCATAGAATCTATCCTTGGGAAGAGGTTTAGTAAAAATATCTGCTAATTGATGCTTTGTATCAACATATTCAATTTTACAATTTCCTTTACTAATATGATCTCTTAAGAAATGGTGTCTAATCTCTATATGCTTAGTTCTAGAGTGAATTACTGGATTCTTAGTAAGATTTATTGTACTTGTATTATCACACATCAAAGGAATATCACTTAGAAAGATACTATAGTCTTCTAATTGTTGTTTCATCCACAAAATTTGAGCACATCAATTACCAGCTACAATATATTTAGCTTCAGTAGTGGATAAAGCAACACATGCTTGTTTCACAGAGTGCCAAGACACTAAGGATGATCCTAACAAATGACATGTTCCACTAGTACTCTTTCTATCTATTTTACATCCACCATAATCAACATCAGAATATCCTATTAAACTAGGAGAAGCTTCAGATGGATACCATAAACCAAAACCCGTAGTTCCTTTTAAATATTTTAAAATTCTTTTTACTGCAGTTAAGTGAGATTCTTTTGGACATGCTTGAAATCTAGCACATGAAAGTGATACTAGCAAAGATCTCAGTGATTTGATGAAGTCAAAGATAAAGTCAAAGGTCAACTCTGCAACAGTCAAACAAGTCACTCAGAAGAATGGAGCTGAAGACTTAGTGTGTCTTATCAGAAAGCTTAGGTAAAACCACTTTACCTTTTTCCACTGCATGAAGCTCCTTCACTCAATTTACAAAATGCCTCAAAAATAGTTTTAAACAAATAAAAAACAAAAGCATTTTGACAAAGAACTTTCTTAACAATGTTTTTAACTGATATAGTTTTAAAAGAAACAATTAAAATCACTTAGAATGCGTAAAGAAGTGTTTTTACAGTATTTTAATCGATACAAACTTCTTTTAATCGATTAAAACCCTTTATGACCGATTAGAATTCGAATATGACAGGTCAGAATAAAATATAATCGATCAGACTTTAAAAATGAGCGATCAGATATATTTTAATCGATTAAAACACGTTTTAATCGATTAAAACCACTTTGGAAGTCAGGATGATCGATCAGAATGAAATTATGACCGAATAGAGTTGGTTATGATCGATCAAAATTGAATTATGACCGATCAGACTTATTTCAATCGATTAAAACGAACTTTCAATCGATTAAAAAGACTTGAAAATTTATGTGCAGATTTTCAATCGATTAAAACGACTTTATATCAGCTAAAATAACTTGGAAAGTTTTATAAGAAGGTTTTTAAGCAAATCAATCGATTAATACGCGAATCAATCGATTGAATTACTCTTTGAAAATGTTTGTAAAATGTTTTAACTGATATAAACATGGTTGTATCAACTAAAATCATTCTGTTAAAGAAACAAGAACGCATTAATGGGTTGAAAGGACTTTTAACAGATTATAACGACTATTTCAACTGATTAAAACAAACTTTCAACAGATTAATTAATGCGACAGATTTGAAAATTCTCTTTAAAAGCAGTTTTGCTTGAAATTTTTAAACGAGAGATTGAACATCGGTTTTACACATCCAAAGCAATCAATTCAAGCAAGCTGTTAGCATCCTTTTCCAAGAAAGATTCGCAAGCTGCTTTGTGAACTTCTTTTGAAATCTTTCTTGAGGCACTTTTGCATTACTTTGAAGGAGGAACTTACGGTGGATAAGCGTAATCCGGTTTGAGCTTTCTAAGTTTCTTCTTTTCAATTGCTTTTCATTTCTTTGTATTGTGTTGTACCTGGAATTTGGGTACAAGTTTTACTGCATTTGGTAGGTGGTTGTAGAAGTTTTCAAGAGCTGGAATTTGGTTCTTGGTGGAGAGGTTAAGTGCGGAAGCTGGAATTTGGTTCTTGTACTTGTGTGGTGCCTGGAATTTGGATGCTGGTTTCTCTGCAGTTGGAATTTGGTTGCGGAGGTTATCAAGAGCTGGAATTTGGTTCTTGGTGGAGAGGTTAAGTGCGGAGCTGGAATTTGGTTCTTGTACTGTGTGGTGCCTGGAATTTGGGTGCTGGTTTCTCTGCTGTGGAATTTGGTTGCGAGAGGTTTCCAAGAACTGGAATTTGGTTCTTGGTGGAAAGGTTAAAGTCGAGAGCTGGAAATTGGTTACGGTGTTAGAGTAGGTGTAAGATTGTTGAGTCCGTAAAACATCTATTCTAGTGGAACCCAGTTGGAATTTGGTTGGAGGCTGGACGTAGCCACTGGTATTGGGTGAACCGAGTATAAAATTACCGGTGAAATCTTTCCTAACCTTTCTCTCTTTAAATTCGATTCTTTGCGCTTGTATTGTTTAATTGCTTTGTGATTCGTGAATTGATTAGTAAACTTAATTTTCGAATTAGATAATGCATTTATTGTGAAAAACTTTCAAAAATCAATTCACCCCCCTCTTGATTTAAAACTACTTTTCTAACAATTGGCATCGAGCAAGGTGCTTGAAAGTTATTCAAGTCTCTTGATCCATGGCTGAGAACAGTTACTGGATTTTACGAGGGGCATCTATTAACGAGACCTCCACTATTACGTGGAGCAGATTATCCTTTACGGAAAATTAGGATGAAAATCTTCATTGAATCCATTGGCGAAATGCTTGGGATGTTATTACTAATGGTCCTCTAATTACGGATAAAGGATGGTCAAGCTTGAATGATGAGGAGAAGAAGAAAGTTCAAAGTGAGCTGCAATGCAAAAAATATAATTACTTACTGCTCTTAACATGGATGAATTTTTCGGGGTGTCCCGAGTGCAATTCTGCTAAAGAGATGTGGGATGTTCTTGAGGTCACTCATGAAGGGACTGCGAGATGTTAAAAGAGCCGAGAAAGCACACATTAATAAGAGAGTATGAGACTGTTCAAAATGCGAGAATGGTGAAAGCATCGCGAGATGTGCGGAAACGCTTCACGCACATCATCAACCATTTAATGGGTCTAGGTAAGACTTTTGATAAGGAGGAATTAAATATTAAAGTATTGAAATGTCTTGACGAGTCCCGGCAACCAAAAGTCACGGCAATATCGGAATCAAAAGATCTGTCCAGCTATGACAACGACCTCTCTGTTTGGAAAACTTAGAGAACATGAAATGGAAATCACAAGATTCAATGAACAAGATGACTACGAGAAGAAGAACAGAAGCATTGCACTTAAAGTTGAAGAAAATCAAGAATCGAGAGGAAGAGAATGAAAACCTTGGATTGCTTGTTAGGAAATTCAACAAATTTCTCAAGAAAAAGATCCAAGACAAAGAAAGACATAAAAGGTATGAGAAAAAAGCTGATTCTTCTAACTTTAAATGTTATGGTTGTGGCAAAGCAGGGCCATGTTAAAATGGAATGTCCAGAGAGAAATAAACAAAGTGAGAAGAAAGAGGAAAAATCAAAAAGAAGAGCCTACATAGCCTGGGATGACAATGATACTTCATCAACGAGATAATTCGACAATGAAGAAGCCAACCTTTGTTTAATGGCAAGTCAAAATCCACAATCCAGCCAGGTAAGTTCTAGCTCCTCTTCAAATTTGGTCAATTATGATGCATTACAAGAAGCATTTAATGAAATGCATGAAGAGGCTAAGAAACTTCAAAAAGAAAATGATAGGCTGAAAGGGCTAAACAAGCTGGCTAGTAAATAAAGTTGATTCTCTGGAAAAACAAATTCTTGAAAATGAAAGCTGAGCGTGACTTCTTGAAAGCTGATTCATGCTAATTCGATTGTGAATGCAATAAACCATGCAATAAGCGTTCGAATTGCAAAAGAAAATTGACTTTCTATCTCAAACTATTTCAAGATTCACACAAGGGCAAGCCAATCTAGATGTATTACTTGGATCTCAAAAATTAATTTTTGACAAATGCGGAATAGGATTTAAATCTAGATCCAAGTAAAACAAAAACAAATAGGAATTCATACTCTGTAATTAAATGCTCTTCTTGTATGAAAAAAGGTCACTCTGTTAAAATTGCGAGAATCAAAAAGTATGCCATTCCTAAAGGTAGAATGAAATGGGTTCCAAAGATTAATTCTTTCCAAATAACCTGATCAGGACCCGAGTAATTATAAAGGGTACCGAACAATTCTTAATTTGTTTTGCAGGAACAAGTGCAGGAATCCCTTGAAGATCGAAGCTGCGAAATCAGGTTACGAGTATTTAAACTAATTGTTTTAATTGATATATAACAATATTAATCGATTAAAATAACTTACACAACATCTGTCCGTACCATTTTAATCGATTAAAATGTCGAAATAATCGATTGAATCGATCTCGAGGATTTTGGTTTAAATGTTTTAATCGATTATAATAACTGTATATCAACTAAAAACACTTAGGTATCAAAATTAATCGATTCATTTACGTTTTAATCGATTTAAATTACGGTGTCATTTTATTGATCACATTCTATACCAAACTAATCGATTCTTTTATAAACCAATCGATTAATTCAACTATAATTGTTTTCAAACCTAATAGGAAAAATGAAATTAATAGATAATTAGTTGATCAATCGATTAATTAGGTTCTGAAAACAAGATTTATAACATCTAATTAAAGTTTGATAGGCCAATTCGAATCAAAAACCCAGTTTCTTTGATAAACAAAATCTGCATAATACTTTCACCCACTGTCCTGTAAATTGTGCCTCTGTAGCGGTCAGATAATCATAAATGAGTCTCGAACATATCTGATTCAAGTTATCTGTTATGAAACACCCAATTTTCTTTAAATGGCACATGCTGAACAAATCCTTGAATTAGAAACTAAGACTAGTGGAATAAATGTGGGAAAGTTATTGCCGATTGAAATACTGCAAACTTTACATGTAGAAAAGTTATCCATAGATGAAAATGTTATTTTAACATAGTCATGATTCAAGCTGTAGATGTCCTTACATGGAATGCTGCATGGTAATACACTGAAAATCAAGGAAATTATCAAAAGAATAGACTGTAACTTTTCTTATAGACACTAGTTACAAACAGGTCAAGATGTTAGGACTGAAAACATAGTTTATCAAAGATTTTTCGGTGATAGTTGCTTCTGGTAATAAGTTGTTGATTACTAGGAAGTTCAATGAACAAATGTTTACATTAGATTTCTTGATATTACCTAGCAATATATTTGAAATAATCTTGAGCATGCATTGGTTCAAAACTCTTGGTGAAATTCATTGGAGCTGTGCAAATTTAAGAATTAGCTTTAATCATCAATGTCACGAGGTGACACCGTAAGGAAACCAATGCTGGGACAGACAATTCAAGAATTGAATAACGTGGCACTGAGAGAATGTGTGTATAGGGATAAATTTTAAAGCTGTTGATTTGTTCCCTCGTTGAAGGCAAATATAGTGAAAGCTACGGATTCTTGTCATCACTAGTTCTGCTTGTGTATGCATTACTAATCATTGCCCACTCTACCAGAATAAGTTTTAGTTAACCACTTGTGCATATGATACCACTTGGAAACAACAAAGTTAAAGATGATTCATTCCTCAAAGATAATGATGGCTGGTTCCATTGAAAGTGAGAATAACACCCATCATACTACATTAATAAGAATGCAGTCATTCGCTTGGATGATGATGACTTGCAAAGTTTGAAATAGGTTAGCTATTATGGAAGGAAATTCCGATCTCGGTACATCATTAACACTGTGATTCATGCAATTTATGGTATCGTGCATTACGTGTGGAATCGATAGTGAATGTACGTACTGTCGGTACATGGTTACGCCTCGATGTGTAGTAGAAATTCCATTGTGGTGTCAACCATGGTACTGTAATGCGATCAATAGTAACGATAAACTATTAAAAGATTTCTTTTCGGGAAAAGTTTTTGTGTCCATTGCTTGATACGGGAAAGTCGATTGTTGTTGAATAAATGGTTGATAGAGCAAAATCAGTTCCAGCGAAAAGTGGTTGGGGATCAAATGACTGAATCACGCATTTTGGCATCTGACACAAATAAACAGGGAAATGAGAACAAATTCATTCTCACCAAACTGGAAGATTTGCAGTTAAACCAAGGAAATTGGGATAATTAAAAAATTGGTGGATAAAAAGGGTCCCTTCTTACCTTTCCTTTATATCTTATCCCTTTTGATGCTAATTTCAATTTATGATCTGTAGTATCACTTGGTTATTAAACGAAACAACATTTTTAGCCTTGATTTATATAATGTAGGTTTAAAGTTAATCTAGATAGAATTTAAATAGATCCACGAGAGCTTTAGCTAAATAAGATTTTATTCGATGGATCTATTAGTTAAGATTTAATCAATGTAGTTGTTAGTATTGTTAAAACATCCTTCTAGATGATCAATTTTACAAAATATGCATTAAACATTACTTCATTTTCAAAACTGATTGTTTTAATCAATACAACACCTTTTAATCGGTTAAATAAACTTAAACAACAGTTTTCATTACTGTTTTAATTGATTTAAAGTCGAAATAATCGATTGTTTTTACTAAAAATTCATGTTTTCAAAATCTTAAATGTTTTAATCGATTAAACCTTTCTTTCAATCGATTAAAATCATTTGCCAAGAACATTTTAAACCGATTATGCTCTGTTTTTAATCGATTTTTATTCTGAAAAGAGGATTAAAGGCTTTAGTTAATGGTTGTTCCTGTAACATGCTACTAAAGCGTGATTCCCTTATCTTTACACGTGTTAATTGTATTCATTACAAACGTGTTAATGAAGATAAGTTTGAATCAACTTTAATTGATTCTTTTCATGAGTGAAATATTGATTCACTTTTTATTTTCAAAAACTTGAGCACATTTCAAATCTTACATTTTTTATTTCCCTTCTATACCCTATTTTTGATGAAGTCAAAAGGGGAGAAATAGTTGCATCACTTTAAGATAAATTTAAGAGCAACAGTTTAGGGGGAGAAACAAGTTTTAGGGGGAGAAATAAAACATTATTACATTTTTTCTCACCTAACCTCATTATCAAGTGACTTATTTTGCGAGAGATTGTTTTTTCAAAATGGTGTTTGTCTTCATCAAATAGGGGAGAGCTGAAAGTGATACTAGCAAAGATCTCGGTGATTTGATGAAGTCAAAGATAAAGTCAAAGGTCAACTCGCAACGATCAAACAAGTCACTCGAGAAGAATGGAGTCTGAAGACTTAGTGTGTCTTATCGAAAGCTTAGGTAAAACCACTTTACCTTTTTCCACTTGCATGAAGCTCCTTCACTCAATTTACAAAATGCCTCAAAAATAGTTTTAAACAAATAAAAAACAAAAGCATTTTGACAAAGAACTTTCTTAACAATGTTTTTAACTGATATAGTTTTAAAAGAAACAATTAAAATCACTTAGAATGCGTAAAGAAGTGTTTTTACAGTATTTTAATCGATACAAACTTCTTTTAATCGATTAAAACCCTTTATGGCCGATTAGAATTCGAATATGATAGGTCAGAATGAAATATAATCGATCAGACTTTAAAAATGAGCGATCATATATATTTTAATCGATTAAAACACGTTTTAATCGATTAAAACCACTTTGGAAGTCAGGATGATCGATCAGAATGAAATTATGACCGAATAGAGTTGGTTATGATTGATCAAAATTGAATTATGACCGATCAGACTTATTTCAATCGATTAAAACGAACTTTCAATCGATTAAAAAGACTTGAAAATTTATGTGCAGATTTTCAATCGATTAAAATGACTTTATATCAGCTAAAATAACTTGGAAAGTTTTATAAGAAGGTTTTTAAGCAAATCAATCGATTAATACGCGAATCAATCGATTGAATTACTCTTTGAAAATGTTTGTAAAATGTTTTAACTGATATAAACATGGTTGTATCAACTAAAACCATTCTGTTAAAGAAACAAGAACGCATTAATGGGTTGAAAGGACTTTTAACAGATTATAATGGCTATTTCAACAGATTAAAACAAACTTTCAACAGATTAATTAATGCAGCAGATTTGAAAATTCTCTTTAAAAACAGTTTTGCTTGAAATTTTTAAACAGAGATTGAACATCAGTTTTTACACATCCAAAGCAATCAATTCAAGCAACTGTTAGCATCCTTTTCCAAGAAAGATTCGCAACTGCTTTGTGAACTTCTTTTGAAATCTTTCTTGAGGCACTTTTGCATTACTTTGAAGGAGGAACTTACAGTGGATAAGCGTAATCCGGTTTGAGCTTTCTAAGTTTCTTCTTTTCAATTGCTTTTCATTTCTTTGTATTGTGTTGTACCTGGAATTTGGGTACATGTTTTCTGCAGCTGGTAGGTGGTTGTAGAAGTTTTCAAGAGCTGGAATTTGGTTCTTGGTGGAGAGGTTAAGTGCGGGAGCTGGAATTTGGTTCTTGTACTTGTGTGGTGCCTGGAATTTGGGTACTGGTTTCTCTGCAGCTGGAATTTGGTTGCGAGAGGTTATCAAGAGCTGGAATTTGGTTCTTGGTGGAGAGGTTAAGTGCGGGAACTGGAATTTGGTTCTTGTATCGTGTGGTGCCTGGAATTTGGGTACTGGTTTCTCTGCTGCTGGAATTTGGTTGCGAGAGGTTTCCAAGAACTGGAATTTGGTTCTTGGTGGAAAGGTTAAAGTCGGGAATTGGAAATTGGTTACGGTGTTAGAGTAGGTGTAAGATTGTTGAGTCTGTAAAACATCTATTCTAGTGGAACCCAGCTGGAGACTGGACGTAGCCCTGGTATTGGGTGAACCAGTATAAAATTACCGGTGAAATCTTTCCTAACCTTTCTCTCTTTAAATTCAATTGCTGCGCTTGTATTGTTTAATTGCTTTGTGATTCGTGAATTGATTAGTAAACTTAATTTTCGAATTAGATAATCTGTTTATTGCGAAAAACTTTCAAAAATCAATTCACCCCCCCTCTTGATTTAAAACTACTTTTCTAACAGCACACATACAAACAGAATGCATAATATCAGGTCTACTTGTAGTGAAGTATAGTAGTGAACCTATCATACCTCTATACATAGATTGATTAATTTCCAAACCTAATTCATCCTTGTCTGAATAGCATGAAGTTCCCATGGGTGTGTTTGCTTCCTTTGAAGTGTCCATTCCAAATTTCTTGAGAATCTCTTTGCAGTATTTGGTTTGAGAGACAAAAATGCCATCTTTGAGTTATTTAATTTGAAGTCCAAGGAAGAATGTTAATTCTCCCATCATTGACATTTCAAATTCACCCTGCATTATCTTAGCAAATTCTGGCAACAGGAGCATAAGTTTCATTATAATCAATACCTTCCTCTTGACAGTAACCTTTGGCAACAAGTTTGGATTTATTCTTTGTTATATTTCCATCTTCATCAAGTTTGTTTCTAAATACCCATTTTGTTCCAATTACTTGATGTGATTCTTCTCTTGGAATTAATTCCCAAACTTGATTCCTTTCAAATTGATTAAGTTCTTCTTGCATTGCAATGCACCATTGGTCATCTTTAAGCGCTTCTTCAACACTTTTGGGTTCTATGTGTGAAACAAAAGCTACAGACATACAGAAATTGGTGATATTTCTAGTTCTTACCCTTTTTGAGATATCACCAATTATATTGTCCATTGAGAGTCCTCTTGGTGATTGCCATTCTTTTGCTAATTCAATTGGTTGAGAAGGCTCATTCTAATTCAAATACATTTCTTCTAGAGCCTCTCTTATGTACTCATCATCACCTTCAAGTTCTTTATTTGACTTAAGAGGATTTCCCTTGAATCCTTTGTCACAAAGTTGACTTATACTTAGGAGATTATGCTTTATCCCATCAACAAGAAGCACATCCTTTATCTCCAAAGTGTTTGCACCACCAATGTTTCCAATTCCAAGTATCTTTCCATTGTTGTTGTCCCCATATGTTACATATCCTTGTTCTTTAGATTTGAAACTTACAAATTTCATTTTGTCTCCGGTCATACGTTTTAAGCATCCACTATCAAGATACCACATAGACTTCTTGGATTTGGAAGTTTCCTACAAAACAAGAACATAGTAATCTTAGGTCCCCATAACTTTTGGGTCCTTGGGGTTAGAGACAAACAAATCATTTAACTATAGGAACCCAAACATATTTTCCTTTAGGAACACCAAAATGCTTAATTTTACATCTATTTGAGGTATGACCATGTTTCATACAATAAAAGCATGCATTAGATGTAATTTTAGAATTTGATACATTTCTAACAATTGACGATTTAGTTCCTTTTTCAACCCATACTCTTCTATTTTTAATTTTAGGCTTTTTCAAAGGAACATGATGATTTCTCTATTTTGAGCAATAACAATTTTCTCCTTATAATTATCACTTATTTCCTTCTTAGCTTTATCAAGCAAATGTCTAAGTAGATCACTTTCATATTCATACTCTTTACATGATGCACATGCTATATTCTTATTATCCTTTTCCTCTAAACATACAATTTTCGTTTTTAAGGACTCCACCTCTTTTTCGGATTTATTCAAACACTTTTTCACATATTTGTATTCATTTTTCAAGTCCTTCAAAGCATTAAACAATTCTTCATATGCATTTTTTAATTCATCAAAGTTATTTTCATCATCACTTGAGGAAGAGTCGGAATCACTAACCTCAAAGTCGGAAGATATATTATCTTTTGCCATCAAGCAAATTCTAGCTTCTATTTCCGAATCACTTGACTCCGAACATGAGTCACTATCATCCCAAGCAATGTAGGCTTTCTTCTTAAAGAATTTCTTGCCTTTATTATCTTCATTCTTCTTGTTTGGACATTCGGTTTTTACATGTCCTGTTTCACCACAACCATAACATTTGATATTTAAAGAACTACTTTCTCTTACCTTTCTCTTACCTTTGAAGGGTTGTTTTCCTTTGGCTTTCATAAACTTGGTAAATTTCTTTATCATAAGACTCAATTGTTCTTCTTCTTCATTTTCTGAGTCTTCTTCTTCCTTCTTGTTCTTACTCTTGGAAATTTCAGTTTTGAAGGCTAGGTTCCTCTTTTGATGTTGACCTTCTTCATCATTTAGCCTTCTAAGTTCAAGTTCGTGCTCTCTCAACTTTCCAAAGAGCGCTGCCATAGACATTGTTGCTAGATTTTGTGACTCCATGATGGGCGTCACGTTAGGTTGTCATTTCCTATCCAAAGATTTCAAGATTTTTACATTTAATTCATCAACATCAAAAATTTTACCTAATCCACTGAGATGATTCACTATGTGCGTGAAACGCTTTTGAACTTCAAAGATTGTTTCCCCTTAATGCATCCGGAACATCTCATATTCTTGGATCAATGAATTCTTCCGTGCTCTTTTTACATCGTCGGTACCTTTGTAGGTTACTCTTAACATTTCCCACATTTCTTGAGCACTTTTACAAACAGAGATACTGTAAAACTCATCAAGGGTTAAAGCAGATGAAATAATATTTCTAGCCCTAACATCATATTGGGCTTTCCTATTTTCTTCAGCCATCCATCTAGAAAATGGTTTTGATACTTCTACTCCATTTTTAGAAATTTTAGGAATAAAAGGACCGTTTAAAATTGCGTCCCAAACACATCTATCAACAGACTCTAAAAATATTTGCATTCTAACTTTCCAAAATGGATAATTTTGCCCCGCAAAAAGTGGGGGTCTATTGATAGAAGCACCCTCGGAAAACGTTTGATTTTTTCGGCCATTTTTGAAAATTGAATGACTATCAAAGCAAGCTCTGATACCACTTGTTAGAATCGCGCAGCAGAATGTTTGCGTTTCCTGACAAAAACAAAGGGGGGGGGTGAATTGGTTTCTTAACAAAAATTAGGGTTTTAAAAATTTTCCCAAATTTCACCGATTAAAATGTTGTGTAAAGTAAATAGAGCAAGGATAGAGTATTACACAGATGATTTATACTGGTTCGAATCAAAAGACCCTACATCCAGTTGCTAATCACTCAAACAGAGGATTAACGTTGTCACTATAATCACAGTTATACAATCAGATTACAAATGAAAAGATAAGGTAAAAAATACACCTCTCTTGAGTCACACAAGAGATGAACACCTCCTTTGAATCCACAAAGGATGAAGAACAACTTTCCCTAGAGACGGCACAACACACAATCCACCAAGAAAACCCACTCAGTGATTCTTATCGCTTCTAGCCCACACTAGGTTTCAAAAGCCCCTTGTTCCTCCAACAAACAGTTCTCTGGCAGTCACAACTCTAAACTTTTGTTTGAAAAAGGTTGTTCACTTTGTAGAGAGTCATAGAGAACCTTAAGTAGAAAGATTAGGGTTTGGGAATTGGGGATTTTTGAAACCAGATGAATTGGGAATAGGGTTTTCGAAACTTTGTACGATTTTGAAATTCAAAACACATATTTGACTGAAATAATCGATTATCTTGAGTGTTAATCGATTATTCCAGAGCCAAATTCGTAGGGAACCCAAAACAGCCCAGTTTAATCAATTAACTGGGCATTTAATCGATTAACAACCCAGTTAATCGATTAACAGATGGTTTAATCGATTATTCCAGAGAGCAAATGCTGAAAATGGTTTTCTCTCTATAATAATCGATTATCCTGCCATTTAATCGATTAATCCAATATGTTTTTGATAAAAATGAGTTTTTAGAACCTTTCAAGAGTAGACTATGTGTTGGTTATCTTAGAATCTAATATTAGAGACTCAAAATCATCAAAACAGAGTTATTACATAATATTACAAGTCTTCAAATCTTTAAGTCCTTTGTTCTTGAATCATCATCAAAATCAACAAGCTTCATATTCATATATGTTCAGCATTCATATCCTTGTATGTTTCAACAAGAGCTTCTTAGAGCTCAATGGTAGAATCTATCCTGACCTTATCAAAGTTTTCTTTACTAACTTGTCATTTGAAGGTTCTACTCTTAAAACTCAAGTCAAAGGAGTGGACACTAAAGTTACTCCCATTATTTGGAAAAATGTTGCTGGTCTCAAGAATCAAGGGGTCAAAGTCACTAAAGTTTTTACTACTGCTGTAGAAGATTTCAACAAAGTTTAGTACTTTCGTTCCTACCTAAAGAATAAGTGTGACTTTGTGAGTTCCTTCAATACTAGGAAGCTTAAACTTGAAGAAAGGTTGCTTGCATTCATAGGGCTTGGCAGCTTACTCCTAGGGGGAGCAATCATGCAGTGCTGAATGAAGGTGACCTGGTTCTTATCTACTGTATCCATCACAGAATCAGAGTGAATTTGGTTTTTGTTGTCAAAGACCATATACTCAAAGCAAAGAGGCTAAGTGACTTTTGGTATCCCTATGCTATTTTAATTCTACTCACTCACTTTGGTGTTGATCTAGAAGGGGAACTGTCTGAAGTTGTACACTCCACAAATGAGATTAACAATTCCATCTTTCATAAAATGGGGTTCATAAAAATTGATGGTGACTGGATTTCCAAAGAGGAAGCCAGGAGAGATGAAGAGGATGATGATGCAGAAGAAGAAGAGGAAGAGGACGAGGAAAATGGTGCTCCAAGTACTACTGAACCAAGACAAGAAGATCCCATGGAAGGTGTTATGGCTCAACATTCTCCATTAGACATGATTCCATATGTAGCTCCACCTGACCGTGGCACACCTCTTTCACAGTTTGAAAGGACTATGCTGCACCAAATGAATGAAATTCAAACTAATCAAAGGCGCCACATGGAGATGACATATGCTTTGCAAGCCTGCCAACATCGGCTTTATGAGGATTCTATTTCCAGGTTTTATCATATTGACAATCAGTTAGAGGATATCTACAACAGAATTGGAGACCTCTAATTCAATCAGGGTCCCTAGGATGGTGATGAATAAAATCTCTTTTTGATAGCTTTATCTTACTTGCGTAATATTTTTTTGTTATTGTTTTGTTTGTTTTTGGGTACCTGAATGGTACTTATGGTCTATAGTTGAACACTTTTATCTATTTGATAAAGTCAAATAGGGGTAGAAGAATGATATAACACTATAACACTGTCACTTCACAAACACATCACAAACATATGTTTGTTGCTATTTTTTTTATTCAGGTGTAGTGGATATTTATCTCCATCAAATAGGGGGAGATTGAAACACTTGTTGGATATGATGAAGAAATATTAAAGTTTCATTATTCCGTTTGTGGATGTGTAAGTAGATAGGTTATAGGTACCAAATTTAATCTCTTGATAATTACAATATATCTTGTGATAGCCCCTATAACTGTTGCGTTTCATAGAACTTATCATACTTCATGAAAAACCAACCTTTAAGCTTTGAAACAACAAATTGAGTTTTTTACTCTATTAAAAAGTAGTTTTAATCTGTTAAAATGAGTTTTAATCTGTTAAAATAGAGAGCTACCATTTTTCCTTCTAGCAGTTTTAATGATGATGATTCAAGAACAAAGAAATTAAAGACTTGAAGACTTATAATCATTTGTATTTACTTGTAATAACTCTTTTTTGTCTTTTTGAGTTTGTAAAAATAGAATCCAAGATAGCCAACACATAGTCCATCCTTTGAAAGTTCATTTTTATCAAAACCACTTTGTGATAATCGATTATCACTTAGGATAATCGATTATCCTGCTTGAAAATGTGTTTTTGAAAAGCTTGCTAGAATAATCGATTATCTGGGTTAATATTTGATTATCCCACTTAAATTTGGTTTTTGAAAACTCTATGATAATTGATTATCACTCAGGATAATCGATTATCCTGGTCCAAAACTTCTCCTCTGCGAAAATGGTTCTGTGAAATCGATTATCACTCAAGATAATCGTTTATCTACGTCTATTATGAGTTTTGAATTTCAAATTTGGACCAATTTACAAAAATCCTTTTCCTAATACTTCAAGTTTCGAAAATCATTATTTCCCAGACCCTATTCTCTCTACTTAAGGTTCTCTAAGGCTCTGTGCAAAAGAACAATCCTTTTTCATACAAAAGTTAAGAGTTGTGATTGCTAGAGGACTTTGTGTAGGGAAGAAAAAGGGGCTTTTGAAAACCTAGTGTGGGCTAGAAATGATAAGAATCATTGAGTGAGTTTCTTGGTGGATTGTGTGTTGTGTCGTCTCTAGGAAAAGCTGTTGTTAATCCTTTATGGATTCAAAGGAGGTGTTCATATCTTGTGTGACTCAAGAGAGGTGTTTTCTATTCCTTATCTTTTTCAATTTGTAATATGTGATTATAGTGACAACGTTAATCCTCTTTTATAGTGATTAGCAACTGGATGGAGGGTCTTTTGATCCGAACCAATATAAAACATCTGTGTAATCTTCTCATCCTTATCTCTATACTTTACAAGCATTTTAATCGGTGAAATTTGGGGAATATTTTCAAAATCCTAATTTTTTATAAGAAACCAATTTACCCCCCCTCTTGGTTTTTGTCCCTAAACGCGAACATTCCGCTGTGCGATTCTAACATTATTAATGATAAGAAAGTTATCTTTGCGAGTGTGTGATTGAGTTGGTTTACGATGAAGTACTCACTTTGCATTATAAACTAGAGTATCTCATCAGTCTCCTCCTTGGATTCTTTTTTATTCTCTTCTTTGGCTTCTTTATTGTTTCCTTTATTTTTGGAGGCATCTTCTTGTGACTCCTTAGGGGAGTAGATTCGTTCACTTCTTGTCATGTCCCCAATATCGGCTATGTTGGAAATGTCTTGATTTATTGCATATTTCCAAGGTACAACTTTATTTGATTCGTAGGGGAAAGGACGAGGCATGAATAATTGCAATGGCGTCCTTGCCCCCTCTTCCTTATTGACTGTGATGACCAACTACTGAGGCTTATTGTCCTCCTTAGGTGTATCAGCCATTGGAGAGAGCTTGATGATGATCAATTTTCTCTCCATTCTTCTAATTTATGGAAACACATCAATTAATCATTCTTTTTTATTATCTTATTAGTTTAAATGAGGATGGATATGTGAATGAATGCGATGAATGCAATAGACAGTTGTAAAGATAAACAAAGGTGATTTTATTTATTGAGAAAGTGTACATTCCCCTATACCATGCTACGAAGCACATTTTGGCAAAAACAGAAAAGCCTAAAGAAACTCACAGGCGGGTTATGATTTCTACGTAATTCTTCTTCGGCTTCCTGTACATGATGAGCAAGTGCTTTGGATTGCCGATGAACCGTCTGGCTCATATCTTCACTATATCGTTGAGCCTCTTTTATCTTTGCCTCTTGATGAAGTTGTAGGTTGTCGAGTCTCTCAACGACTCAGTCTCTTTCTTGTAGAACTTGGCTATACTGAGCTAACCCATCTTTCTCTTTGCAGCGTAGTTCAGAAAGGATTCTATTAAGTCTTTGGGTGGTCTCCCACCCTCGATGTGCTTCAGACTGAGTCCTTGCAAGATCTTGTTGCATCATCTTGGTCGTCTGTGCCTGATTTGCATATTCAGCCTCAAGGTGCGCTAATTTGGCAGTCATCTCTTGGAGTTGATTATCTGGGTTGACTTTTGGAATTTTGGATGCTTGGATAATCTCCTCGTTGAAGTCAGCACATTTGTCCTTGAGACACTCTATTTCTTGGTCCTTCTTCTTGCATTGCCTTTGTAGACCATTGATAATGACGGTAGATTCCTACTCTTTTTCCTCAAGGGCCCTCAACCGGGCTTCCATGATCTCTACCCTTTTGGTTAAGGCATCAACTTTTGTTTGAAGCTCTTCATTTGCTAATGACGCAGTGGGTCGAGCGGATTGTTGTGACATCCCTTTACTTGTTCTCCATCCCTCATAGTCACTGGAGACAGATACTCAAGCTTTGCCTAGCTCTCTATCTCCCACATAGACTGGTCTCTCCCATGTCCTGCGTATGGCAAGTGCATTTTCAAGATTGCATGGGTCTCCAAAGAAACACATCCCTCCAAGCTCTTCTCGCGATGGCGTGGTTTGGGTTCTCATGAGTTGTCTCATAGCTACCTTTGGGGAGTAGGCTATGCAACCCTTGAGGCCCAACAGTGGTACACTCGGATAGCCTCTGCATCGAATGAGAATAGGGTCGGGTTAGAACCAAGGACATGTACATGATATGTGATCAATATTCCATTGTTCCAATTGTAAGAATTAATGGTTGAGTTCAAGAGGGGGGCAGGTGAATTGAACTTTAGAAATCTTTTTTGAAAAACACTCTTTCTTTAGGAAGAATGATTAATCTTTATCCAATCTTTTATTAGGCATATTTGGTTTTAAACAAAGCAAGAATATAAACAAGAAATGAAAAGAGATGAAAGCAGAAATTCAACACAAGAGTTTATACTGGTTCACTCTTTCCAAGAGCTACATCCAGTTCTTGACAAATCTGCCAAGTTCCACTAATTCCAAGTGAAAATACAAACCAATAGATATACACCAATCTACCCCAAGAACTACCTTACAACACCACAAGATAGACTCTTGAATAACCACCCAGTAACCAAACCCAGTTACTGTAACCAGTGCAAATTCAAACCCAATCTACACAATTAGACTTTGTACAAGTATATGAAAAGAATAAACCTGGACTGCAGCTTTAACAATATAGAAGTCCAGAAGCAATTTTCCTAACTCAGAACTTTCTCTCTTGATGATCTTTCAACAATCTTGATCAAAATGCCTTATGATATGAAAAGTTTATGAATGCTCAGAGAAAGACACAAATATGAGAGCTCTAAGATTGCTTTCAATCGTTTTCCAAAATGTATGTTCAAAAGAGAAATCAAAATTGTATTTATAGAGTAAAAGAGAGAGACTGATAGATTCAATTGATTTAAAATGGTGTTTCAATCCATTGATTTCATTTAAAACTCATTCAATCGGTTAATTCGAGCTTTCAATGGATTGAAACAGTTAGAAGAAAAATGGTAGCTCTCTGTTTCAATAGATTAAAATATATTTCAACAGATTGAAATTCTGTGATACCTTAGAATGAAAAATGATTTCTCTTTTTCAACAGATTAAAATATATTTCAACAGATTGAAATTCTGTGATACCTTAGAATGAAAAATGATCTCTCTGTTTCAACAGATTAAAATATATTTCAACAGATTGAAATTCTGAGATACTTTAAAATGAAAAATGACATCTCTCTGTTTCAACAGATTGAACTTGATTTGAACAGATTAAAATTACGAAACCTTTAATATGGAAAATCATTAAGAACATTTTAACCTGTTGATTCTGGGATTCAATCAATTAAAAGTTTGACTGTATATGTACATTTCCTATTTTAAGTGATTTTAACAGATTGAAACTTCTTTTTAACAGATTGAAAAACTCAGTTTTTTCTTTTAATGCTTAAAGATTAGTTTTTCATGTAGTTAGTTAAATTCCATGAAATGCAATATCTATAGGCGCTTATCACAAGATCTACTGAAACTATCAAGAGATTAAATTCTAAACCTATAACTTATCTACCTACACACCCACAAAATAAACTCTATAAATTCTATATGTCTTCATCAAATCCAACAAGTGCTTCAATCTCCCCCTATTTGATGGAGACAAATAACCACTGCACCTGCACAAAAAAATAACAGAACAGAGACATATATAATTTCGTGATGTGTGCGTAGTGTCAGTTATAAGAAAATACTTCTCCCCCTATTTGACTTCATCAAAAAGTGTTTAATTATAGTCCATAAGTACCATGTAGGTACCAAAAAAAACAAAAGAAACAAGTGAACGAAAGCATTTAAAAGGAAACTTCACTTATCACCATCCCAGGGACCCTGATTGAATTGAAGGTCTCCAATTCTGTTGAAGATATCCTCCAGTTGATTATCAATGTGCTGAAATCTGGCAATGGAGTCTTCATAAAGCCGATGTTGGCGAGCTTGCAGAGCATATGTCATCTCCATGTGCCTCCTTTGATTTGTTTGCATTTCATTCATCTGATGCAACATAGTCCTTTCAAACTGTGAAAGAGTCGTGCCACGGTCAGGTTGTGCCACATAAGGAATCACTTCCAATGGAGACTGCTCTTCCATAACATCTTCCATAGGGTCTGTTTGTCTTGCTTCAGCAGCACTTGGAGCACCAGTATTCTCATCTTCTTCCTCTTCTTCTTCTTCTTCTTCTTCTTCTCTCCCAACTTCTTCTTTTGAAATCCAATCACCATCAATCTTAATGAATCCCATTTTATGAAGGATGGAGTTGTTAATCTCATTTGTGGGGCGAACGGTTTCAGCCAATTCTCCTTCTAAGTCAACACTAAAATGAGTTAGAAATTTAGAAATTAAGATTGCATAGGGATACCTAAAATCACTTAGCCTTTTTGCTTTGATCATATAATCCTTGATGACAAATACCCAGTTTACTCTGATTCTGTGGTGGATACAGTACATCAGTACCAAGTCACCTTCATTCAGTACCGCATGATTGCTCCCCCTGGGAGTAAGCTGCCAGGCTACTATGAACGCAAGAATTCTCTCTTCAAGGTTAAGCTTTCCAGTGTTGAAGGAACTCACAAAGTCACGCTTATTTCTCAAACAAGAACGAAAGTATTGGACTTTGTTGAATTCTTCTACATCAGAGGTATATCCTTTAGTGACTTTTACTCCTTCATCCTTGAGTCCAGCAACATTTTTCCAGACAGTGGGAGTAATCTCTATTTCCACTCCTTTAACTTGAGTTTTGAGTGTAGAACCTTCAAATGACAGATTAGTAAAGAAAATTTTGATAAGGTCAGGATAGATTCTACCATTGAGCTCAAGGAACTTCTGAAGTTTCTGGTGTTGCAGCAGCTTTCGAACACCTCTGAACCCTTCAGCATCCAACCACGAGAATTTCATAACCTTGGGAATATTAATCTGTTTTATGCTCATTTCGTGAATGAATAATTCCATCTTTTCTTGGTTCCCATTGAACCGGGTTTCAATGCGCCCTCCTGCTGATGTTTCTTGGACAGCAGCTGAGGATTCTCCTCTACTGAACTTCCTCCTTCTAGATTTGGTGCGCTTGAACATGTTGTTTGAGAGATGAACCGAATACAAAGAAGAGGGAATATTTTTCCAAGGAGAGAGTGCAAGATTTTCGAATTAGCTATTACATACTAAAAGGAATGAGAGAAACCGGACCCTTCATCTACTTTGAATAGTCAATTTTGTCTTTTTGTGAATTACTGCATTTCTGCTTCATGTGTCAGAGATGGTAAAGGCAAAGAGAGAGAGTTTTGTTACTGTGATACTCGATTACCTTCACATCTGATTTCCAATCACAGTCTTTCAGCTTTTATTGGATAACCATTACATTTAAGAGAGTAGCTGAAGTTGTTTGCAGTTGTAAAGACACTTATCTCAATCTGCAGTAAGTGATCAGAGGCAACGCATACACTACTAACCCTAGGAAAAAGTAACCAATTGATTCTCCATAAAATCAATTGATTTTCAATTAATGATATAGATGTAGATCATCAAAAGTAAAATTAATCGATTGAATCGAAGATTTAATCGATTGATTCAGAAAAGAAAAACATGCAGAGCTACAGAGTTATTGAAATAAATCAATTAAAAACTTATTTAATCGATTAAACTGGCAATACATCATGAACAGAGATTGAGAATCAGGAAATCAACAGATTATTTCACAATTTCAATCGATTAAAACACATAATTTCAAAATTTTCAGACGATTTAATCGATTGAACATATTATCAACCTGTTAAAAAGCACAGAATCATAATAAAGAATCAATTATTTAATACTAGATAGATCCAAAATTTCTAATTCAGTTCTAAGCATATTAAGTCTATCTCTAGGAAGTGGTTTGGTGAACAAGTCAGCTAATTGTTTCTCAGTATCAATGAATAAAATTTCACAATCACCCCTAGATACATGTTCTCTAATAAAGTGATGTCTAATTTCAATATGCTTAGTTCTAGAGTGTTGAATAGGATTCTTAGTTAGATTAATTGCACTAGTATTATCACAAACCAGAGGTACCGTTTTGAGAAACACTCCATAATCTTTCAATTGTTGTTTAAGGTAGATACTTTGAGCACAACAGCTCCCAGCTGCAATGTATTCAGCTTCTACAGTTGAAAGAGCTACACATGCTTGTTTTTTGCTGTGCCATGATATGAGACTGCTTCCCAGTAAATGGCATGTACCAGAGGTACTTTTCCTATCCAATCTACATCCTGCAAAGTCAGAATCAGAAAATCCAACAAGTTTAAGAGAGGCACCTTCAGGATACCATAGTCCAACATTAATGGTTCCTTTAAGATACTTGAGAATCCTTTTAGCAGCGGTGAGGTGAGATTCCTTTGGATTTGCCTGAAATCTAGCACAAAGGCAAACACTGAACATAATGTCAGGGCTACTAGCAGTCAGGTATAGAAGAGATCCAATCAAACCTCTATATTTAGTTTGATCAACAGATTTCCCTTTTTCATCTAAATCTAGACAGCAGTTAGTAGACATGGGTGTGGAGGATTCTTTGCAATTATGCATATCAAATTTCTTCAACAACTCATTACAGTATTTAGATTGATTTAGAAAAATACCATTTCTTAATTGCTTAACCTGGAGACCAAGGAAGAAATTCAATTCTCCCATCATAGACATCTCAAATTCACTTTGCATTTCCTTAACAAATTTATTACACAAGGCATTATTAGTAGAACCAAAAATGATATCATCAACATAAACCTGCACCAGAATAATGTCAGATCCAGATTTCTTAATGAATAAGGTTTTGTCAACTTCACCTCGTTTGTATCCTTGATCAATTAAGAAATTACTTAGCCTCTCATACCATTGTCTAGGAGCCTACTTTAATCCATAAAGAGCCTTTTTCAGCTTGTAGACGTGGTCAGGATGTTTATGGTTTTCAAAACCAGGAGGCTGGGAAACATAGACTTCTTCATTGATGAGTCCATTTAGAAAGGCATTTTTGACATCCATCTGTAGTAATCTGAAACCACTAATACAAGCATAAGCTAATAACAGTCTAACAGCTTCAAGTCTAGCTACGGGTGCAAAGGTTTCATCAAAATCAATTCCTTCCTGTTGATTATATCCTTTGGCTACCAACCTAGCTTTATTTCTAGTAATAATGCCATGTTCATCTAATTTGTTTTTGAATACCCACTTAGTACCAATTACATTGATATCTTTGGATTTAGGAACTAATTCCCACACATTATTTCTTTCAAACTGATTAAGCTCATCATGCATGGCACTAATCCAATATTCATCATTTAATGCATCCTTAACAGTTTTAGGTTCAATTTGTGAAATGAATGCTATATAATTGCATAATTGATTAAGAGAATGTCTAGTGGATACTCCCTTATTGATTTGCCCAATAACATTGTCTAGAGAAAGATCTCTTGGGACAATCCATTCTTTAGGAAGCTCATCCAAGGTATCTTCTTCCTGTTCTTCAACAATTCTTTCTGGTGGATCAGCTTTTGTAGGATCAATTGATTGATCACCTCCTTCGACAATATACTGATCTGAACCACTGGGATGTTTTAACTGATAAGAATTATCAGTTAATCCGTCATCATCTGCAGTACCTGTTGTTTTACTCATGATATAGAGATTACCACCTAGGCTTTTATTTCTTGAAGGACCAACCAAATCCATGTGAAGCAGTTCCAAAGGTCTACAAGTAGAGACTATGTTTTTGTTTGAAAAGGATTTTCTAGTTTGTTTACCTTTTAAACAAGCTTCACATATTTTGTCTTTCAGAATTTGCAGCTTAGGTGGTCTAGAAACTAAATCTTTAGTAATCTGTTTGTCAAGATGATTAAGATGAATATGTGCAAGCCTTCTATGCCATAACCAAGATTCTTCTTCTTTAGTAAGAAGACAGCTTTGAGATGAGATAGAATGCTTGATATCTAGCATGTAAATGTTGTTTAATCTCTTACTAACCAACATTACCGTATCAGATTTTGGCTCACAGATTAGGCAAATTTCTGGTTTGAAGATAACCTTGTGACCAAGATCACATAATTGACTTATACTGATTAAGTTGTGCTTGAGACCTTCAACAAGAAGAACATTTTGAATGGTCACAGTTCCACCATCTCCTATATCTCCAGAACCTAAGATTCTTCCTTTGTTGTTATCTCCATATGTCACGTTACCTCCAGTCTTCAATCTCAGTTTCTGGAATTTGAAAATATCACCTGTCATATGCCTTGAGCATCCGCTGTCCAAGTACCAAAGTGATTCTTGTTGCTGTTCCTGAAAAATCAAGTATCAAGTATTTGGTACCCTTAAATACTTTGGGTCCTTAGTGGTCAAATTTTCTGTTTAACATATTTTGGAACCCATCTCATTTTACCTTGTGGCACAAAGTGTTTTCTAATATGACAAAATTTTATAGTATGCCCTTTTTTCATACAATAATGACAAGATGAGAAAGGAGATGCTGTTGATTTTCTAAAAGAAAATAAATTCAAATACCTTTTAGTTTTAACCCCAACCTTAGGTTTGTACCCAATTCCAGTATGATCAAAAACACAGTTTTGGGACCCAAGAAGTGTATCTAAATTTTCTTTACCTTGAGTAAACTTAGATAAGGTTTTAATCAAATACTCAACCTTATTCTGCAAAGAAATACACTTTTCACAATTGTTGTTAGCAGCAGCATTATCAGAAGATGAATTATTGTAGATTATTTGAAGATGTTCCATATCTGTTTTGCTTTCTAATAATTCTTCTTCCAGAATTTTAACCATATTCTCTAACCAATTATTTAGTCCTTTTAACCAATTATTTGTATAGGATAAATTCCTAACTTCATCATGCATTCATTGAAAGCAGTTAGTAATGTGCTGTAATTCATTTCATTTTCTGTGGAGGTTGAACTTACATGGGATGAAGAGGATTCACAGCCAGCTATTAAGCATAGATTCACTTGTTCACCTTCAGATACAGAACTCGAGGAAGAATCATTGTCTTGCCAAGCTATGTAGGCCTTTTTCCCTTTGTACTTCATATCTTTCTTGTTTTGATTCTTGGATTTTTCTGGACATTCACTTCTTATGTGTCCTTGCTTACCACAAGAATAACAAGTATAAGTATTTTGAATAGAATCAGTTCTTTTATCAGTGTACCTTTTAACCTGGCCAGTTCTGTTCTTCTTCTTAAGAAATTTCCCAAACTTCTTAACCAACAGATTCAGATTCTCAGATTCATGTTCTTCAGAATCACTACTTTCTTTAATCGTCTTGAGAACAATGTTTTTGCTTTTCTTCTCTGCATTTTCTTGTTCTTTAAACCGATTGATCTCCAACTCGTGTTCCCTTAGCTTACCAAACAATGATGAAGTAGTCATCTCGGTTAAGTCTCTTGATTCTGATATAGTTGTCACCTTTGGTTGCCAAGTTCTGTCCAAACACTTTAGGATTTTGATGTTTATCTTTTCCTTGTCAAATGTCTTGCCTAATCTAATTAGATGATTGACTATATGCGTGAATCTTTTCTGCACATCTGCAATGGTTTCACCTTGCTGCATTTTGAACAATTCATAATCTCTAATTAATTCATGCTTTCTTGCCCTTTTCACATCAGAGGTACCCTCATGAGTGACCTCTAGAATCTCCCACATTTCTTTGGCAGAGGCACATTGAGAAACCCTGAAAAACTCATCAAGATTTAAGGCAGAGGTAATAATGTTCTTAGCAGTATAATCATATTGAACTTTCCTACTTTCTGCATCAGTTAATTCAGCCCAGTCTTTTTCAACAATTTTACCATCCACTATATGAGTTGGTTTGAAAGGACCATTAACAATTGTATCCCAAATACCCCTATCAAGAGATTCAATAAATATTTCCATTCTAACCTTCCAGAAGGAATAATTCACACCAGCAAATAGAGGAGGCCTATTGATGGAGGCTCCTTTAGAAAAATTCATCTTTCCCTCAGCCATTTAAACCTTTCTTGGACCGAATGCTTGAGTAACTTACAAGAACCATCTCTGGTACCAATTGTAAGAATTAATGGTTGAGTTCAAGAGGGGGGGTGAATTGAACTTTAGAAATCTTTTTTGAAAAACACTCTTTCTTTTGGAAGAATGATTAATCTTTATCCAATCTTTTATTAGGCAGATTTGGTTTTAAACAAAGCAAGAATATAAACAAGAAATGAAAAGAGATGAAAGCAGAAATTCAACACAAGAGTTTATACTGGTCCACTCTTTCCAAGAGCTACATCCAATTCTTGACAAATCTGCCAAGTTCCACTAATTCCAAGTGAAAATACAAACCCGTAGATATACACCAATCTACCCCAAGATCTACCTTACAACACCACAAGATAGACTCTTGAATAACCACCCAGTAACCAAACCTAGTTACTGTAACCAGTGCAGATTCAAACCCAATCTACACAATTAGACTTTGTACAAGTATATGAAAAGAATAAACCTGGACTGTAGCTTTAACAATATAGAAGTCCAGAAGCAATTTTCCTAACTCAGAACTTTCTCTCTTGATGATCTTTCAACAATCTTGATCAAAATGCCTTATGATATGAAAAGTTTATGAATGCTTAGAGAAAGACATGAATATGAGAGCTCTAAGATTGCTTTCAATCGTTTTCCAAAATGTATGTTCAAAAGAGAAATCAAAATTGTATTTATAGAGTAAAAGAGAGAGACTGATAGATTCAATTGATTTAAAATGGTGTTTCAATCCATTGATTTCATTTAAAACTCATTCAATTGGTTAATTCTAGCTTTCAATGGATTGAAACAGTTAGAAGAAAAATGGTAGCTCTCTATTTCAATAGATTAAAATATATTTCAACAGATTGAAATTCTGTGATACCTTAGAATGAAAAATGATTTCTCTGTTTCAACAGATTAAAATATATTTCAACAGATTGAAATTCTATGATACCTTAGAATGAAATATTATTTCTCTGTTTCAACAGATTAAAATATATTTCAACAGATTGAAATTCTGTGATACCTTAGAATGAAAATTGATCTCTATGTTTCAACAGATTAAAATATGTTTCAACAGATTGAAATTCTGAGATACTTTAAAATGAAAAATGACATCTCTCTGTTTCAATAGATTGAACTTGATTTCAACAGATTAAAATTGTGAAACCTTTAATATGGAAAAATCATTAAGAACATTTTAACCTGTTGATTCCGTGATTCAATCATTTAAATTTTTGACTCGTATATGTACATTTCCTATTTTAAGTTATTTTAACAGATTAAAACTCTTTTTAACAGATTGAAAAACTCAGTTTGTTCTTTTAATGCTTAAAGATTAGTTTTTCATGCAGTTAGTTAAATTCCATGAAATGCAATATCTATAGGCGCTTATCACAAGATCTACTGAAACTATCAAGAGATTAAATTCTAAACCTATAACCTATCTACCTACACACCCACAAAATAAACTCTATAAACTCCATATGTCTTCATCAAATCCAACAAGTGCTTCACAAACTCGACTTTCCATTCCATAGTTAGACGTCGGCGGAAAGGGATCTTTGAGAAGCTCCTCAATGGATCGGGGAAAATTCCCATGTGGCTAGAGGCGTAGAAGTGAGTGATGCCCCATACATACAACAACGAAGAGCAACATCTGAGTGTTCTCCCTTGCTTTCGGTGACAAAACTCAAACGAAAGCAAGGTGTCAGCAAGAAGTGCAAGCAAGGGACTCTTTGAATGTACATCCCAGGCAAAAAAAGGCATCCATAACGACATGATCCACCGTGTCGAGGTGAAAGGGAAATAATATGGTCCCAAACATAATCAAAGCTAGGGTTTTGTTAAAGAAAGACCAATCCGCCCTATCAGCCAAAGATGACAGATGGTCTTCTAGCATTGCAACTTTCCATCCTTGGATATTCCCTTTTCCTACCAAGGCAGCCTGATGAGGTGGCAACTGGATGATGGTGGCGACCTTAGTTATAGGAATATATGCTTCGCGGAGAATATGGACCCCGATTGACTTGGGTCATCTTAGGATGATCTCATATTCCTCCAAAGTCGGTACCAGATCAAATTGCGGAAATTCAAAGCAATGCAGATTGGAATTCCAAAAATGGATCAAAACCCTGATGAAGATAGGATCGACACAGATCTTCAAAAGATCGAGAATTCGTCCATAGGATTTTTCAAAATCGGAGCGAATCTCGGGTGGCATCAACGTGCACAATCATTCTATCTTCTCCACACGACATCGGGGAATATCCACTTTCTTCAACTGCCTATTGCTGGACCCCTCAATTTATCTAGAAACAAAAAAATGCATGTTATGAGTATGATGTTTGATGAGGGCATGAATGAAACTGTTTTGTTTTTCCTAAACATTATCATGTGTTTATTTTCTACATGGTGCATCATAGTGTTTGGATTTTTGCCTTTTTGTACATATTTTATTATTTTTTGAAAAGGAAACTACCTATATGGATGTTATGAATTTGATGCTTAACACCATGAAAAGGGTCTCATTTTCTCTTCTTAATGTTATTTATTTTTTTATGTCGGTTCACGTGGCTACTTAGGTTACAAAGAACCTAAAACCAGGCTAGTTAAAATGCAGACTGTCCGAGATAAAGGTGGTTTATTATGAAAAATTTTGTTTTATAACCCCTTATCTCTTTTGTTGGTCCACGTGGCTAATTAGCTTACAAAGAACCTGAAACCAGGCTAGCTAAAATGTAGACTGTCTGAGATAATGTTGTTTATTATGAAAGAGTTTTTGAGATTTTTTTATTTGTTGTTGTATGATTACACTATGCAACAAACAAATGCACAAACAACTCACTCATCCGCAAACAAAATGACGACGTTTTTATCATGAGGTAGGGGTATCCTGCAGAAAAGTGCGTATTCAAGGTGGTTCTAATTATCCTCACCAAGGCCAGGCCCCCAAGGTGCCCCCATTATAGGGTTCTCACTCCCTCAACCCTCAGACCATGCATGGCACTAGGGCCTTGTCAGTCTTTAAGCCAAAAGAGGAAGGTTATCACCTTGAGTGGTGGTTTCCGACCATACTGTTAGAATCGCTCAGCGGAATGTTCGCGTGGTCGGACAAAAACCAAGAGGGGGGGGGGTGAATTGGTTTCTTAATAAAAATTAGGTTTTCAAAATTTTCCCCAAATTTTACCGATTAAAAACTGTGTAAATGTAAATAGAGAAGAGTAGGGAAGATTACACAGTAGGTTTATACTGGTTCGGATCAAAAGACCCTACGTCCAGTTGCTAATCACTCAAAAGAGGATTAACGCTGTCACTAAGAACAAATTGTTACAAAACAAATTACAAATGAAAGAGATAAAGTAAAGACAACACCTCTCTTGAAATCCACAAGAGATGAAGAACAGCTTTCCCCAGAGACGGCACAGCACACAATCCACTAAGAACTCCACTTAGTGATTCTTATCGCTTCTAGCCCACACCAGGTTCCAAAAGCCCCCTTTCCTTGCAACAAACAGTTCTCTGGCACTCACAAGCACTTAACTTTTGTATGGAAAGAGTTGTTCTTTTTTCTCGAGTGCCAAAGGAGAGTTTAAGTAGGGAAATTAGGGTTTAGGAATTGGGGATTTCGAAACTAGGGTTCTTGGTAATTGGGTTTTCGAAAATAGGGTTAATTTGAAATTTAAAATGAAAAACAGACTGAAATAATCGATTATTTGGAGTGATAATCGATTAAAACAGAGCCAAATACGTCAGAACCCAAACCTCTCTGGATTAATCGATTATTTGGTGAAATAATCGATTATCTGTACGGAACGGTACGAAATAATCGATTATTTTGCTGTTTAATTGATTAAAACAGTGACTTTGTATAGAAAGTGGTTTTCTCACTGTTTTAATCGATTATTTACCTATATAATCGATTAAAGCTGAGCCTGAATGATAAATTTGAGCTTTTTGAAGCTTCTAAGTTACAGACTATGTACCGACTATCTTAGATTCTATAATTACAGACTCAATCAAACTAAAACAGAGTTATTACAATACAGAAATCATCAATCTTCAATCTTCAATACTCTAAGTCTTTAAGCTCTTGGATCATCATCAAAATCAACATTCTTCATGATCATTATTTGCAACATCAAGTCCTTGAATGTTCAACACATACCGGTGGGCTCATGGCCATCACTACGACAAATCATACCTACCACCCACTACCTAAGGTTATCCCACATGCCCCCGAGTATAGAGGGGAATTGTTGTGTGCAAAGGTTTGTGTATAGTTGTTATTTCAAACAATTTGCAGAAAATAAGCATACAATAGTTATTAAAGCCATAGAATAAAGCATGTTATAAAAACAAGGAAGGGCAAAAGCATAATTTTAAGTTTTTATTTCTTGAACTAGTCCATCACTAAATGGGATAAACTCTCTAACTTCCCCAGTGGAGTCGCCATCTGTCACTGCTATTAAAAGAGGCGGTTGGAGCGACGCAATGGTTTTCGAACGACTCGTGTTTTCTAAAAAAGAGAGATGTTCAACGCCTTTAGGTTGTCCGATAACTGGGCTGATCCTAGAGGCGAGGTTTTTCGTAAAAGGTTCTATGGAGTCGCCACCAATGTTTTTACCATAAACATCGAAAAAGGAAAAAAAGAAGGCATTAGTTTTTAGAAAAAACCAACTTTGGCCGTTACAACCAGAGTTGGGTAAGGGAGTTAGTTACGTGAGGGGAAGGTGTTAACACCCCACAATGCCCCTTTCGGTTTCCTTATGATGGACCTGTTCGTAAAATAAAAATTGGAAGCACTAGTGGAAAAATAGCTTTCTATGACGGGTTTTTATCACGGTCGTAATCCACCCGTCATAGTATGTGGCGTGGTGACAATTTTGTAATAAAATCATAAACTTTCTATGTCGGGTAAGTTTTAACCGACATAGTAAGTGGAAAGGTAACTTTCTACGTCGGTTAAAATTTACCCGACATAGAAAGTTAACTTTCTATGTCGGGTAACATTTACCCGACGTAGAAAATGAACTTTCTATGTCGGGTAAATTTTAACTGACGTAGAAAGTGTCTTTGATGACGGGTGTTAGGGCAACCGACATAGTATCTTCTGTTTTGCCCGCGCTCCATTTCATTTCATCACTTCCCCCCATAGCAGAGCTCCCCGTACGTTTCTCCCTACGCTCCATTTCCTTTCATCAGTTCACCCATACCGGAGCTCCCCGTTCGCTTGTATACGTTTCTCCGCACCCACATTTGCTCGTCACGCCACCCGCCAACGCTTCGTGCCGCCTGCCGCTACCGGTGCCCGTCGCCTTGGATACGTTTCTCCCCACCCAGCTCCGCACGTCACGCCACCCGCCACTTCGTAGGTCTTCAAGAGGTAAGTTTTCGTGCTTGCTTTAGCCAATGTAGGTTTACAGTATTGAATCTAGTAAGTAATAATGCTCGTCAAGAGAGGGAAACATCACGGGTGCCTTTAGCTAATTTAGAGATGTATTGTAAGTAGTTTAGTCATTTGAATGTGTTTCATTCGGCATTCTTTCGTGATTTTGATTTTGAACATTAGATTTGTATTATAATGTAGTTATTTTGAGAGTGGAGTTGGATTTCGTGTAGGCATTATAATGTAGTTATTTCGTGTTTCGTAGCTAATTTGATTTTGAAAATTAGATTTGTAACAATGGATCCGAGTTGGATCAATTACAGACGAACAACAAATGAATATGAGAGTGGAGTAGAACAATTCCTTGAATTTGCTAAGATGAATGTTCCGGATAATGATGGAAGATTCTATTGCCCTTGTGTTAACCGCTTGAATGAGCAAAGATTACCGACTCGAAGTTATTCGGGAACATGTTCTTTGTGATGGTTTCCTAAAGAGTTACATAAAGTGGACATGGCATGGTGAATTATTAAACATGCCAAGTGTAGAAGACAAAGAAGAAGTTGATCTAGAGATGGATGATCAAGCTGGAGGAAATGATTCGTGAGCTTGGACAAGATGCCTTCCAACACACACATGTGTACGAGAAGTTGTCCAATGATGCAAAAGAGCCTTTGTATACAAATTGTACTAAGTTCACACGATTGTCGGCGGTACTAAAATTGTTCAATGTGAAGGCAAAGAATGGGTGGACTGATAAAAGTTTCACAGAATTGCTTGAGTTGTTGAGTGACATGCTCCCTGAAGGTAACACATTGCCAACCCGCAATTATGATGCTAAGAAGATATTGTGTCCAATGGGTATGGAGTACCAAAAAATTCATGCATGTCCGAATGATTGTGTGTTGTACAGGAAAGAATTTGAGAACTGTCACGAATGTCCACAATGCGGGGAATCACGATACAAGAAGAAGGATGGTGATTCTGACAATGATGTTATGAAGGGTACCCCGGCAAAAGTGTTATGGTATCTTCCCATTGTTCCAAGGTTGAAACGATTGTTCACTAATGGAAATGATGCAAAGCTCACTAGATGGCGAGCGAGATAGTCGTATTAAAGATGGTCGGTTGAGGCATCCTGCAGATGGATTGCAATGGAAAAAATTGATTCCATCTTCCAGAATTTTGGTAATGATCCAAGAAACATTAGGTTTGGACTTGCTACAGATGGAATGAATCCATATGGAAATTTAAGCAAGTAAACATAGTTCATGGCCTGTGGTGTTAGTTATTTACAACTTACCTCCGTGGTTGTGTATGAAACGTAAGTACTTGATGCTATCTTTGATGATCTCGGGTCCCAGACAACCTGGAAATGACATTGATGTTTTTTTAAGCCCATTGGTTGAAGAGTTGAAGATGTTGTGGGAGGAAGGTGTTGATGTGTTTGATGGGTACACAGGTGACTTATTCAAGTTGCGTGCAATGTTATTTTGTACAATTAATGACTTTCCGAGCATATGGTAATTTGAGTGGCTACAAGCACAAAGGGACATAAAGCTTGCCCGATATGTGAAGAAGACACATGTCACTATCAACTACAACATGGAAGGAAAACAAGTGTACCTTGGATACCGAAGATTTCTTCCTTCAAACCATTCATATCGTAAATTAAAAAAATCATTTAACGGGTGTCAAGAAAATGATGCAGCCCCAACACCTTTAAGTGGGGAAGAAGTATATCAACGAGTAAGTGCAATTTCGTGTGAGTTTGGAAAGACGCAAAAGAAAGCCACGGGTATATGGAAGAAAATGTCAATCCTTTTTGTTCTTCCATATTGGAGGGTTCTTGATGTGAGGCATTGTATAGATGTCATGCATGTAGAGAAAAATGTGTGTGACAAGTATCATCGAATGCTCCTTAACATTCAAGGAAAAACAAAAGATGGTGTCAATGCTCGTTTGGACATGGTTGAAATGGGTATAAGAGAACAATTAGCTCCTCAACCTCATGGTAACCAAACATACTTGCCTCCAAGCATGTCACACACTTGTCTAAAAAAGAGAAAAAAGTTTTTGTGAGTTTTTACGAGGTGTGAAGGTTCCATTTGGTTACTCTTCCAATGTGAAGAGACTTGTATCTATGAAAGATCTCAAATTGCTTGGGTTAAAATCTCATGATTGTCATGTATTGATGCAACAACTTCTACCTGTGGCTATTCGAGGTATCTTACCAGCACAATGTTAGATATTCCTTAACTCGATTATGCTTTTTTTTAATGCCATATGTAGTAAAGTTATGGACCCGGATGTTTTGGATCAGTTAGAGAATGAGGCTGCAGTAATATTATGTCAATTTGAGATGTACTTTCCTCCATCATTTTTTGATATTATGGTTCACTTGATTGTTCATCTAGCCAGGGAAGTTAGAATCGTGGTCCAGCTTTTCTTACGATGGATGTACCCTTTTGAGCGATACATGAAAATATTAAAAGGGTATGTGAAGAACCAATATCGTCCTGAAGCATCAATTGTTCAAAGATATATTGCAGAGGAAGCTATTGAGTTTTGCACAAACTACTTATCGAAGTTGAAGCTATAGGGTTACCTAAGACTCGTTACCATGGAATAGGTCTTGGTAGAGGAACTCGAGGTGCAAAAGTTGTGACAATGTGTCAAGATGAAGTACTTCAAGCGCATTTGTACATATTGAATAACAGTGAAGAAGTCATCCCCTACTTAAGTGCTCATAAAGAGATTGTGAAGCGAAATAATCCACGTATGCCTAAAAAGTGGGTGATCACTGAACACAACAAGAGCTTTTTGAAGTGGTTTAAACAACAAGTTGAAGGTGACAATACAGCTTCTGATACACTAAAGTGGCTAGCATGTGAACCAAACTTTGATGTGATATGTTGGGGTGGGTATGATATAAATAACTATTCATTTTATACAAAGGGAGAAGATGAAATAAGCACAATGCAAAATAGTGGAGTCATGGTGGTGGCTGAATCAATGCATTTCTCGAGTTCAAAGGATAAATATCCGATAAGGGCGTCAATGGGCTACTTTGGTGTAATTGAAGAGATTTGGGTAATAGATTACACGATATTCAGAGTACCTATTTTTAAATGCAAGTGGGTTGATTTTAATACTGGCATCTTCACCGATGATCTTGGATTTACCTTGGTTAACCTTGAAAATACTCGTTATACCGAAGAACCATTTATCATGGCATCTCAGGCAAAACAAGTGTTTTATGTCACTGATCCCGCTAACAAAGGATGGTCAGTGGTTCTACAAGGAAAACCCATGTATACTTCTGATGAGAATGATGAATTAGTACTTGATATACCCGAGACACCATGTTTCTCTTCAAATATGCCAAACTTGAGTGTTAATGTAGAAATAGATGATGTGCATGCCATCCGTTATGACCATATGGAAGGATTTTGGGAGAATGCTCCAACTTGATAGGAAATTTAAGCATTCAATCTTCATAGGAAATTTAACTTGTAACAATTTAGATAGAATTGATTTAAGTTAGGAAATTTACATTCGTTTAAGTAAATGAACTGTCTGGAACTGGATCTGTCTGTACATATATTCATTTCAATGTGTTTCATATGTACATATCTGTCTGCAACTGAATCTGTCTGTACTGGATATATATCTGTAGCAAATTTATATATGAACTGTGCATATCTGTCTGTACTGGATATGTGGTTATTTGTCTGGAACTGTGATGAATAGGCAGGTCTACTCGAAGAAAGGTAGCATCTGTAAATAAAATGCAGGTATTTTAAAAAAAAATAACACTTTCTACGTCGGTTATGTCATTACCCGACGTAGAAAGTACTTTCTATGTCGGTTATAATTTTAACCGACATAGAAAGTAAGACTTTCTATGTCGGTTATAAGTGTTAACCGACATAGAAAGTATATGACCGATCGTAACCAAGTATGACCGATCGGAATAGCTCATACAAAATAAGACTTTCTACGTCGGTTCCTCGACTAACCGACGTAGAAAGTATTTATGTGACCGATCGGAACCGGTTATGATCGATCAAGATAGCTCTATGACCGATCATAACCAGTTTGACCGATCATAATAGCTCAAAGAAAGTAAGGCTTTCTACGTCGGTTCCTATTAACCGACGTAGAAAGTCTTACTTTCTACGTCGGTTATTAGGAACCGACGTAGAAAGCCTTACTTTCTATGACCCCCGTATCTATGTCGCCGCTTTAACCGATGTCGAAAGCCCATTTTAACCGATGTAAAAAGCCTTTTCTGCAGTAGTGAAGAAACTATGCTTTTACCCTATCTATTTATCTACTGGCAGAATTTAAATATCTACATGGTCCTAGTATCTAATGGATACAAGGAAAACAATAAAAGAAAGCAGTAAAAGAGAGAGAGAATAGAGAACAAACCTCTGAAGCGGTCTTTCTATTAACACTTCAAAACGTGAAGACGCTTTTTGGCTGTCCCCGACTCTACAAGCACGCTCCTCCCCGCAAAAGAGAAAATTTCACTCTACCGAGGGTCGGATGTCTCAAAGAGAGACCTCCTTAATCAATTTCTACCTTAACGGAAATCGGAAAGCTCACTCGAACTCTAGAATAATGCTCAGAGTCACTCTAAAGTGGCAAAAGGCTTCCTAGAGAGTGGTAGGAGTGAATAGTGTGTGAAAAACGAGAAATGAGGTTCCTATTTACATGGAATTGCGCAGGAAAAGTGGATGGCCATCTGGTCTTAGTGGACAGTCATCCATGGTCAAAAGTAAGCATGGACGACCGTCTATGTAAAGTGAATGGTCGTCCATGGCTAAAAGTTGCCATGGATGGTCGTCTAGCCTAAGTGGACGGTCATCCATTGCCTCAAAATAGGCATGGACGGCAGTCTAGCTAACTTGGATGGGCATCCACTATTCTTAACGAAATTTATGATTTTTATTCTCTCAGAAAACCCTTTTTATCTTAAATGGAACCTAGAAAAAGTTACTAGGGACTTAACAAAGTCTTGACCATCTTCGAAACGGGTGATTTTTTGCTTTATTGGGAAGCCAGACAAGATTTGAGGTCTATAGCCCGTAACCTCTCTTCGAGGGCAGTAATTTGTTGCTTGGAAATCTCAGGAGTATTGATTTGTACTGCCCTCCTGTCAGACTGGACATGAACTCCTTGTTCATGCTCAAAGATGGGTTCCTCTTCTTCCTCATGGTGGGAGGCATGTTCACTATGAGGACCTTCTTTGTGGAGATGTTGTTGACGCATCATCTCCATCATTTGCGCCATTTTCTCTTTAAGAGAGTTAATCTCGGTGGTGAGTTTACAATTCTACTCTTCAAGTTGTTCCATATTTCTAGCCTTTTGAGCGCGAGTGAGGACAGGCAGAAGACCAGCCACTTTCTAAATGATTTAAATATTTTTGTTATAGTTTTTTATTATGAGTGATTAGTGTGAGATAGATATGTCTTAGACAATAGCTTTGGTATCTTCTTAAAAGCTTATGCTTAAGGGGTACCATACCCACCTTGGTGTGATGGTTCCCTTTTTATGAAGGTTACCAACATACCTTAACGCACTTGTCCCTTCCAAGAAGGTTATAAATGCACTTGGGTCTCTTTTGCTTTTGTCTAAGGATGTCTAGTGCCCCCTAGAATGAATGTGTTTATGTATGAGAGATTTTATTATGATGATGCTCATGCATAGTTTCCTTAATGCATTTATTTTCTCTCGTAGTTTTACCACTTATTGGATGATGTGTTATGAATGACACGACTTTGTCAAAAATAATTTTGTTGTTTTAAAAATTATTTTATTATTTTTAAATTATTTTTACAACTCTTTATCTCTTCGTTGGTCAACGTGGCTACTTAGTTTACAAAGAATATGAAACCAGGCTAACTTAAATGAAGACTGTCCGAGATAAGGTTGATTTATTCTTATTTTCTTTTTAGGGTCTTAAGAAATTTTATTTTATTTATTTTAGCTATTGTATGATTATCTATGCAAATTCAACAAACAAATGCAAACACAATTCACTCATCCGCGAATAGAGCGACGACATTTAATCACGAGGTAAGATTTTCCTGTAGAAAGGTGCATGGTTAAGGCGGTTCTAAATTGTTCTCACCGAAGTCAGGCTCCCAAGGTGCCCCCATTATAGGAACCTCTCAATCTCTCAATCCTTGGACCATGCACGAATCTCCGTGTTGACGTCCTTAGATTAAAAGAAGAGAGTTATCACCTTAAGTTGGTGGTTTCCAACAATGGTTGTAGCCTCGTGTGCCAACATAACCAGTCATACCTGCCACCCACTCCCTAGGGTTATTCACTCTTGCCCCCAGGTATAGAGGGCCTGTTGTGTGCAAGGGTTTTTGTGTACAGTTTGTATTTCAACCAATTGCATAAAAATAATCATACAGCAGTTATCAAAGCCATACAATAAAACATGTTATAAATACAAGGAAGAGTAAAGGCGTAATTTCAAATCTCTATTTTGTTTGAATTTATCTGTCACTAAATGGGATCAACTCTCTAGCTTCCCCAGTGGAGTCGCCATCTGTTGCTCCGATTTTTTTTGTCGTCTCAGGATGTTACGAACGTTTATGCGAGCGGTTGCGATAAGATGGTTTAGACTCGCATTTTGTAAAAACAATGATCATCGCTTTCAAGATGCTCAACAACTGAACTAATCTTTAAAAAAGTGAGGTTTTCATAAAAAGGGTTCTATGGAGTCGCCACTAATATTTTTACCATAAACATTGGAAAAGGGTAAAAAGGCATTGATTTTATGAAAAACCAAACTTGGCCATTTTAACCAAAGTCCAGTAAGGGAGTTAGTTATGTGTGGGAAAGGTATTAGCACCCCCACGACGCCCCTTGTGGGTTCCCTATGATGGATTAATTCATAAAATAAAGATTATAAGAGATTACGTTATTACCCTATTTTATTACCTGATACTAGAATGATTATCTACATGATCCTATTTCTATTCCACATAGGAAAGCAATAAATTAAGCAATAAAAGAGAAGAGTAGTGAAAAGAACCTCCAAAGCAAGATTTTATAGAAATCTTCAACTCTGAGGATGCTTTTTGGCTATCCCCTCGCACTACAGGAATTCTCCTCTCTCGAATACAAGAAAAGCTTTATACTATCGAATACCAGATATCTCAAAAAGAGACTTCCTTAACCGATTGTTACCTTATAGGCAATTGCAAAGCTCATTCGAGCACTAGAAGTATATAGAAGGGTAGAGAGAAGTGAATATGAGTTCAGGTGTGTCCAAAAGCTGCAAATGAGATCCTTATTTATAGTTTCACGGTGTTAGGATGTCGGGATGGTTGTCCCAACTTTTGTCAGGTGGGACGGCCATCTGGACATTTGGGACGGCCGTTCCAAGGTGCAAAATTGGCTGGGATGTGTGTCTAGGTCTTGGGACGTGCGTCTTGGAGCTGAAAATTCACTTGGGATAATCATCTGAAATGTGGGACGACCATCCCAAGTGTTTCTTCAAATTTTCACTTTTTATTTCTTCATAAAAACTCTCCTTTCTTTAAACGGAAGTCGATTAATGCTTCTAGGTGCCCAAAGGAGCTTTACCCATCTTCAGAACGAAGGTCTTCTGATCTTTATTGAGAAGTCGGGCAAGATTTGTGGTCTACAGTAACCATCTGCCCCATCTGATTTTTCGAACTTTGGATGGAAGCTTTTGTCTCCTATTGGAACTGCATATTTTGTAGGGTCATATGTCTGACCAACTCTTCAAATGAAGGTTCAGAAGTGGAAAGTTGAGGGGGAGCTAGTGTTGTTGCTAGAGCTTCATTTTGTCTCTGATACTGCTATTGAAAAGGTGGAGGCACATATCTGCTCGGTCCAACATTGTTTTGGAAAGTAGGAGGATGTTGTTGTTGTGGCTATTGATTGGACCATCTCAGGTTTGGATGATTTCTCCAACCTGGGTTGTATCTATTTAAAGCCAAGTCAAAATTTTGTTGTTGTTGTGGACCTCTGTTGTTGTAAATGTTTGCAGCATAGGCTTGGGGATCATCTGGTTCTGCAGATTGCAATGAGGGACAACCATCTGTATAATGATCTATGGAAGTAAAAATACTGCAAACTTTTTCAGGTGCAACATCATTCTTCTGGGTTACAGCAAGTTGAGTGACTAAATTCACTAAGACATCAATTTTGTTGTCCAGTTTCTTTATTTAAGAAGAGGAGTCTGTAGCCACATCATTTACTCCTTTAATAACTATTGCATCACTCCTAGCACTGAATTACTAAGAATTCGAGGTCATTTTCTCTATCAACCGTCTAGCCTCTGCAAGATTCATATCACCAAGTGCACCACCACTTGTAGCATCAATCATGCTTCTTTCCATGTTGTTCAGTCCCTCGTAAAAATATTGAAGCAGTAGCTATTCAGAGATTTGGTGGTGTCGACAGCTTGCACATAACTTCTTGAATCTCTCCCAGTACTCATAGAGGTTTTCTCCAACCTGTTGCCTGATTCCTGAGATATGCTTCCTGATTGCAGTGGTTCTTGAGGAAGGGAAGAATTTCTCCATGACATTCCTTTTCAGATCATCCCAACTAGTAATGGACCTGGGAGCTAAGTAGTACAACCAATCCTTTGCAACTCCCTCCAAGGAATGAGAAAAAGCCTTAAAAAACATATAGTCTTCTTGGACATTTGCAGGTTTCATGGTGGAATAGACAATGTGAAATTATTTTAAGTGTTTGTGAGGATTTTCACCTGCAAAACCATGAAACTTGGGCAACAAGTGTATGAATCCAGTTTTAAGAACATAAGGCACATCTTCATTAGGATATTGGATACATAAGCTATCATATGTGAATTCAGGAGCACCAAGCTCCCTAAGTGTTCTCTCACGACGTCCAATAGGTTGATCACCCATGTTATCAGTTTGGAAATTATCAAAAGAATTGGAATGACAACGGTAGACCGTGAACAAGTACACCAGGTAGGTTCTCAGGAAAGAGAGGTGGGTCACTAATGGACACGCTTAAGTACCAAGTCTTTCCTAGCCATAACCCTCCTAGACATGCACTCTCACACTACCAAGTTATATCCAGAGTTTCCTATGAGAATGATTTTCAAAAAATTTCTTTCAAGGATGACTTATTAAAAATTTTCTACAAGAATGGTTAGGGAGAACACAAGAACAAATTATAATAATATTTTTTCTTTTTTTTTTTAAATAAAACAAGAAAAACAAATTAAAGAAGAAAAAAATTTGAATTTTTTTTTTGAAAGAACTCAAAAGTGAGTTATCAAAACAGCATTGAGAGAAGTAAGAATATTAAATTAAAGAGCAAATCAAATAAAATATTCAAATAATTGAAAATAAAACAATCAAATAACTGCAATAAAAATAAAATATTCAAATAACTAAAAATAAAATAAAATATTCAAATAATTGAGAATAAATAAAATATTCAAATAAGAACCCAATTATATACTTATGGTAAAAACTCTTTCCAACATACTGCTTATAAGGGTTTGAATAAGAGAAATTAAAGTTAGAAAAACAAATTAGAGAGAAAAAAACTTTTGAATTTTGAAATATTTATTTATTTTTTTAAATTACGGATGAACAGAGAAACACACTTCTCAATAAATAGTGTCCACAAAAGAAAACCCTTACTTTGTAGGCTAAGAAAATAAGATCCACCACCTAACCCCACACAGGATGAAGGCTCAACAGTTCCCACAAAGGAAATCCCAAATGACACAATCAGTAAAATAAGAATAGTTACCTTGATGTCCTTGATATCCTTAATTCATCTTGATGTCCTGAATTAATGTTTGGCTTTTGGCCAACCCAATTGACACCGAATATGAAAATTGAACATAAAATATAAAATAAAATATTCAAATAACTGAAAATAAAATAAAATATTCAAATAACTATAAATAAAATAAAAACAGAAACTGAAAATTAAAATAGAAACAGAAAATAAAAATTGAAAACCTAGGCAGAAGATATCTAAGTCCCCAGCAACGGCGCCAAATTTGATCAATATCGTACTTGGTCAAATAATTAAAACAGATAAATGTAGTACTAGGAAGCTTTCCTAGGTTGTCTCCCAAAGACCATGAATTTCTATCAAAGCTTATCAATTTTTTGAATTAGAATAGGAACAAAAGGGGGGGTTTTTCAGAATTAAAATATTAGATGAAACAGAATAAAAAAAGATTATAAAAATGCAGATTAAAAATAGATTATAATGCAATTGATTTCCTGATTCCAATGTAGTGTCACTTATCCTAGGTTACGAAATTAATTTGAAATTAACCAACTAAGCGAAGATAAATCCCAAATTATATTCTAATCCAAAATTAATCAACTAAGCAAAGATTAATCCCAAATTAGCTTTAACCCTTATTCCAATATGAAATTAACCAACTAAGCGAAAATTAATCCCAAATTTTCCTTAACCCTTATTCCAACATAAAATTAACCAACTAAGCGAAGATTAACCCCAAATTATCCTTATAAGCATTGCATACATCACATAATCTCATCTCTAACATAGAAATAAGCAAATTATGATATTAGTTTCGGTTTATTAAGCATAAACAGATTATCATTCAACACTGAGATTAGAATATGAAGAGTTAAGACAACAAATGAAATGAAATTGAAGAACAAAACCTCAAAGATCTACTTGAATTCTCCTTAGAAAATCAATACAAATATTTAGTTATCCATGGAAAATTGAAAATGCAGAAGAAGAGACATAATTAAAATCGAAACAAGAATTTAAAACAATGACAGAAGAGTAAACAAACTTGAATATAAATTACAGAAGATGAAAGGCAGTTGTGTGGCTACTACGTGGTGTCATTCTCTCTTAATCGTGCATCTCTAACACATAAATAACCCTAACCCTAATCTTAATCCGGGTTTTGGGCCCAACTGGTCCACAAAACACATCATAAGTTGGTTTCAGTGCAGGTCCGCCAACTTCAAACATGTGCATTATTTTCAATACTTATCCAAATTAAGCTATTCTAGTCTCCTTTGAAAGCTTTTTGAGTTAGATTTTAATGCCACCATTTCTACTATTTTTGGAGGTATAATGAATTTAAGAGACTTAAATTACTAAAGCATGTCCATTGGGCCGGCCTGGTGGGCTTGACCCATTTTGGATAATTTATGTAAAATCCAATTTAGTTCCGAATTGAATGATTCTAGATCCTTTGGAAAGATGAATGTGTCTAGTTTATAATTCTTCTAGAATTATGATTTTGGAGCTCTTTAGAAAAAATTATAAATAAAATAGTGAACCAATGTTAGTTCCCGTATATAATAAAATATGACATTTGACCCAATTTTCCAAGCCTAAAATTGTTTTAAACTGTCCTGAAAATAATAATGAACAAAAATTAGATCAAATAGATTCAAATTAATTAAAATCTGAATTATTGGCCCAATGAAGCCCAATTAATAAAAATTCACTAATAACAGAAAGTTAAGCCCCAAAAACAAATTAAAATAAGTTCAGAAAGGGAAGAAAATATGGGAATATAATGACTCATCAGTCTCCTCCTTGAAGTTAGCATGTTCAGTCTTGAGGCACTCTATTTCTTGTTCTTTCTTCTTGCATTGCCATTATAGACCATCAATGGTGAGGGTAGATTCTTGCTCTTTCCCCTCAAGGGCCCTCAACTGGGCTCCCATGATTTCTACCCTCTTGGTCAGGGCATCGACTTGGGCTTGCAACTCTTCATTTGTTGATGATGAGGTAGGTGGAGTGGATGGTTGTGGCACCCCTCTACTTCTTCTCCACTCCTCATAGTCACTGAAAACAGCCACTCGAGCCTTACCAAGCTCTCCATATCCCATGTAGACTAATTTCTCCCATGCTCTTCGGATGGTAGACGCACCCTCGAAGCTATTGGCGTTACAAAAGCTACTGGGTCCTCATGAGCTGTCTCATAGCTATCTTTAGGGAATAGGCTATGCAACCCCTAAGACCCAACATTGGTATACTCGGGTAATCTCCGCATTGAATGAGAATCTGGCTGGATCAGAACCAAGGGCAAACCCATGATATATGATCTATAGTACGACGACGACGGAGAGGGATCTTCGAGAAGCTTTTCAAAGGATCGGGGAATGCCCGCATGTGGCCTGAGGCATAGAAATGAGTGATGCCCCAGGCATACAACAACATAGAACAACATCTGAGTGTTTTCCCTTGCTTTCGATAACAAAACTCCACTGAAAGCAAGGTGTCGGCAAGAAGTGCAGACACAGGACTTTTCGAATGTACATCCCATACGAAAAAGGCATCCATCGTAGCGTGATCCATAGTATCGTTGTGAAAGGGAAACAAGATAGTCCCAAACATAATCAATGCTAGAGTCTTGTTAAAGGCTGAACAATCCTTCTTATCAGCCAAGGATGACAAATGGTCCTCTAGCAATGAAATCTTCCACCTTTGGATACTCCCTTTTCACATTAGGGTAGATTGATGAGGTTGCAAATGAATAAGGGTGGCGACCTTATTCACCAAAATATAAGCTCCGCAGTAAATGTAGACCCCGACTGATTTGGGTCATCGAATCATGAGCTCATACTCCTCTAGGGTTGGTACCAAATCAAATTGCGGAAACTTAAAACAGTGTAAACTGGAGCTGCAAAAGTGGATCAGTGTACATATCTTCAAGAGGTCGAAAATCTGTCCATATGATTTTTCAAAGTCGAAACGAACCTCGGGCGGCATCAGTGTACATAACTGCTCCAACATCTCTACACGGTATTGAGGAATGTCCACTTTTCCCAACTGTCTACTACTGGATCCCTCCATCAACTAAAAATCCAAAATGCATGTTATGAGTATGATGTTTAGGTGCATGCATGTAGGTGTTTATTTTTTACTAAACATTATCATGTTTTATTTTCTAACATGATGCATGATAGTGTTAGGGATTTTGTTGTTTTTTTTTTCATGTGAGTAAAAACAAGGGAAACTACCAATATGGATGTTATGAAATTGATGTTATCACCATGAAAGGGGTCTCATTTCCTTATTTTATGTATTCATTTTGTTCTTTGAAATCAATGACTAGGGTCAGATAGATATGCCTTAAGACAATGGCTCTGGTATCCTCCTTGATGTAGACCCCAAATCTTGCCCGGCCTCCAAATAAAGAATAAAAGACTTCCTATTCGAAGATGGACGAAGCCTAACAAGCCACTAGGAGAGACTATTAGGCCCCATAATAGGATAGGAGGGATTTTTGGCACGAAAATAAGGTTTCTCGCCTTTTTGGGACGAGACCACCGTCTCAAAATCGAGACCGCCGTCTCGCCACCTGCGAATGGCGAGACGGCGGTCTCGCCACCTGCGAAGGACGAGACGACGGTCTCGTTTGGCGAGATGGCAGTCTCAACCCTGTCAGACGAGAACAGTGGTCTCGCCACTGGCAGGCGCGAAAACCTATAAATAGGGGCCTCCCCACGCCTCATTTCCACACACCACACAGCTTTAACTCTCCCTTCTCTCTAAAACTTCTCTCTAGAATCCCTCCGACGCATTTCTGGAGCTTCTGAGTGCCTTTGAGAGAGTTTTTTCGACGTCTAGAAGAGTTTCCAGCGTCGTGTAGAGTGAAGGGCTGCCAAAAAGCACCCATTTTTGTTAAAGAAATAAAAAGAAAGCTTGCTTCGGAGGTTTAAATTCTCCCTCTCTACTTTTACTACTTTAATTTTAAATTATGTAATAGATTAGGGCCATGTAGTCATAATTTTAAATTCCGCAAAATAAAAAGGGCAAAAGCGTATTTTTCCGGTTTATTTATCAACAAAATAGCTGGCCTATCATAGGGAACCCGAAAGGGGCGTAGTAAAGGAACTAATACTTCCTTTACACGTAACTAACTCCCTTACCCAACTCCGGTTCTAATGACCAAAGTTGGTTTTCGAAAACCAACACCTTTTAAAACCCCTTTCCCGATGTTTCCGGTAAAAACATCGGTGGCGACTCCACAGAACCCTACAAAAATTAGTCCTTGGGTTAGCCCGGTTATCGGACAATCCAAGGACGCCCTTTCGAAAACCTCGCCCCTAGGTTAGCCCAGTTATCGGACAACCTAAAGGTGTTGTAACCACCTGTCGCCGCCTCCCAAAAAAAGAAGGGGGCGGTCGGAGCGACGCGATGGTTTTTCGACTCTTCTTTGATTTTCGCGTTTTTTATTGGTGGTTACAACGCCTTTAGGTTGTCCGATAACCGGGCTAACCCAGGGGCGAGGTTTTCAAAAGTGTCCTTGGGTTGTCCGATAACCGGGCTAACCCAAGGACTTATTTATTTTGGGTTCTATGGAGTCGCCACCGATATTTTTACCATAAACATCGGAAAAGGGGTTTAAAAAGGCGTTGGTTTTCGAAAACCAACTTTGGTCATTAGAACCAGAGTTGGGTAAGGGAGTTAGTTACGTGTAAAGGAAGTGTTAGTTCCTTTATGACGCCCCTTTCGGGTTCCCTATGATAGGCCGGCTAACTTGAATGAATAATTAAACTGGAAAATAGCGCTTTTACCCTTTTATTATACGGTATTTAGAGATTATGACTACATGGCCCTAGTATCTATTGCATATATTTAAATGAAAGCAGTAAAATGATAAGGAGAGAGAATGTGCACCTCCAAAGCAAGCTTTATATATTCTCTTTAAAAGAGAGGGTGCGTTTTGGCAACCCTTCACTCTACAAACTCTCAGAAACTCCAGAAATGCCTCGGAGGGATTCTAAAGAAGGTTTAGAACGCTCAGCTTATGCCTAAAGACACTCAGAAACTCAAGAAATGCCTCGGAGGGATTCTTAGAGAGAGAAAGTCTAGAGAGAAGGGAGAGCTGTTGATTCTGTGTGTGCAAAAAGGGAGAAATGACGCCCCTATTTATAGTTTTTCGCGCCTGATAGGTCGAGACCGCCGTCTCCTCTGACAGGGTCGAGACCGCCGTATGGAAAGTCCAGACCGCCATCTCGTTCGTGGCAGAGGGTCGAGACCGCCGTCTGGGAAATCCAGACCGCCGTCTCGACTAGGCGGGAATCGAGACCGCCGTCTGCAAAATCCAGACCGCCATCTCGACTTTTGCAGGAATCGAGACCGCCGTCTGGAAAATCGAGACGGCGGTCTCGTCCTGGCGTTGAGACGAGACGGCGGTCTGGTCCTTCCAGACGGCGGTCTCGTCCCTTCAAGGCGAGAAACTTTATTTTCGGGCCAAAAAACCTTCCTATCTTGGTACGGGGGCCTAATAGTCTCTCCTAGTGGCTTGTTAGGCTTCGGCCATCTTCAAATAGGAAGCTTTCTGACTTTATTTGGAGGCCGGGCAAGATTTGGGGTCTACAGCTGCCCCCCCTTTACCCGACTAGTCGACTGTTGGCTTGTTGTGCCAGACAGGTAGACAGGAAGGTAAAGGAGTTGACCCTCTTGCCCGGCTACCCTTCGGACGTCCCGTCTTGTGGCAGGTGATCCTCTGGGGAGATGTTGTGTTTGTGCAACTCTGGAATACTACTCCTGACGTAGCCGATCCTTCGGTTGATGCGTGGTAGAACCTCCGAATACTACTCCTGACGTAGCCGATCCTTCGGTTGATGGGTATAAACCCCCCATCAGGCTGGTAGTTACAGTCCGTTGTATGGGACTGGATGGGTATGAACCCCCCATCAGGCTAGTAGTTACAGTCCGTTGTGTGGGATTGGATGGGTATGAACCCCCCATCAGGCTGGTAGTTACAGTCCATTGTGTGGGATTGGATGGGTATGAACCCCCCATCAGGCTGGTACGGTCCGTTGTGTGGAACCGGATGGGTATGATCCCCCCATCAGGGTGGTACGGTCCGTTGTGTGGGACCGGATGGGTATGATCCCCCCATCAGGGTGGTAGTGGCGGCTTACTGTTCAGATGGCCCATGCGCCGTTTAGGCACTCCTTGTGTGCTGGTTGATAGGTATAAACCCCCTATCAGCCTGGTACAGTCCACTGCGTAGGACTGGTGGTGGTGGCGGCTTACTGCTCGGGTAGCTCATGCGCCGTTGTTGAGATGTGTTCTGTCTTTGTTTTTTGTCTTTTCTGGGAATTGTCGTCCGGTCTGTGCCGGGTATTCTGTTGGTGTTCGTCCAGCTTGTTGATTGCTGGGGATTCTTTGTTTTTGATCTTTTGTGGTGGTCATCTGACTTTGCTGGTTGTGGGGAATTTTTTGATAAGTGCCTCTTAGGTAGGCAGGAATCCTCTGGGGATTTGTTGATCTTGGTGACGCCTCTTGAGTAGGCGGATATCCATTGAGTTTTTGGTAATGCCTCTGAGTAGGCAGATGTTCCGTTTGGAGGTGAAGACTTTTGGTTTTGCTTTTTTCTTTGCCTCTGAATAGGCTAATGTTGCTTTTTTGCTTGCAAGGTTTTGCCTATGCGTTCCACTAGGGATATCCATGTTAGGTGATATAGGCAAGTAACTTTCTGAGGATATGCGTTTGAAGTTTTGCCTTTGCAGTAGGCTCTCTAGGTAAGTTTTTTGGCGATCTACTAGGGAGTTGGTTGACTCCTTGGGGATCTAATTTTGGTCGTCTTTTGGGGAATGGAGTTGTGACTCCTTGTTTGGTGTTGATGAGAGCTGGTTTCTTCAAGCTCTTATTACTCTGGGGAAATAGAGTTTTTTGTTTTTTTGTTTACTGTGCCTCTAAGTAGGCGGATGCTTCATTAGTGGTAAAGACTTTATACTTGCTTGCCTCTGAATAGGTGGATGTCCCTTTCTGGGGAAATTGGCTCTTGCTCGCCAGATCTTGCCTACGCCTAGGCAATTGACTCTTCTAAGGATGTGAGTTTGGAATTTGCCTTTGTCGTAGGCTCACTGGAGATGATTTTTCTCTTTTTGGTGATCCACCGGGGAATTGATTGCCTTCCCGGGGATCTGATTTTGATTTGCCCCCTGAGGGAATGGAGTTTTGACTCCTTAATTGATGTGGGTGCGAGCTGGCTTTTGTAATGCTCTTATTCTGTTGGGGGGAGTGGAATTTCTGATTCCTCTTTTTTGTTGATTTTCCCTTTTTCTGCGATGACCCACTTTAGGGATTTGATTTCCTGGAAGTTAGGATTTTATTTGATTTTGCCTTTTTCCACGATTTATCTTTTTTTATCGCGATTTTGAAATCTGGCTTTTTTATTGGGATAATGCATGCGCCTTGTTACTTTTTAGTTTCTTTTTATGCATGCAGGCTTTTTCTTCTCTTTGGGGATCCGTAGGGGATAAAATTTTCTTAGGTGATCCATCAAGGGATTATTAACATCTATGGGGATCCGATTTTTCTTGGATGGAGTCCTGGCTCCTTGATTAATGTTGATGCGAGCTGACCTTATGAAGCTCTTATTCTACTGAGGATGGAGATTTCCTTATTTCTTTTTGTAGACTTTTTAGGAGATCCACTTGAGGATTTTTATTCGACCTTCTCTGTTGCAACCCTTTCTTTTGGATATCCGCTGGGGATGCAAGGGTTCTCTTCTTTTTTCTCTTTATGTTGAGCCCTTGATGGTTTGGACTCTTTTGGCTGTTGATGATGATGGGCTCTTGAAGCCTTTATTCTCCATTGGGGAGTGTGGAGGAGACTTTGGATGAGTGTGCTCGGTGACTCATGTGGTGGTAATGCTGAGCCGTGGGGTAATTTTTTTGTGTTGCCTTCAGATGGGCAGGGATCCTCTTGGGGATGACTAAGCCTTTCCATCGGCTTTTCTTTTATGATGTCTAATGATTGTGCCCTCTTTTATTGGGTGATGATTGGAGATTTGGCTTCTGGAAGCTTCTTATGACAACTCGCTCTTCTTTCTTGAGGGAGAGCACTGTGTGAAGACTTATTACTTTCTTGTGCCTTCTTTTCTGGGTAGAAGGATGGTAGTTGGAACTCTTGATTTTTAGAAGCTCTTATTCCGCTGAGTCGCTTGATTGACGACTTGTTTCATTTTCTTGAGGGCATTATTTGGAGACTCAGTCTCAGTGATCCTGTTTTCAATCACAAACATGGAGCTATTCTCCTTATATGCATGAATGCTTTTCATTTTTGTTTTTTATTTGAAGTGATTTATTATTATTATTATTATTATTTTTTTTTTACTTTGACAAAGTCGTTTTGTGCGACTACTTGTGTGTGGATGCTTTAAATGCAATCTTTTCTTTTTGATTGATGCATCTGGAAAAGTGACTGGCATTCTCCTGCTGGACTCTCATGATTATGATGAAGGACCCCTCTCTTTTATTCATTTTTTGGTTTAGCCCTATCTTTTTCCTAGACCGCCCTTTTGGGGTTTTCGGTCTAGCGGGCTGCCTTAATTTTTGCCTAGGATATCTTAGCGGGCTTTTTCCTTTTTTATGAACGGCCTAACTTTTGCCTAGACCGCCCTTTGCGGGTTTTCGATCTAGTAGGCTACCCTAACTTTTGCCTAAGAATCTCCTAGTAGGCATTATTCTTTTTATTCTCATTTTTTCTTTATCTTCTTTTTTTGAGAGATAGGAGCCTATCATATGCATGCAATGTCTGCGATATGCATCCTATAATATTATTTCAATTAATTTTTCAAAAGGATTAACCAATGCGCTTTTACTTCTGATGAACTTCTGACGTTACGTGCTTTCGTCGACAGGGATAGGCTGTACCCATTTTGCCGTCTCGATTTTTCATGACCGAAGAATGATTATGTTAATTGTAGAGCGACTTGTCATGTCAATGCGTCCATCCCTTTCCTTGGGGATGTCAATCCTCCTATTGATTACTATCTCCACATTTCCCTACTAATTACTAGAATGTCGTAGTGGTAAAGGTCAAGAGAAAAGAAGGAAGAGGATATTCAAAGGCTTGTGTTTTAGAATTGTTTTATTTTGACAAAAATGGTTTTTGTAAGCACGGCTAGCCAAGGTTGGTTAGAGTGTTTAGGCTAGTTTAGACAAACGTTTTGTTCATGGAGTGGCGTCTTATTCTATGGCGCTTGTTATGACTGACTGACTTCCCTAGTCTGCCCTTTGGGTTTTCAGTCTAGGATGTTGTGTTTTGGCCCTATCTTTTGTCTAGGTTCCTTCTTTTTGTATATTTTCAGTGAATCCTAGCGGACCTTATTTTGTAATCCTAACTTTTGCCTAGGCTACCTTTTATTTTTGTTCGGGTGTCCTACCGGGTTGACCCTATCTTTTGCGTAGCCCCCTTAGTGGGTTTCCTACCGGGTATCTTGCCCTCTTTTTTTTGGCCTTTGGCTTTTATGGGCTTCTTTTGATTTTTGTTTTCTTTTTGTACAACATTGGCAAAACACGGCTTTATTTATGACGAGGTAAAACTTTATTTTGTGTTTCTAGTCAATCAGTAGTGATGGATTTGACTTTTATTTTGGTCAATGGTGCATTTTGATTACTTTGACGTATTTTGAAAATGTTTGCTTAAACATGGTTATTAATGAGGTTTAGACATGAATAGCAAGAAGAGAAGCAGATAGTAAGAATGACATTCTTTGTAATTAATAGGGAAATATGTGTCCTACAATGCTCGGGGGTCAGGCTAGCCCCGAGGAGTAATCTCTAATAGTCATTGGATTTATAAACCCTAAGAATCAGAAGGAGAACACTTAATGACTAAAGTCGCTTTTGACGCTTGAACCCCTCTATATGGGAAAACCTAATTTGAGGTGCAGAGGGGAGACTTCCCTTTTCTCTGTGCAGCTTGATCCTTTGTTGGGTAAAGCTTCAAAGGATTGTCTTTAAAATCTGGTGGCTCCCTTATTTCTTGAGAGTTTCTAATGAGCCCTTGGTTTGGGCGATATCCATATTATGTGGGTCACCTTCATATTGTTGGGGAAGTCTTTTCATATTGGCGAAAGATATTTCAAAGGTCCTTTTCCGTCGCATCCATTCAAGGTAGGGCAAACGACTTACTGATTTGAATGTCATCTCTAGCTTAAGTTGTGATTAGCTTGTCGCCTACCCTGAGTTTGTCTCTTTGGCGGAGCGTCGTGAATTGCCTCAGCGTCGTGAATCCAAAAGTCTCTTCAATTTCCTTTTTGGATTATGTTTTTCTTCGGTCTTTTTATTTTTTCTTTATTCTTGGGAGCATTGCCTTATAGCTCCTTGGGGTGTAGATTGTTTCACTTCTAATTCTGCCCCCCAATGCCGGCTATGCTGGAGATATCTTCATTGATGAACGATGTTTATGTGTATCTCCATGGTACAACTTTATTTGGTTCGAGACATAAATAAATGTAACGGCATCTTTGCCCCTTCTTCCTTATTGACTTGGATATCCAATGGTTGAGGCTTGTTATCCTCCTTGGGCGGACCAACCATTGGAGAGAACTTGATGACGAAAGGCTTACTCTCCATCTTACTTCGATTCGTGGAAAGCACATCGACTAATCCTTTCTTTTTATTATCTTATCGTTATTAAAGTGAGAATGAATGCAATTTATGAATGCAATAGACATTTGAAGAGATGATGAAAACAAACAATTTTATTTATTTCATCCAGACAGTGTACATTCCTCAATGCAATGTTTCGAAGTACATTTTTTTTTTTAAAAAGCGGAGAAGCCTAAATGAACCCATAGGCGGGTAAATATTCAAATTTTTCTTTTTGACTTCCCGTGTATGGCATGCGAATGCCTTATCCTCTTCACATGGTATTGAGGAATGTCCACTTTCTCGACTGTCTATTATTAAATGCATGAGGATGAAGCTTGATGGATGCGTGTATGCAAGTGTTTGTTTTTTCCTAAACATTATCATGTTTTATTTTCTAACATGACGTATGATAATGTTTGGGATTTTTGTGTTGTTGTTTTTTTTGTATGCGGATGAGGGCATGAAGAATACCAGTCGCTTTTTAGAATGCAAAAAGGTTTTTATTGAATGATTTATGAGATGGATATTCCTTAAGACAATGGCTTAGGTATCCTCCTTAAAGCTTATGCTTTGTGGGGTATCCTACCCACCTCGGTGTAATGGTTCCTTCCCCATCACAGATTTGACAAGTATAATGGCGATCACCATCACACCTTAGTACACTTGTCCCTTCCTTGTCGCGAAGGTCACAAATGTGCTCGGGGCCTCTTTCGCCATTGTCTTAGGGATATCTAGTGCTCCCTAGAATGAATGTATTTATGCATGCACTAGTACAAATGGGCAGTAGATGTTCAAAGTGCGATAACTTTTGACTGGGTTGTCCGATTTGGACGCACAACATGTCAAAACGAAGAGAAAAGGGTGAAGAACCAAGTTGCAAATCGCCATAGGCGATTTGGCCCAGTAATTTTCCCAGAAAACGTCTCTAAGACCCATTTTTTAGGGGTTTATTAAAATGATGCGTATGCATACTTTCCTTATGCATTCATTTTCTCTCTTGGTTTTTCCACTTATGATGCAATATGAATGATACGACTTTGTCAACAATATTTTTATAAACGTTTTGATTTTGTTATTATTATTTTATTTATTTTGGATTTTTTTTTATATATAGCCTTTTATCTCTTCTGTCGGACTGCGTGGCTACTTAGCTTACAAAGAACCTGAAACCAGGCTAGCTAAAAGGCAGACTGTCCGAGATAAAATGTGGCTTTATGCGAAAGAATATTTAACGTCCCTTATCTCTTCTGTCGGAACTGCGTGGCTACTTAGCTTACAAAGAACCTGAAACCAGGCTAGCTAAAAGGCAGACTGTCCGAGATAAGGGTGTTTATTTGTAAAATATTTTTGTGGTTTTTGTTCTGTTGTTTGTTTATGCTATGCAACATACAAATGCAACAATCATATGCACACACAATTCGATCATCCCCGAACAAGCGAGATTTCGTTTTTATCACGAGGTAGGGTTTTCCTGCAAAAAAGTGCATTGGTCAGGGTAGGTTCTAACTGTTCTCACCAGGCTAAGGCCCCCAAGGTGCCCCCATTATAGGGTCCCTACTCTCCAGCCGTCCAACCATGCTCAGCACTAAGGCCAGAGTCGGTCTTGTTGCAAAAAGAGGAAGGTTATCACCTTGAGTGGTGGTTTCCGATCACACTGGTGGGCACAAGGCCCTGACTACAGCGAACCGTACCTGCCACCCACTCCCTATGGTTATCTCACTTGCCCCCGGGTATAGAGGGAACTGTAGTGTGCAAGGGTTTGTGTGCAATTTATATTTCAATCAATGGCGTAAGTATAAACAAGCAACAGTTATTTGAAAGCCAAACAATAAAGCATGTTATAATACAAGGTAGGGTAAAAGCGCTATTTTCTTGGTTTATTTATTTTTAAGCCGGCCCATCACTAAATGGGATCAACTCTCTAGGCTTCCCCAGTGGAGTCGCCATCTGTCGCCGCCTCCCAAAAAAAGAAGGGGGCGGTCGGAGCGACGCGATGGTTTTTCGACTCTTCTTTGATTTTCGCGTTTTTTATTGGTGGTTACAACGCCTTTAGGTTGTCCGATAACCAGGCTAACCCAGGGGCGAAGTTTTCAAAAGTGTCCTTGGGTTGTCCGATAACCAGGCTAACCCAAGGACTTATTTATTTTGGGTTCTATGGAGTCGCCACCGATATGTTTACCATAAACATCGGAAAAAGGGGTTTAAAAAGGCGTTGGTTTTCGAAAACCAACTTTGGTCATTAGAACCAGAGTTGGGTAAGGGAGTTAGTTACGTGTAAAGGAAGTGTTAGTTCCTTTACGACGCCCCTTTCGGGTTCCCTATGATAGGCCGGCTAACTTGAATGAATAATTAAACTGGAAAATAGCGCTTTTACCCTTTTATTATACGGTATTTAGAGATTATGACTACATGGCCCTAGTATCTATTGCATATATTTAAATGAAAGCAGTAAAATGATAAGGAGAGAGAATGTGCACCTCCAAAGCAAGCTTTATATATTCTCTTTAAAAGAGAGGGTGCGTTTTGGCAACCCTTCACTCTACAAACTCTCAGAAACTCCGGAAATGCCTCGGAGGGATTCTTAGAGAGAGAAAGTCTAGAGAGAAGGGAGAGTTGTTGATTCTGTGTGTGCAAAAAGGGAGAAATGACGCCCCTATTTATAGTTTTTCGCGCCTGATAGGTCGAGACTGCCGTCTCCTCTGACAGGGTCGAGACCGCCGTCTGGAAAGTCCAGACCGCCGTCTCGTTCGTGGCAGAGGGTCGAGACCGCCGTCTGGGAAATCCAGACCGCCGTCTCGACTAGGTGGGAATCGAGACCGCCGTCTCGACTTTTGCAGGAATCGAGACCGCCGTCTGGAAAATCGAGACGGCGGTCTCGTCCTGGCGTTGAGACGAGACGGCGGTCTGGTCCTTCCAGACGGCGGTCTCGTCCCTTCAAGGCGAGAAACTTTATTTTTGGGCCAAAAAACCTTCCTATCTTGGTACGAGGGCCTAATAGTCCTAGTGGCTTGTTAGGCTTCGGCCGTCTTCAAATAGGAAGCTTTCTGACTTTATTTGGAGGCCGGGCAAGATTTGGGGTCTACACCACCCATAAAAAATGCGAAAATCAAGAGGGTTGAAACCATCGCGTTGCTCCGACCGCCTCTCTCTTTTGACGGCGGCGACAGATGGCGACTCCACTGGGGAAGCCTCGAGAGTTGATCCCATTTAGTGATGGGCCGACTTAAAAATAAATAAACCAAGAAAATAATGCTTTTGCCCTTAAGTTGTATTATAACATGTTTTACGGTTTGGCTTTAATAACTGTTGCTTGTTTATACTTACGCAATTGTGTGAAATACAAATTGTACACAAACCCTTGCACACAACAGTTCCCTCTATACCCGGGGGCAAGTGAGAAAACCATAGGGAGTGGGTGGCAGGTACGGTTCACTGTAGTGAGGGGCTTGAGCCCACCAGTGTGATCGAAAACCACCACTCAAGGTGATAACCTTCCACTTTTGGCAACAAGACTGACTATGGCCTTAGTGCTAAGCATGGTCGGACGGCTGGAGAGTGGGGACCCTATAATGGGGGCACCTTGGGGGCCTTAGCCTGGTGAGAACAGTTAGAACCAACCCTTGCCAATACACTTTTCTGCAAGAAAACCCTACCTCATGATAAAAACGAATTCTCGCCTGTTCGCGGATGACCGAATTGTGTGTGCATATGTGTGTTGCATTTGTCTGTTGCATAGCATAAACAAACAACAAAACAAAAAAATCAAAACAATATATCTTTCCAAATAAACACCCTTATCTCGGACAGTCTGCCTTTTAGCTAGCCTGATTTCAGGTTCTTTGTAAGCTAAGTAGTCACGCAGTTCCGACAGAAGAGATAAGGGACGCTAACAATTCTTTCACATAAAGCCACATTTTATCTCGGACAGTCTGCCTTTTAGCTAGCCTGATTTCAGGTTCTTTGCAAGCTAAGTAGACACGCAGTTCCGACAGAAAAGATAAAAGGCTATAAAATAAACAAATAAAAATAATCAAATCAACATCAAAATAAAAAACCATTTCAAAAATAAGACCTGGTCCCAAAATATTACACTCATAAAACATTCATATAGATAGTTTATTCTTCAATAAAAAATACACGCAATTACCATACATCATATAGAAAAACATGATAAATAAGAAAATAAACACTTACATTCATTCAAATAAGCATCATTTTCATAAAACATGCATTTTGGTTTTAGAAATGGAGGGGACAAGTAGACAGCCAAAGAAGGTGGATATTTCCCGTTTCCATACTAAGAGGTTGGAACGGCTAAGCGCGGCAATGCCATCAGAGGTCTGCGCTGACTTTGAAAAATCCTATGGACGGATTTTGGACCTCCTAAAGATCTGTGTCGATCAGGTGTTCCTAAGGGCACTAATCCACTTCTGGAATTCCAATCTGCGGTGTTTCGAATTTCCGCAGTTCGACTTGGTGCCCACACTAGTGGAGTATGAGACCATGTTGAAATGGCCCAAATTAGCCGGGGTCCATGTCCGCCACGAGGCATACACTCCTGCAGCACCAGTCGCTGCCCTTATTCAACTACCATTCCGACAGAGTACCCTGATAAGGAAGGGGAACGCCCAGGGTTGTAAAGTGTCAATGTTAGAAGACCACCTGTCCTACCTGGCTGAAAGGGCAGAGTGGGTCGCCTTCAACAAAACCCTGGCACTCATAATTTTTGGAACGGTCTTGTACCCCTTCCACTTCGACACAGTAGATCAGGCCGTCATGGACGCCTTCTTCGCCTGGGACATGAACTCGAAGAGTCCCCTGCCTGCAATTCTTGTCGACACCCTGCTCTCGGTGGAATTCTACCACCAGAAGCAGGGAAAAACACTCCGCTGCTGCTCTTCATTGCTGTTTATGTGGAGCGCCACGAACCTATACGCCTCTAGCCACATGGGGATTTTCCCCGACCCTTTAAGGAGCTTCTCCAAGATCCCCCTCCAGCGTCGTCTGACTTCAGAATGGAGGGATGAGTGGGAACGAAAGGACGCCAACAGTTTATCCTGGGTCTGTCCTTGGTTCCGACCTGGCCCAGTTCTCATCAGATGTGGGGACTATCCGAGCGTACCCTTGATAGGACTCAGGGGTTGCATAGCCTACTCACCTAGAGTAGCTATGAGGCAGCTCATGAGGACCCAAACTACTATTTCCCGAGGGGAGCTCGGAGGACTGTGCTTCTTTGGAGACCCATGCACAATCGCCAACTCACTAGCTGTGGGAAAAGCATGGGAGAGGCCAGTCTATATGGGGGACAGAGAGCTAGGAAAAGCTCGGGTGGCTATCACCAGTGACTATGAGGCGTGGAGAAAGAAAAGAGGGATGGCTTAACCATCCGCCACACCTACTACGAGCGCCAATAATGAAGGGCTGCAGGCTCAGATTGATGCCTTGACCCAGAGGATAGAAATCATGGGAGCCCAGATGAGGGCCCTTGAAGAGAGAGAGCAAGAATCTATCCTCACAATTGACGGTCTGCAAAGGCAAGGCAAGAAAAAGGTCATGAAATAGAGTGCCTCAAGGACCAGTGTGCTGATTCAACCGAACAAGTTATTCGGGCATCCAAAGCTGCCAGAACCAGTTCGGATAGCCAACTATAGGAGATAACCACCAAGTCAGCACGCCTTGAGGCCGAATCATCAAAGCAGGCTCAAACAATCAAGGAGTTGTCGCAAGAGCTCATCAAGACTCGGTTAGATATCCGCCAAGAGCGAGAGGCCAACCGGAGACTCAACAGAAGTCTCGCTGAGCTACGCTGCAAAGAAAGAGATGGGCTAGCTCAGTACGGCCAAGTACTACAAGAGAAAGACCGAGCCATTGAAAAACTCGATGAACTACAAGGCTTGGTCGTTCATCAAGAGGCGAAGATCAAAGAGGCTCAGCAGTACAGTGAAGACATGAGCCAGGCGGTCCGCAAGCAAAGCGAAGCACTTGCTCGTCACGTCCGGGAAGCTGAGAGAGAACTACAGAGGAATCAAGACCCACCTGTGGGTTTCTTTAAAGTTTTCCGCTTTTGCCAAAAGTTGCTTCGCAGTATAGAATAGGGGAATGTACACCTTCTGTCGAATAAATAAAATCTTCTTTATTCAAATGACTGTCTACTTGCATGCATAAACATTCATTTGCATATTTAAATTTCCCCTCCTTCACACTTAATAAATAAGATAATAAAAAGGAAGGATTAACTAACACGTCTTCCAAATCAGAAGAATGGAGAGAAAGCCACTCCTAATAAAGCTTACCCCAACGGTCGAGTCGCCGCAGGAGGAAAATAAGCCTCGGTCGTTGGTCCTCAAGAATAAAGAAGAGGGGACAAGGACGCCAGTGCGACTATTTATGCCACGTCATTTCCCCTACGAAACAAATAAAGCTGTACCGTGGAGATATAAGGAATCTTCACCAATAAAAGAAGAAATAACAAATATAGCCGGCATTGGGGTCATGACTAGAAGTGGAAGAATCTACTCCCCCAAGGACACACAGGAAGATGTCCTCCAAAATAAAGGAAAAAATAAAAAGACCAAAGAAGAAAAAGAAAATAAGGAATCCAAGGAGGAGATAGAGGAATTACTCCAGTTCATAAGGCAAAGTGAGTATTCCATTATAGACCACCTCAATCGCACACCTGCAAAGATTACATTGCTATCTTTGATAATGAGCTCGGAACCGCATAGAAACGCCCTGCTAAAGGTCTTGAGCGAGGCGCATGTACCTCATACAATATCCCAAGAGAAGGTCGAGAGGATCGTTGGTCACATCACGGCAAGCGATCACCTCACCTTCATAGAGGAAGAACTCCCCCTCGAGGGGTCAAACCATAACAAGCCCTTGCATATCTCGGTTAAATGCAAGGAGTACCTCATCGCCAAAGTTCTTGTGGATAACGGGTCATCCTTGAACGTGATGCCCAAGTGCACACTAGACAAGTTGACTATCCAAGGAACCCGTCTGCGCCCAAGCAGCACCATCGTTCGAGCCTTCGACGGATCCAAACGAGAAGTATTGGGGGAGATCAATTTGCCAATTCAAGTCGGACCCACTATCTTCGACATCGATTTCCATGTAATGGATATTACTCCAGCATATAGTCGTCTCCTCGGCAGGCCTTGGATTCATGACGCTAAGGCAGTACCTTCAACGCTCCACCAGAAAGTCAAGTTCATAGTAGACGACAAACTGGTCATGGTCCAAGCAGAAGACGATATCCTGATCAGTGGACTGTCCACCCAGCCTTATGTGGATGCGGCTGAAGAGGCCCTTGAAACATCTTTTCAAGCGCTCGAAATTGCCAACATAGAGCTACTTCCCAAAAACACAAAGGTAGCCCGTATGATGTTGAAGCATGGTTACCATCTCGGCCAAGGGCTGAGGGCAGATTCCCAAGGCATGAGGGAACCCCGGAATTCAAAGACAATCCTTGCAAGTATGGCCTAGGATATGACCCTACTAAGGGCCGAGCAGAAAGAAGAAAAGGGAAGTCCCCCCTCCGCACACTTAAGCAAATTTTCCGAAGTGGAGGGGTGCAAGCGTCAAGAGCCACCTTAGTCATTAGGAAATCTTTTTCTTCGTTTAAGGGATGTAAACCCCATGATTGTTAGAGATTATCCCCCGGGGCGAGCCCGACCCTCGGGCATTTCAGGGCACATATTCCCTTATTAATTAATAAAGAATAATTCTTACTATATGCTTCTCTTCTCTCTATTTTTGACTAGACCACGTGAATAACCCTGTCTAAGTAAACGAAAATAAGAAAGAAGAATAAAAAGCGCATCCAAATAATCAACATTTACCATTGCTATCATCATCAAGCTAGTTGATCAGAAGCACATAAAAATAAGACTTCACCTCATCCATAAAGAAAGTCATGCTTCGTCAATACTGTGAAAAAAAAAATCCACAAAAAAAGAAAAGCCCAGAGAAGCCAAAGGCCAAAGAAAAGGGCAAATTACCCAGTAGGAAACCCACTAAGGGGGCTACACAAAAGATAGGGTCGACCCAGTAGGATACCCGAACAATAATAAAGGGTAGCCTAGGCAAAAGTTAGGGTTACAAATAAGGTCTGCTAGGATTCCCAAAAAAAATACCAAAAGAAGGAACCTAGACAAAAGTTAGGGCCAAAACATAGTATCCTAGTTCGAAAACCCAAAGGGCGATCTAGGGAAATCAGCTAGCCATGGGAATAAAGCCAAAGAGCGCAAATACAAAAAGAAAGAAAAATGTTTGCTTAGACAAAACTTAAACACCTAAGCCTAACCTTAGCCAGCCATGCTTACAAAACCCTGTATCAATAAAATTAACCCTCTAAAACACAAACCATTGATTTTTACCTCTTTACTTCTTTCCTCTTGACCCTCACACCAATATTCTAATAATTAATTTGGGAATATGGAGGCGTATAGTCAACAAGAGGATTGAAATCCCTAAAGCGAGGAAAAAGGGGCACTACATGACAAAGAGTGTGCTGCAAAAGAAAAAAGGCAAAAGAGAAAGAAAAGAAAGAAAAAATTATCCTTCGGTCACAAGATGTCCAGCATGGTACAGCTAAAAGTAAACATGGCAGATCAGAGGGCATTCAGCACAACGAGACACGTTGGTTAAATCCTTCTGAAAATTTAAATCAAAGTAGGCATTATAGGACATCAAAACATAAAAACATTACATGCATAAAATGTTTTTGACCAGGTCCTATTTCCTCTTTCAAAAAAAAAAAAAAAAACACTTCCGTAATTCGAGACCGCCCTCTGGCTCTCCCAGACCGCCGTCTCGGTTACCTGACAAGGCGAGAACGCCGTCTCGACCAACCAGACCGCTGTCTCGACTCGGGCAAAAACGAGACCACCGTCTCGTTTAAACCCAATGTCGAGACCGCCGTCTCGACGGTCCAGACCGCCGTCTGGGAAGGCGAGACGACGGTCTCGAAATTGAAAAATTTCCTATATATAGGGGGCGCGCTTGAGGGGTTTCCTCACAACTCTCCTTGCCTTTAGAACCTCCCTTTCTCAACTCCTGCACTCCCAAGCCCCCTCTAGTCAAGATGTTTGGTAGAAGCGCCTCCAGGAAGAGAAGGAGCACTGCCGGGGCTAGTAGTTCTGCGACACCGCCACCCCAGGACCCCTCTCAGCTGTCACCACAGCACCAGGCCCGCTTCGACAACATCCGGACCTATCCGTGACACCCGATGCTGAGACTTGACTTTAGCATCTTGGCTGAATTTGGGTGGGAGGACGACGTCCGAGCCCACATAGATAGCATCGGGTGGGGCTTTCTGCTGCAGCCACCACCTACACATGTGTACCCACAAGCGGTACTGGAATTCTTGGCCGAGGTCTCCTACTCCGAGGTCCCCTCCACGGTCCCGGGCCTGCAGCCCACTAAGATGGTGACCTATTTCATGGGTGGAAGATACCAGGCCACCACGCTCGACGAGTTCAACATGGCCATCGAGTTCATCCGGCCTGAGGACTCACTGACCCAGGGATACCGTGAGGCCATCTGCTCCCGGCCCACCAACCTCACTGCCGCCGAAATGTGGCATGAGCTCACAGGAGCCACCACGCTGCCCACGCTGATGAGGGGCTCCACGCTGCCCCCAGCACTCTGCATCTGCCACAAGCTGCTGGCAGGAACCATCCATGGGAGGAAAGAGAGTCAGGGCAAGGTCTCCCTCCCTGACCTCTTCGTACTTTATTGCATGAGCCAAAAGCGGCGCTGCAACCCCGGCTACTTCTTCCTGAGAGCCCTCAAGGACTTCTGGAACAGATCCGCGGGGGCCTTCCTCGTGGCTCCCCTCATCACTCCCCTGGCAGAAAGATGGGGGTGCCCTGGCCGGGAAGAGCTGGCCTCCAACTTGCGACCCGAGACCATCAACGGGTCAGTCTTGGTCAGCATGGGAATGCTGATACGTCGAGGGACCCAGTTGGCCCTCCATCCCACACTGGATTTCGCACTAGACCTCCAGGGGCTTGTGGCGATGCAGGATATCCCCATGCCCCCCGAATTCCAGCAGCAGCAGCAACAACAACAACCACCACCATACACGGATGATTTCGCCGGCATGAACCGCAACATGAACGATCTGCACCGGCAGTTCGACCAAATGACGGTGCGACAAGAAGCCTACCATACTCGGTAAGAGGAGATGTACCAACATCAGTAGGTGATGCGGCAGGAATGGACAACATTCCAACAGGAGCACCGCGACGAAGTCCGAGAGCAAGCGGACTTCCGATATCACCTCTACCAGCAATTTGCCTGCGGATCATCTCCAGAGGATAGCCCTTAGGGATGGTACTTTCCTAAATAAAAAGTGGTTGTAATAAAATTTCCTCATAAATAAAATTTTATTTCATGCATCTCCTTGCCACCCTTTGCAAAGCTAGCGTAACAAAAAAAAAACTTAAAAAGGAAAAAGGCATACGCTCAATAAGAAAAGCCAAAATCCTAAATCGCGAGAAAAGAGATAAAACCGTGAGAAAAAGGCAGGATTAAGACAAGCCATCACATCAACCAACAAAACTTCGACTACCAAATCAAAGTCGAACGAACAAACAAGAATCATCTGACCAACTCGCAAGAATCAGATAATCACCGCCAAAAAACAAAAACAAAGAATCCCTAGCAACCAACAAAGCTGGATGACCCACAAAATCCCTGGCACAACCCGGATGACCATTCAGAAAGGTCCAAATACATCTACCAACACAGAAATCACTCCACAAGGAGTGCCCAGTCGGCGCATGAGCTACCCGAGCAGTAAGCCGCCACTACCACCAGTCCTACGCAGTGGACTGTACCAGCCAGGTAGGGGTTTCATACCTATCAACCAGCACACAAGGAGTGCCTAACCGGCGCATGAGCTACCCGAGCAGTAAGCCGCCACTACCACCAGTCCTACGCAGTGGACTGTACCAGCCTGATAGAGGGTTTATACCTATCAACCTACGCACACATTGCTCTTGATCTGCGCTCGAGCCGGATCAGTAAGTCGCATTACCACCCTGATGGGGGGTTCATACCCATCCAGTCCCACACAACGGACTGCAACTACCATCGTGATGGGGGGTTTATACCCATCAACCGAAGGATCGGCAACTGTCAGAAGGAGTATCCTGAGGTTTTACCATGTGTCCACCGAAGGGATCGGCTACCGTCAAAAGGAGTATCCCGGAAGTGCACGAACACCAACATTTTCCCCAGAAGATCAGCCGCCGCAAGATGGAGCATCTGAAGGGTGACCGGGCAAGTAGGTCAACTCCTTTACCTTCCTGTCAATCTGTCTGGCACAATAGGCCAACAACTGACTAGTCAGGTAAAGGGGGGGCAGCTATAGACCCCAAATCTTGCCCGACCTCCAAATAAAGAATAAAAGACTTCCTATTCGAAGATGGACGAAGCCTAACAAGCCACTAGGAGAGACTATTAGGCCCCATAATAGGATAGGAGGGATTTTTGGCACGAAAATAAGGTTTCTCGCCTTTTTGGGACGAGACCGCCATCTCGCCTCATGCAAATGGCGAGACCGCCGTCTCACCAAACGAGACGGCGGTCTCGCCACCTGCTAATGGCGAGACAGCGGTCTCGCTTTCCCATATGGCGGTCTCGCCACCTGCGAAGGACGAGACGACGGTCTCGTTTGGCGAGACGGCGGTCTCGACCCTGTCAGACGAGAACGGCGGTCTCGCCACTGGCAGGCGCGAAAACCTATAAATAGGGGCATCCCCCCCCTCATTTTCACACACCACATAGCTTTAGCTCTCCCTTCTCTCTAAAACTTCTCTCTAGAATCCCTCCGACGCATTTCCAGAGCTTCTGAGTGCCTTTGTGAGCGTTTTTTTGACGTCTAGAAGAGTTTCCAGCGTCGTGTAGAGTAAGGGCTGCCAAAAAGCACAGATTTTTGTTAAAGAAATAAAAAAGAAAGCTTGCTTCGGAGGTTTAAATTCTCCCTCTCTACTTTTACTGCTTTAATTTTAAATTATGTAATAGATTAGGGCCATGTAGTCATAATTTTAAATTCCGCAAAATAAAAAGGGCAAAAGCGTATTTTTCCGATTTATTTATCAACAAAATAGTTGGCCTATCATAGGGAACACGAAAGGGGCGTAGTAAAGGAACTAATACTTCCTTTACACGTAACTAACTCCCTTACCCAACTCTGGTTCTAATGACCAAAGTTGGTTTTCGAAAACCAACGCCTTTTAAAACCCCTTTCCCGATGTTTCCGGTAAAAACATCGGTGGCGACTCCACAGAACCCTACAAAAATTAGTCCTTGGGTTAGCCTGGTTATCGGACAACCCAAGGACGCCCTTTCGAAAACCTCGCCCCTAGGTTAGCCCGATTATCGGACAACCTAAAGGTGTTGTAACCACCCATAAATAACGCGAAAATCAAGAGGGTCGAAACCATCGCGTCGCTCCGACCGCCTCTCTCTTTTGACGGCGGCGACACTTGAGACTTACGCTTCATGGAGTACCACACCCACTTTGGTGTAATGGTTCCTTCCCCATCATGGATTGACAAGTATAACAAAGGTTACCGCCCCTTAGCACATTTGTCCCTTCCTTGTGGATGGTTACAAACGTGTTTGGGGCCTCTTTTGCCTTTGTCTTAAGGATATCTAGTCCCCCATAGAATGAATGTATACATGCAAGAGGAATTTTATTAGGATGATTTGTATGCATACTTTCCATAAGCATTTATTTTCTCTATTATTTTTACCGCTCTTGAAATGATGAGGGTATGAATATTTTGACTTTGTCAAAATATTTTTATTAAATTTTATATTTTGAAATGAATGTTTTGCCTTTGTCAAAATTGTTTTATCATTTTTTTTATTTGTGTTTGTAACCCCTTTATCTCTTATGTAGGTTAACGTGGCTACTTAGCTTACAAAGAACCTAAAACCAAGCTATCTTAAATGAAGACTGTTCGAGATAAAGTTGGTTATAATTTTTTTGTTTTTTATGATTCCTTATCTCTTCTGTAGGTCCACGTGGCTACTTAGCTTATAAAGAACATGAAACCAGCCTAGCTTAAATGAAGACTGTTTGAGATAAGGTGGGTCATAGCAAAAAGATTTTAAAATAAGATTTTTTTTAAGAATTTTCATTTATTTTTGTTGTTGTATGATTATGCTATGCAAATGCGACAAACAAACTGGAAAAAACAATTCACTCATCCAAGAACAGAGTGACGATGTTTTAATTATGAGGTAGGGTATCCTGCAGAAAAGTGCATAATAAGGGTAGGTTCTAACTATCCTCACCAAGGCCAGGTGCCCAAGGTGCCCCCATTATAGGGTTCCCATAGTCTCTCAAACCATGTGTGGCTCAAGTGCCTTGTCGACATCCTACAGACTAAGAGAGGAGGGTTATCACCTTGAGTGGTGGCTTTTGACAACGACCTGCTAGCACTAAGGCCATTACCACAACCAACCATAGACACCACACACTCCCTATGTGTATTCACTCTTACCCCCGGGTATAGAGGGACTGTTGTGTGCAAGGCTTTGTGTACAATTTGTATTTCAAACAATTGTAGAAAATAAATAGACAACAGTTATTAAAGCCATTGAAGTAAAACATGTTATACAAACAAAGGAAGGGTAAAGGCATAATTTCAAATCTACTATTTTTGAATTATTCCATCACTAAATGGGATCAACTCTCATGACTTTCCCAGTGAAGTCGCCATCTATCATCACCGTCCCCAACCGCTAAGGGAGAGAAGTCGAGAAGGCGGTCGGTTGTGCCGCGATGGTTAATTAACTCGCCTTTTCTTTTTCCTTTTTTAATGTTTAAGGTTCAAACATTGATGGCGACTCCTTAGAACCTTTTTTTCAAAAACCTCATTCTTAAGGATAGTTTGGTTAACGAGCATTCTAAGAATTGTCATCGCCATCCGTTTCGACATCTCGGGACGTTACGAACATTTATGTGAGCGGTTGCGATAAGATGGTTTAGACTCGCGTTTTGTAAAATTAATGATCATCACTTTCAAGATGCTCATCAACTGAACTAATTTTTAAAAAAGCGAGGTTTTCGTAAAAAAGGTTCTATGGAGTTGCCACCAATAATTTTACCATAAACATTGGAAAAGGGTAAAAAGGTGTTGATTTTAATAAAAACCAAACTTGGCCATTATAACCAGAGTCGAGTAAGGGAGTTAGTTACATGTATGGAAGGTATTAGCACCCCCACAACGCCTCTTGTGGGTTCCCTATGACGAATTAATTCATAAAATAAAGATTAGAAGAGATTACGCTATTACCCTATTTTATTACCTGATACTAGCATGATTATCTACATGATCCTATTTCTATTGCACACAGGAAAGAAATAAATAAAGCAATAAAAGAGAAGAGTAGTGAAAAGAACCTCCGAAGCAAGATTTTATTGAAATCTTCAATTCTGAGGATGCTTTTTGGCTATCTCCTCGCACTATAGGAACTCTTCTCTCTCGAATACAAGAAAAGCTTTAAACTATCGAATGCCGTATATCTCAAAAAGAGACTTCCTTAACTGATTGTTACCTTATAGGCAATCGAAAATCTCATTCGAGTACTAGAAGTATATAAAAGAGTAGAGAGAAGTGAATCTGAGTTCCGGTGTCCCTAAAAGCTGCAAATGAGGCTCCTATTTATAGTTGGACGCCGTCCCAAAATGAAAAAATGGTTGGGACGACCATCCCAAAATGTAAAACTATCTGGGACATGCGTCAGGGTCTTGGGACGTGCATCTCAGAGTTGAAAACTGACTTGGGACGACCATCTGACTTGTGAGACGGCCATCCCGAGTGTTTCTTCAAATTTTCACTTTTTATTTCTTCAGAAAAACTCTCCTTTCCTTAAACGGAAGCCGTTGATGCTGCTAGGTGCCCATTGGAGCTTTAACCATCTTCAGAACGGAAGTCTTCTGATCTTTATTGAGAAGTCGGGCAAGATTTGGGGTCTTTAGCTGCCGTCGTTTCACCTAGCTAATTGGTTGTGGCTCAATATGCCTACGAGACCAGTTTCAAGGTGAAAGAGTTAACCCTCTTGCCCGGTCGCCCTTTGGATGCTCCTTTGTTGTAGTTGTTGATCCTCCAAACGATGAATAGCATGATAGGTATGAACCCATATCTGGTTTGAGTCTTCTTTTGCAAGACTTGGTCGGAGTCCCTTTTTATAAAACTCGATGAGTATAAGCCCCTATCAAGTTTGAAGTCCTTTTCTGAAAGACTGGGTTCGAGTCCTCTTTTGAAAGACTCGGTGGGTATAAACCTCATCCGGTTTGAAGTCCTCTTCTGAAAGACTTGGCCGGAGTCCCCTTTTCTAAGACTCGATAAGTATAAACCCCCTTCCGGTCTTAAGTCCTCTTTTGAAAGACTGGGTTCGAGTCCTCTTCTGAAAGACTCGGTGGGTATAAACCCCCATCCGGTTTTAGTTCCTCTTCTAAAAGACTGGTTCGATTCCTCTTCTGAAAGACTCGGTGGGTATAAACCCCCATCCAGTTTGAAGTCTTCTTCTGAAACACTTGGCAGAGTCCCCTTTTGTAAGACTCGATGAGTTTAAACCCCCATCCAGTTTGAAGTCCTCTTCTGAAACACTTGGCGGAGTCCCCTTTTGTAAGACTCGATGAGTTTAAACCCCCATCCAGTTTGAAGTCCTCTTCTGAAAGACTGGGTTCGAGTCCTCCTCTGAAAGACTCGGTGGGTATAAACCCCCATCTAGCTTGAAGTCCTCTTTTGATAGACTTGGTCGGAGTCCCCTTTTGTAAGACTCAATGAGTATAAACTCCCATCCGGTTTGAAGTCCTCTTCTGAAATACTGGGTTCGTGTCCTCTTCTGAAAGAATCGATGGGTATAAAATCCCATCCAGTTTGAAGTCCTCTTCTAAAAGACTGGGTTCGAGTCCCCTTCTGAAAGACTCGGTGGGTATAAACCCCCATCCGGTTTGAAGTCCTCTTCTGAAAGCCTTGGTCGGAGTCCCCTTTTGTAAGACTTGATGAGTATAAACCCCCATCCGATTTGAAGTCCTCTTCTGAAAGACTGGGTTCGAGTCCTCTTCTTAAAGACTCGGTGGGTATAAACCCCCATCCAGTTTGAAGTCCTCTTCTGAAAGACTTGGTCGGAGTCCCCTTTTGTAAGACTTGATGAGTATAAACCCTCATCTAGTTTGTAGTCCTTTTTACTTTGGACTGAAACATGCAAATATCCACAAGGGGTTCTCTTCGACCATGTGGTGATGAGTACGAACCCCCATCTGGTTAGAGTCCTTTTTCTTGGACTGAACTGTGTGTTACCGGCTTATTGATCTCGGTCATGTGCTAATTCCATGAGGAGTAGTTGTTTGGGAATTTTGTTTTTGACTTTTTCCTTTTAGTTGTCTGATTTTTCCGGGGATTCTTTATTTTTGGGTTTTTTCTATAGCCATTCGACTTTGTTGGCGGTCGGGGATTCTTGATGTGTAAGCTTTACCGTAGCCATCCGGTTTTGTCGGGGATTTCTTTGATTCTTTTTGGATTTTTCCAAATAGTCATCGAGCTTGTTGATTGCTGGGGATTTTTGCTGATTTTTGGATCTTTTTCTAGTAGTCGTCCAGCTTGTGGTTGTTGGGGATTTTTGATTTTTGGTTTTTTCTTTAACCATTCGACTTGTTGATTGCTGGGAATTTTTGGTTATTGCCTCTTGGCATAGGTAGGAATCCGTTGGGGATTTGTTGATTTCTATTGATTGTGCCTTTGAGTAGGCAGATGCTTCAACAATAATGAAGACTTTGTGCTTGCGTTATTTTGCCTCTGACTAGGCTAATGTCCCTTTCTGGGGATATTGGCTCTTGCTTGCCAGCTCTTGCCTATGCATTTTACTGAGGATATTCATATTGGGCGTTATAGGCAACTAACTCCCTGAGGATATGAACTTTGAGCTTGTCTTTACCATAGGCTCACTGGGGATGATTTTTCTCTTTTTGGTGATCCACCGGGGGATTGATTGCCTTCCCGAGGATCTAATTTTTTATTTGCCCCCTGGGGGAATGGAGTTTTTGACTCCTTGTTGAATGTTGTTGGTATGAGCTGGCTTTGTCGATGCTCTTATTCTGCTGGGGAATGGGTTTTCTGATTATTTAATTTCACCCTTTTTCGTGTTTTATCTCTTTTTTCGCAATTTTGAAATTTTACTTCTTTCCTTTGGATAATGCATGTGCCTTTTTACTTTTTAATTTCTTTTATGCACGCAAACTTTTTCTTTTATGGATATTTGCTAGGGATGAAATTTTTCTTTTTTGTGATCCAACAAGGAATTAGTTGGCTTCCTGGAGATCCGACTTTGATTTAATTTTTTGGTGATGGAGTCTTGGCTCTTAGCTTTGTGAAGCTCTTATTCAACTGGAGGATGAGAATTTTCTTGATTCCCTCTTTTTATAGATTTTTCTTGGATAATCCACTTGGGGATTTTTATTTGGCCTTTTCTGTCGTGACCTTTTCTTCTTTTTGGGCATCCGCTGGGGGATGAAGGATTTTTTTCTTTTTCTTTTCTGTTGAAATCCTGGGGATATGGAGATTCTGACTCCGTAATTGCTTTGAGTGACTTTTGTGTAGCCCTTATTCTCCTTTGGGGAATGTGGTGGAGATTCTGGATGAATGTGGAAGGAGGAATGGTTAGAGCTTTGGATTCTAGAAGCTCTTTATTTTTCTGAAGTGGTTTTGAAAGACAACCTGCTTTTCTTTCTTGAGGGAAAGCATTTATTTGGGGACTTGATTGTGACACCTTCTATTTTCAATCACAAGTATGGAGTCTAGCCTCCTTATGTGCATGATTATTATTCTTATTTAAAGAAAATTATTTTTTCTTGATTTTGACAAAGTCATTTTGTGCAACTACTTTGTGTGTGGATGCCCTAAATGCAATCTATTTGTTTATTTCTTTTTTATGCATCTAGAAAAGTGATCAACATTCTCCTGTTGGATTCTCATGAATATGCTGATGGGCTGCTCTTTTATGACCATGCTGATGGGCCCCTCTTTTATTCATCTTTTTGGTTTTAGCCCTATCTTTTGCCTAGAACGCCCTTTTGGGGTTTTTGACCTAGCGGGTTGCCTTAATTTTTTCCTAGAATATCTTAGGGGCTTTTGCCTTAACTTTTGCCTAGACCGTTCTTTTGGGGCTTTCGATCTAGTAGGCTACCCTGATTTTTACCTAAGAATATCCTAGCAGACATTTATTCTTTTTTTTATGCTTCCCCTTTTTAGATGCATGTTTGATCTTTGATTAAATGCCTTTGCGCATATTTATTATTTATCAATAAAGAGGCATTTCCATAATATTTGATCAAGAGAAAGGAAATGAAAGGAAATTTTATTGATAAATGAGCAAAAGTTTATTTCTTTTGTAGAAGGATTTCAAGGGAGTTTAGAAGAATGGTTGGTTAGGGTTGGCTATACTGTTTAGGCTTAAACAGTCATGTCTATGATATTTGCCCCCCTGGTTCTCCTAATTGCTTCAGTTGAGATTCCCGAGCTCAGAGTGAAGATTATGCATATTGCTTGCTTCTAGAAGAACGTTACCTTAACCGCCTTTCAGTTTTCGACTAGGGTAACTATTGCTCTTTGTTTATTATTATTTATTTTCTTTTACCTCTACTTTTTGCCTAGGACGTGTCCGAGCGAGGAATATGAACCCTATCGTTTGCCTAGGGATGCCCTTTGCGGGTTTTCATTTCTGACAGGTCTTGAGAAATGTCTTCAAGCATAATACATCTTTACCGTATCAGAGTTGATTGGGTGTTGAAGTTCCTCTCTGTCTATATTGGTGAGGATAAGAGCCCCTCCCGAGAAAGCTCGTTTGACCACAAAGGGTCCTTCATAATTTGCTGCGCATTTTCCAATTTTATCCTTCTGGGCTGGAAGCAATTTCTTTATCACTAAATCCCCCTCTCGATAAGTATGGGGGTTGACCCTTTGTTTATATATATATATATATATATATATATATATATATAAGCGTTTTTTATCTTCCCTTGATAGGTTTGTCCACGACATAGGGCATCTAACCGTTTTTCTTTGATTAAGTTAAACTAATCATATCAGTTTTGGACTCATTCAGTTTTTACAGGATCTCTGTTTGTAAAAGTGCTCAGGAGATGTGGGAAGTGCTAAGAGTGACCAACGAAGGTACCAATGACGTTAAGAGAGCACGAAAAAATTCCTTAATCCAAGAATACGAGATGTTCCAGATGCAACAAGGCGAAACGATATTTGACGTTCAAAAGCGTTTCATTCATATTGTGAACCATCTCACCGGATTAGGTAAAATTTTTGACATTGATGAATTAAATGTTAAAATGTTAAAATCTTTGGATAGGAAATGGCAACCTAAGGTGACAACCATCTCAGAGTCACAAAATCTTTCCACAATGTCTATGGCAGCGCTCTTTGGAAAGCTTAGAGAGCATGAGCTTGAACTTGGAAGGCGAAACGAAGAAGAAGGACAATACCAAAAGAAGAACGTAGCCTTCAAAACCGAAATTTCCAAAGGTAAAAATAAAAAGGAAGAAGAAGAGTTGAGTCTTATGATAAATAAGTTCACAAAATTCATGAAAGCAAAAGGAAGGCATCCATTCAAAGGTAAGGGAAAGGTAAAAGAAAGTACTTTCGTAAATATAAAATGTTATGGTTGTGGTGAAGCAGGACATGTAAAGACCGAATGTCCAAACAAGAAAAATGATGAAATCAAAGGCAAAAAGTTCTTCAAGAAGAAAGCTTATATTGCTTGGGACAACAGTGATTCAAGTTTGGAATCAAGTGACTCGGAAGTAGAAGCAAATATTTGCTTAATGGCAAATGACAACATATCTTCTGACTTTGAGGTAAGTGATTTCGACTCATCTTCTAGTGATGATGATAATGACCATGATGAACTGCAAAATGCATATAATGAATTATTTAGTGCCTTTAAGAATTTGAAAAATGAATATAAAGTTGTGAAGAAGAATTTAAGTAGATCCGAAAAGGAAATTGACTCTTTAAAAACGAAAATCACATGTTTAGAAGAAAAGAAATTATTAGAAACGAAAATTGTATGTTTAGATGAGAATGATGATAAGAACTTAGCATGTGCAACTTGTAAAGAGCATGAATATGACATAGATATTATTAACCATTTGCTAGACAAAGCCGAAAAGGAAATAGATGATCTTAAGAAGCATGAAATGGTGTTTGCTCAAAATAGTGTAAATCAACAAGTTCCTTTGAAAAAGTCTAAAAGGAAAAATAAAAGAGTATGGGTAGAAAAAGGAACTAGAGCATGTTTTGTAAGTAATGCATCTTATTCTAAAGCTACATCAAATGCATGTTTTTATTGCATGAAACAAGGTCACACCTCAAATAGATGTAAAATTAAACATTTTGGTGTTCCTAAAGGTAAATACATTTGGGTTCCTATTGTTAAATAATTTATTTGTCTCTAACCCCAAGGACCCAAAAGTTATGGGGACCTAAGTTTACTATGTTCTTGTTTTGTAGGAAACTTCCAAATCTAAGAAGTCTATGTGGTATCTTGATAGTGGATGCTCAAAGCATATGACCGGTGATAAATCAAAATTTGTGAGTTTCAAAGCTAAGGAACAAGGATATGTAACTTATGGGGACAACAACAAAGGGAAAATTCTTGCAATTGGAAACATAGGTGGTGCAAACACTTTGGAGATTAAGGATGTGCTTCTTGTTGATGGATTAAAGCATAATCCCCTTAGCATAAGTCAACTATGTGACAAAGGATTTAAGGTAATCTTTGAAAGTAAATTTTGCACCATACATTTGATAGATTCCGAAAATGTAGAATTAAAAGGCATTAGGCATAACAACATATACTTGATTGATTTGGATTGTTTACATGATTCTAGTATAACATGTTTAGTTGCTAAGGAAGAGAACCCTTGGTTATGGCATAAGAGAGCAACTCATATAAATATGCATCATTTGAACAAATTGATTTCAAAAGACTTAGTTATTGGTTTGCCTAAGTTAAAATTTGAAAAAGATAGATTGTGTGATGCATGTCAAAAAGGTAAACAAGTAAAATCATCATTTAAATCAAAGAATGTTATTTCCACTTCAAAACCCCTAGAATTATTACATTTAGATTTATTTGGACCTTCTAGGATAAAGAGCTTTGGTGGAAATTATTATGGCCTTGTGATTGTTGATGATTACTCTAGGTATACTTGGACATTTTTCCTAACTATGAAAAGTGAAGCCTTTAAAGTATTTAGAAAATTTGCAAAACAAATTCAAAATGAGAAAGACTTAAGAATTAAAGTTTTAAGAAGTGACCATGGTGGTGAGTTTCAAAATGAAAAGTTTGAAAGTTATTGTGAAGAAAATGGAATATTACATAACTTTTCTGCTCCTAGGACTCCCCAACAAAATGGTGTAGTTGAAAGGAAAAATAGGTCATTAGAGGAACTTGCTAGAACTATGTTAAATGAATCTAATGTTCCTAAATATTTTTGGGCTGATGCGGTTAGTACTGCATGTTATGTTTTAAATAGAATGCTCATTAGGTCAATTATAAAATCAACTCCCTATGAATTATTTAATGGTAGAAAGCCTAATGTTGCTCATTTGAAAATTTTTGGATGTAAGTGCTTTGTGTTAAATAATGGAAAGGAAAACTTAGGAAAATTTGACTCTAAAGCCGATGAGGGCATTTTCTTAGGTTATTCATTAACTAGCAAGGCTTACAGGGTGTTTAATAGAAGAACATTAAATATTGAAGAATCTATTCATGTTACCTTTGATGAAATTGTAGACCTTGGGGGAAATCCTCTTGAGTCAAATAAAGAACTTGCAGGTGATGATGAATATATAAGAGAGGCTCTTGATGAATTGTATTTGGAAGAAAATGAGCCTTCTCAAACACCTGAATTAACAAAAGAATGACAATCACCAAGAGGACTCTCAATGGACAATATCATTGGTGATATCTCAAAAGGGGTAAGAACTAGAAATATGACTAACTTCTGCTTGTCCGTAGCTTTTGTGTCTCGGATAGAACCCAAAAATGTTGAGGAAGCACTTAAAGATGATCAATGGTGCATAGCTATGCAAGAGGAACTTAACCAATTTGAAAGGAATCAAGTCTGGGAATTAATCCCAAGGGAAGAATCACATCAAGTTATTGGAACCAAATGGGTATTTAGAAATAAACTTGATGAAGATGGAAACATAACAAAGAATAAAGCCGGACTTGTTGCCAAAGGCTATTGTCGGGAGGAAGGTATAGACTATGATGAAACTTATGCTCCTGTTGCCGGGTTAGAGGCTATTCGCCTACTTCTTGCTTATGCATCTTTGATGAAATTTAAATTATATCAAATGGATGTTAAGAGTGCATTTTTGAATGGTTTTATTAAAGAAGAAGTGTATGTGGAGCAACCCCCTGGATTTGAAGATTTTAGTTATCCTAATCATATTTTTAAATTAAAGAAAGCTTTATATGGGTTGAAACAAGCTCCTAGATCTTGGTATGAGAGGCTAAGTAGTTTCCTAACTTCAAATGATTTTACTAGAGGAAAAATTGATTCTACTCTGTTTATAAAGAAAGTAAAAGAGCATATCTTATTGGTCCAGGTATATGTTGATGATATTATTTTTGGATCAACTGATAATTCGTAATGTGTAGAATTTGCTAAGATAATGCAGGGAGAGTTTGAAATGTCTATGATGGGAGAATTGACATTCTTCCTTGGACTTCAAATCAAGCAACTTAAAGATGCCATCTTCATCTCTCAAACAAAATACTGCAAAGAGATACTTAAAAATGTTAGAATCGCGCAGCGGAATGTTCGCGTGGTCGGACAAAAACCAAGAGGGGGGGTGAATTGGATTTTTAATAAAAATTAGGTTTTCAAAATTTTCTCCAAATTTTACCGATTAAAAACTGCGTAAATGTAAATAGGGAAGAGTAGAGAAGATTACACAGTAGGTTTATACTGGTTCGGATCAAAAGACCCTACGTCCAGTTGCTAATCACTCAAAAGAGGATTAACGCTGTCACTAAGAACAAATTGTTACAAACAGATTACAAATGAACAGATAAAGATCAGAAAACACCTCTCTTGAAATCCACAAGAGATGAAGAACAGCTTTCCCTAGAGACGGCACAGCACACAATCCACTAAGAACTCCACTTAGTGATTCTTATCGCTTCTAGCCTCACACCAGGTTCCAAAAGCCCCCTTTCCTTGCAACAAACAGTTCTCCGGCACTCACAACACTTAACTTTTGTATGGAAAGAGTTGTTCTTCTTTTCTCGAGTGCCAAAGCAGAGTTTAAGTAGGGAAATTAGGGTTTAGGAATTGGGGATTTCGAAACTAGGGTTAATTTGAAATTTAAAATGAAAAACAAACTGAAATAATCGATTATTTGGAGTGATAATCGATTAAAACGAGCCAAATACGTCGAACCCAAACCTCTCTGGATTAATCGATTATTTGGTGAAATAATCAATTATCTCGTACGGATCAGTACAAAACAATCGATTATTTTGTCTGTTTTAATCGATTAAAACAATGAGTTTGTATAGAAAGTGTTTTCTCACTGTTTTAATCGATTATTTACCTATATAATCGATTAAAGCCGAGCCTAAATGATAAATTTGAGCTTTTTGAAGCTTCTAAGTTACGGACTATGTACCTAGCTATCTTAGACTCTAAAAATACAGACTCAATCTTAAATAAAACAGAGTTATTACAATACAATTATCACCAATTTTCTATCTTCAATATTCTAAGTCTTTAGTTCTTGGATCATCATCAAAATCCATTCTTCATATTCATCAAGTGCAACATCAAGTCCTTGAATTGTCAACAATCTCCCCTTTTTGATGATGATCAAAATTTTCTTTTAAAGCCCTTTGTAATAACCTGTTTTATCCGTCATACTAACAAACACATTAAACATACCGAGATAAAATTTAAAATTGAATCATAGGCTTTAAATTTTTCTCCCCTATTTTGATTATAATCAAAAAGAACTCTGCAACATCAATCATAAGAGCTCCCCCTCAAAATATGCATAAGTTAGAGAAAGCTCCCCCTCAATCATAGCATGAAAGAAACATCAAATTTTATTTCACAATCATTCAACCATTACAACATCAAGACAATAACAAAAGAAAATACATTGATTCTCTCTATATCAGACAGTTTTAATCGATTATTTCTAGCAAATAATCGATTGTCAGAGGCATTTAATCGATTATTTCACGAAATAATCGATTATTCCAGAGGAGAATACCCTGTTTTGGACGTTTTGAGAAAAAATAATCGATTATTACTTCCAGTAATCGATTATTCCAGAGGCTATATCAAGTTTTTAAGGTTTTTACACATTATAACCTATGAATATCCTACAACACGAATTTTAACATAACAATCATCCAAAAAGAGTCAAATTAAGCAGAATTTAAACTATTTCTAATATCCCTAAGTCTCTTCTACGATCATAGAATCTATCCTTTAGTAGAGGCTTAGTAAATATATCTGCTAATTGACGTTTAGTGTCTACATACTCTATCTTACAGTTTCCTTTGCTGATATTATCTCTTAAAAAGTGATGTCTAATCTCAATATGTTTAGTCCTAGAGTGCATTACTGGATTCTTAGTTAGATTGATTGCACTCGTATTATCACACATTAAGGGTATGTCATTTAAATATATACTATAATCCTCTAACTGTTGTTTCATCCACAGAATTTGAGCACAACAACTACCTGCTGCAATATATTCAGACTTCAGTGGTAGATAAAGCTACACATGCTTGTTTCTTAGAATGCCATGATATTAAGGATGAACCTAACAAATGACATGTCCCACTAGTGCTTTTCCTATCAATTTTACATCCACCATAATCGAGCATCGGAATATCCTAATAAACTAATACAAGCATCGGACGGATACCACAAGCCAAACCCAGTAGTTCCTTTTAAGTATTTTAAAATATGTTTTATCGCAATTAGGTGAGATTCTTTAGGACAAGCCCGAAATCTAGCACACACACAGTACATAATGCATAATATCGGGTCTACTAGCAGTTAAGTATAATAGTGATCCTATCATACCTCTATACATAGTTTGATTAACTTCCAAACCTGATTCATCCTTGTCTAGATAGCATGAAGTTCCCATGGGTGTGTTAGCTTCCTTTGAGGTGTCCATACCAAACTTTTTGAGGATCTCTTTGCAGTATTTGGTTTGAGAGATGAAAATACCATCTTTAAGTTGCTTGATTTGTAGTCCAAGGAAGAATGTCAATTCTCCCATCATAGACATTTCAAACTCTCCCCGCATTATCTTAGCAAATTCTACACATAACAAACTATCAGTTGATCCAATAATATCATCAACAAGTAGCACATCCTTGATCTCCAAAGTGTTTGCACCGCAGCTTGCTTGATTGATTGCTAAAGGATGTGTGAAAACTTATATTCAATGTGTGTTTTAAAAAAGTTCAAGCCAAACTGCTTTTATAGAAGATTTTCAAAACTGCTAGTTTAATTAATCTGTTAAAAGATTCTTTTAATCTGTTAAAAGTGCAGCTTTAATCTGTTAAAACGCTCTTTTAATCGATTAAAACGCAGTGTAGAAAATTTTTTAAGTTGTTTTAATCGATTGAAACGAGATTTAATCGATTAAAAGAGTTTTGATCTGGTCATAACTAAATTCTGATCGATCATAACTCGATCTCTGATCGGTCATAATTGCATTCTGATCGATCATCCTCGACTCTTTAAGTGATTTTAATCGATTGAAACGTGTTTTTAATCGATTTAAAAGATTTTGACCGCTCATAATAAAAATCTGATCGATCACAATGAGTTCTAAATGATTTTAATCGATTAAAAACAAGTTGTATCGATTAAAATGCTGTAAAAACACTTCTTTGAACATTCTAAGTGATTTTATTTGGTTCTTTCAAAACTGCATCAGCTTAAAAACATGTTTTAAGAAAGCTTTTGTAAAAAAACTTTGTTTTTAGTTGTTTAAAACAATTTTAGAGGCTTTTCGCAAAAAACTTTAAGTGAAGAACCTTCATGCAATAGAAAAGATAAAATGTTTTTACCTAATCATTCTCGTTTAAAACATACTAAATGATCCATTTTCTTTGAATAAATACAAGATACAAATAGTTCATTTAACTATAGGAACCCAAATATATTTACCTTTAGGAACACCAAAATGTTTGATTTTACACTTATTTGAAGTGTGACCTTGTTTCATGCAATAAAAACATGCTTTTGATGTAGCTATGGAATAAGATGCATTATTTACATGACATGCTCTAGTTCCTTTTTCTACCCATACTCTTTTCTTTTTAGATTTACTCTTTTTCAAAGGAACTCTTTGATTTACATTATTTTGAGCAATTACCATTTCATGCTTCTTAAGATCATCAATTTCTTTTTCGGCTTTGTCAAGCAAATGGTTAAGAATATCTATGTCATATTCATGCTCTTTACAATTTGCACAAGCTAAGTCCTTATTCTCATCTAAGCATACAATTTTCGTATTAGCTACCTCCTTTTCTTCTAAACATGCAATTTTCAATTTTAAGGACTCATTTTCCTTTTCGGATCTTCTTAGATTTTTCTTTACAACTTTATATTCTTTTTTCATATCCATAAATGCAGTAAATAACTCATTATAAGCATTTTGCAATTCATCATGGTCATTTTCTTCACTAGAGGATGAATCGGAATCACTAACCTCAAAATCCGAAGAAATGTTGTTATTTGCCATCAAGCAAATGTTTGCTTCAATTTCTGAGTCGCTTGATTCTGAATTTGAATCACTGTCATCCCAAGCAATATATGCTTTCTTCTTGAATTGCTTTTTGCCCTTGTGTTCATCATTTTTCTTGTTTGGGCATTCGGTCTTCATATGCCCCGCTTCACCACAACCAAAGCATTTTATATTAACGGAAGAATTTTCTTTTACCTTTCCCTTACCTTTGAAAGGATGTCTTCCTTTTGCTTTCATCATCTTGGTGAACTTCTTTATAAAAAGACTCATCTCTTCTTCATCAATTTTGGAGTCTTCTTCTTCTTCTTTCTTATTTTTGCTTTTTGAAATCTCGGTCTTGAAAGCTAGGTTCTTCTTTTGATATTGACCCTCTTCCTCATTTAGTCTTCCAAGGTCAAGTTCATGCTCCCTAAGCTTTCCAAATAACGCCGCCATAGACATAGTGGCAAGATTTTGTGACTCCGAGATGGCCGTCACCTTTGGTTGCCATTTCCTATCCGGAGATTTCAAAATTTTAACATTTAATTCATCAACGTCAAAAATTTTACCTAGTCCTAGTGAGATGGTTCACGATATGAGTGAAACGTTTCGTACGTCAAATATCGTTTCGCCTGGTTGCATCCGAACATCTCGTATTCTTGGATTAAAGAATTTTTACGTGCTCTTTTGACGTCATCGGCTCCTTCGTGGGTCACCCTTAGCATTTCCCACATTTCCTGTGCACTTTTACAAACTGAAATTCTATAAAATTCATCAAGGGTTAGAGCAGATGAAATAATGTTTCTAGCCCTAACATCAAATTGTGCTTTTCGACTTTCTTCTGCAGTCCATCTAGAAATAGGTTTAAGAACGTCAACACCGTTCTCGTAATTTTAGGAACAAATGGACCGTTTAAAATTGCGTCCCAAACGCCTCTATCAACAGTACTCTAAAAATATTTGCATACGTACTTTCCAAAAAGGATAATTTTGACCCGCAAAAAGTGGGGGTCTGTTGATAGACGCACCTTCGGCAAAAGTTTGATTTTGTCCTAGCCATTTTCGCAAAGTTTGAATGACTATCAAAGCAAGCTCGATACCACTTGTTAGAATCGCGCAGCGAATGTTCGCGTGGTCGGACAAAAACCAAGAGGGGGGTGAATTGGATTTTTAATAAAAATTAGGTTTTCAAAATTTTCCCCAAATTTTACCGATTAAAAACTGCGTAAATGTAAATAGAGAAGAGTAGAGAAGATTACACAAGTAGGTTTATACTGGTTCGGATCAAAAGACCCTACGTCCAGTTGCTAATCACTCAAAAGAGGATTAACACTGTCACTAAGAACAAATTGTTACAAACAGATTACAAATGAACAGATAAAGATCAGAAAACACCTCTCTTGAAATCCACAAGAGATGAAGAACAACTTTCCCTAGAGACGGCACAACACACAATCCACTAAGAACTCCACTTAGTGATTCTTATCGCTTCTAGCCTCACACCAGGTTCCAAAAGCCCCCTTTCCTTGCAACAAACAGTTCTCTGGCACTCACAACACTTAACTTTTGTATGGAAAGAGTTGTTCTTCTTTTTCTGAGTGCCAAAGCAGAGTTTAAGTAGGGAAATTAGGGTTTAGGAATTGGGGATTTCGAAACTAGGGTTAATTTGAAATTTAAAATGAAAAACAGACTGAAATAATCGATTATTTGGAGTGATAATCGATTAAAATAGAGCCAAATACGTCAGAACCCAAACCTCTCTGGATTAATCGATTATTTGGTGAAATAATCGATTATCTGTACGGATCAGTACAAAACAATCGATTATTTTGTCGTTTTAATCGATTAAAACAGTGAGTTTGTATAGAAAGTGTTTTCTCACTCGTTTTAATCGATTATTTACCTATATAATCGATTAAAGCCGAGCCTAAATGATAAATTTGAGCTTTTTGAAGCTTCTAAGTTACGTGACTATGTACCAGCTTATCTTAGACTCTAAAAATACAGACTCAATCTTAAATAAAACAGAGTTATTACAATACAATTATCACCAATCTTCAATCTTCAATATTCTAAGTCTTTAGTTCTTGGATCATCATCAAAATCCATTCTTCATATTCATCAAGTGCAACATCAAGTCCTTGAATTGTCAACAAAAAAGTTTGGAATGGACACCTCAAAGGAAGCTAACACACCCATGGGAACTTCATGCTATCTAGACAAGGATGAATCAGGTTTGGAAGTTAATCAATCTATGTATAGAGGTATGATAGGTTCACTGTTATACTTAACTGCTAGTAGACCTGATATTATGCATTTTGTCTGTGTGTGTGCTAGATTTCAGGCTTGTCCAAAAGAATCTCACCTAATTGCAGTAAAACATATTTTAAAATATTTAAAAGGAACTACTGGTTTTGGTTTATGGTATCCATCTAATGCTTGCACTAGTTTAATAGGATATTCTGATGCTGATTATGGTGGATGCAAAATTGATAGAAAAAGTACTAGTGGGACATGTCATCTGTTAGGTTCATCCTTAATATCTTGGCATTCTAAGAAACAAGCTTGTGTTGCTTTATCTACCACTCGAAGCTGAATATATTGCAACTGGTAATTGTTGTGCTCAAATTTCGTGGATGAAACAACGAGTTAGAAGATTATAGTATATTTTTAAATGACATACCTTTGATGTGTGATAATACGAGTGCAATCAATCTTACTAAGAATCCAGTAATGCACTCTAGGACTAAGCACATAAAAATTAGACATCATTTTTTGAGAGATCATATCAGCAAAGGAAACTGTAAAATAGAGTACGTTGATACAAAGCATCAATTAACAGATATTTTTACTAAGCCTCTACCCAAGGATAGATTTTATGATCTTAGAAGAGACTTAGGGATATTAGAAATAGCTTAAATTCTGCTTAATTAGACAGTTTTTGGATGGTTGTGATGTTATAATTCATTGTGTAGGATGTTCATAGATTATCATGTGCATAAACCTCAAGTATTTGATGATCTCTCTGGAATAATCGATTAATTGGAGTTATAATCGATTATTTGCATCCAAAACATCCAAAACATGACATTCCTCTCTGTTTTAATCGATTAACTCGACCATTAATCGATTAAAACCAGTATTAATCGATTACCAACCCAATTTAATTGATTAAATGGGTCTGGTAGTGGTTTAATCGATTAAATTGAGAATTAATCGATTAAACCTGGCAAGTTTGGCTTCCTAGCCATTGTCAACGGATCTTTTGCACCCTATACACTTTCATATGTCCGTTGGAGTTGCTTGGCTATAAATAGGGACCTCCATTTCACTTCTACTCACTCCTATCTCTTGAAATCAAGTTTTCTTACCTTATTCTATCAATATTGCCTTATTCTCACTTAACTTGTCCTCTTAAAATCTTCTTGTTACTCTCCTAATCCTTCAATGGCCTCATCTTCTCGGGCAAAAATCCCCACTAGAAGAAGATTTGCACCCTCATCTCATCCTCGTCCTAATTCTGTAGAAGGATGGATCTCTGATGCAGATGGCCGACAAGAATTTATGTCCTATTGGAAGGAACGTGCTATTATTTCTCCTAAGTTCCTTATTGGTGAGCAGTTCATCAATGGGAGATTCAACTTTCCTAATCTCCTTGAAATTCAAGGAGTTCTCCCTTTCATCCAAATGCAAGGTACGTATTATCCTGACTTAGTTAGGGTATTTTACTCTAGGTTCAAATTTAGAGATCAAATTGCTACCTCTCGAGTAAAGGGGGTCACAATTATTCTTGATGATGATATTTGGGAAAACGTTGCCCACTTTCCTATTAGAGAAGATGCTATTAACGTGTATGGTGAGTTAGATGATTTTGACAGGATCTTAGCTTATCGTTCTTTTCTGCGAAACCCCTCCATGGAGATTGGGTGTCTCCTTCTAGTTGGACCTTTGAAGAAGGAGGAACGCATGATTCTCCATCTACTTGTTTGGATCCTATGTCCCCGGGCTAGGAAACATGCTCAATGTTCTTCAATTGATCTCCGTATTATTCATTCCATAATGAATAATGAGCCTTTAGATTGGGGCGTTCTTGTCACCATGACTATGTTAAAAGCCAAACGCCATCCCACCTTCAAAATTCCATATGCTCTCGTTGTCTCTCGCATCCTTGAATACAAAGGAGTAAATGTCGAAAGTGAACAAACAGTGCGAACAAATAACTTGAATCGTATGCTAGACAACACATTGATCCAACTACAAATGGTGCATGTCAATGATATTTATGTTCACAAGGATGACGTTCCAAACCAAGGTGACGATAATGAAGATTCTGATGAAGATATGCCTCCTGCTACTGAGTTTCCCTCTGATCAAATCCAAAGTGTTGGAACTTCCTCTGCTCATCATGAAACTCGACAATCCATGGAAGACATGTTATCTTATATGAATCAAAGGATGCAGGCATTCTTCACTCTTTTTGGAGTACGTCATGAGGAAATAATTCGCCGTATATCTGATGTAGATGATAAAGTGTGCCATTTAGAAAATAGATTTGATGCACACTTTCATAGTGATGATAGTGAAGAATTTTAAATTTGATTGTTATTTTCTTCTTATATTGTAATGAATGATTATTTATGAAATAAAATGTTTTCTTCTTTTATTGCTTTGATTGAGGGGGAGTTATCTCCAAGTTATGCATATTTTGAGGGGGAGCCCTTATGATTGTTATTGAAGCATGCTTTCAATTTTTGATTATAATCAAAATAGGGGGAGAAATATTTAAAGCCTAATATTATTGTTTTTTATTATCTGGTATGTTTAATGTGTTTGTTAGTATGATAGATAAAACAGGTTATTACAAGGTTTTAAAAGAAAATTTTGATCATCATCAAAAAGGGGGAGCTTGTTGAAACATTCAAGGACTTGATGTTGAACTTGATGGACATAAAGCTTGTTGATTTTGATGATGATTCAAGAACACAAGACTTAGAATGTTGAAGACTTGTTTTATAGTGTAATAACTCTGTTTTGATTAGATTGAGTCTATAATATTAGAGTTTGAGATAGCCGGTACATAGTCTGCACCTTAGAAGCTTCAAAAAGCTCAAATTTATCAAAGAGGCTCGGCTTTAATCGATTAATTGGTGAAATAATCGATTAAAACAGTGAGAAAAACCATTTTTTGTATCTGCTCACTGGTTTAATCGATTAACAGGTCTTTTAATCGATTAAAACAGAGAGTTTTGGGGTTCTGTTGATTTTGGCTCTGTAATAATCGATTAACACTTCATTTAATCGATTATTTGAGTCAGAATTTGATTTTTAACTTCAAATCAACCCTATTTTCGAAAACCCTATTTCCAAGAACCCTAGTTTCGAAAATCCCAATTCCCAAACCCTAATTTCTCTACTTAAGCTTCTCTATGGCACTCAGAAAAGAAGAACAACTTTTTTCTTACAAAAGTTAAGTGTTGTGAGTGCCAGAGAATTGTTTGTTGCAAGAAAAAGGGGCTTTTGGAACCTGGTGTGGGCTAGAAGCGATAAGAATCACTAAGTGGAGTTCTTAGTGGATTGTGTGTTGTGCCGTCTCTAGGGAAAACTGTTCTTCATCTCTTGTGGATTTCAAGAGAGGTGTTTTCTTTACTTTATCTTTTCCATTGTAATTTGTTTGTAACAAACTTTGATTATAGTGACACGTTAATCCTCTGTTTGAGTGATTAGGAACTGGACGTAGGGTCTTTTGATCCGAACCAGTATAAATCTTCTGTGTAAGATTCTATCTCTTCTCTATTTACATTTACACAGTTTTTAATCGGTAAAATTTGGGGAAAATTTTGAAAACCTAATTTTTGTTAAGAAACCAATTCACCCTCCCTTTTGGTTTTTGTCCGACCACGCGCACATTCCGCTGCGCAATTCTAACAGTGTGTAGAAAAAGAAGAGGGATGTCTCGACCATCCACCTCACTCATTACAAGCGCCAGTAGCGAAGAGCTGCAGGCTCAAGTCGATACCTTGACCCAGAGGATAGAAATCATGGGAGCCCAGATGAGGGCCCTTGAAGAGAGAGAGCAAGAATCTATCCTCACCATTGATGGTCTGCAAAGGCAATGCAAGAAAAAGGATCATGAAATAGAGCGCCTCAAGGACCAATGTGCTGACTCTAATGAGCAAGCTATCCGAGCATCCAAAACTGCCAGAACCAGCTCGGATAGCCAACTTCAGGAGATCACTGCCAAATCAGCACGCCTTGAGGCTGAATCAGCAAAACAGGCTCAGACGATCAAGGAGTTGTTGCAAGAACTCACCAAGACTCGGTCAGAAATACGCCAAGAGCGGGAGGCCAATCAGAGACTCAACGGAAGTCTCACTGAGCTACGCTGTAAAGAAAGAGACGGGCTAGCTCAGTACGGCCAAGTACTACAAGATAAGGACCGAGCCCTTGCAAAACTCGATGAACTACAAGCCTTGGTCGTCCATCAAGAGGCGAAGATCAAGGAGGCTCAAAAGTACAGCGAAGATATGAGCCAGGCAGTCCAGAAGCAAAGTGAAGCACTCGCTCGTCACGTTCGGGAAGCCGAAAGAGAATTACATAGAGATCAAGACCCGCCTGTGGGTTTCTTTAGGCTTTTTAATTTTTGCCAAAAGTTGCTTCGTAGTATGGAATAGGGGAATGTACACCTTCTAACGGATAAATGAAATTTTCCTTTATTCAACAATTGTCTACTTGCATGCATATCATCATCTGCATATTTAATTTCCCCTCCTTTCACGCATAATAAAATAAGATAATAAAAAGGAAGGATTAACTGACACATCTTCCAAATCAGAAGAATGGAGAGAAAGTCACTCCTAATCAAGCTTTCTCCAACGGTCGACTCATCACGAGAGGAAAACAAGCCTCAACCGTTGGTCCTCAAAAATAAGGAAGAGGGGGCAAGGACACCAGTGCAACTATTTATGCCACGTCCTTTCCCCTACGAATCAAACAAAGCTATACCGTGGAGATATGGGGAATCTTCACCAATAAAAGAGGATATCATGAATATAGCCGGCATTGGGGGCATGACTAGAAGTGGAAGAGTCTACTCCCCCAAGGACTCACAAGAAGATGTCCCCAAAAATAAAGGAAAAAATAAAAAGACCGAAGAGGAAAAAGAAAATAAGGAATCCAAGGAGGAGACAGAGGAATTACTCCAGTTTATAAGGCAAAGCGAGTATTCCATTATAGACCAGCTCAATTGTACACCTGCAAAGATAACATTGTTATCTCTAATGATGAGCTCGGAACCGCACAGAAACGCCCTGCTGAAGGTCTTGAACGAAGCGCATGTACCTGACACTATATCCCAAGAAAAGGTTGAGAGGATCGTCGGTCACATTATGGCAATCGATCACCTCACCTTCACAGAGGAAGAACTACCCCTAGCGGGGTCGAACCACAACAAGCCCTTGCACATCTTGATCAAGTGCAAGGAGTACCTCATCGCCAAAGTTCTTGTGGATAATGGGTCATCCTTGAACGTGATGCCCAAGTGCACACTAGACAAGTTGACTATTCAAGGAACCCGTCTGCGCCCAAGCAGCACTATCGTTCGAGCCTTCGACGGATCAAAGCGAGAAGTAGTGGGAGAAGTTAATTTACCAATCCAAGTTGGACCCACTATCTTCAACGTCGATTTCCACGTAATGGATATTACTCCAGCATACAGTTGTCTCCTCGGCAGGCCTTGGATTCATGACGCTAAGGCAGTACCTTTGACGCTCCACCAGAAAGTCAAGTTCATAGTGGACGACAAATTGGTCACGGTCCAAGCAGAAGATGATATCCTGATGAGTGGACCGTCCACCCAACCTTATGTGGATGCGGCTGAAGAGGCCCTTGAAACATCTTTTCAAGCGCTCGAAATTGCCAGTATAGAAAGACTTCCCAAAAACACAAAGGTAGCCCGAATGATGATGAAGCATGGTTACCATCCTGGCCAAGGACTAGGGGCAGACTCCCAAGACATAAGGGAACCCCCAGAATTCCAAGATAATCCTTTCAAGCATGGCCTAGGATATGACCCTACTAAGGGTCAAGCAGGAAGAGGAAAAGGGAAGTATCCCCTCCGCACACTCAAGCAAATTTTCCGAAGTGGAGGGGTGCAAGCGTCAAGAGCTACCCTGGTCATTAGGAAATCTTTTTCTTCATTTAAGGGATGTAAACCCCATGATTGTTAGAGATTATCCCCCGGGGCTAGCCCGACCCCTGGACATTTTAGGGCACATATTCCCTTATTAATTAATAAAGAATGCTTCTTACTATCTGCTTCTTTTCTCACTATTTCTGACTAGACCTCAAAACAACCTTGTCTAAGTAAACGGAAAAAGAAAAAGAAGAATAAAAAGCGCATCCAAATAACCAAAAATTCACCATTGCCATTACAGTTAAACTAATTGATTAGAAGCACCAAATAAGACTTCACTTCACCATAAAGAGAGTCACGTTTTGCCAATATTGTGAAAAAAAATACACACAAAAAAAAAACCATAGAAGCCAAAGGCCAAGAAAAATACCCGGTAGGAAACTCACCAAGGGGGCTACGCAAAAGATAGGGTCAACCCGGTAGGATACCCGAACAAAAATAAAGGGTAGCCTAGGCAAAAGTGAGGGTTACAAAATAAGGTCCGCTAGGATCCCCTAAACACAAAAAAGGAACCTAGACAAAAGATAGGGCCAAAGCACAATATCCTAGTTCGAAAACCCAAAGGGCAATCTTGGGAAATCAATTAGCCATAGAAAAGAAATGGAAATAAAACTAAGGCGCAAGTACAAAAAAGGGAGACGCTTGCTTAGACGAAAAGCTTAAACATCTAAGCCTAACCCTGGCCAACCGTTCTTACAAAACCTTTTTCTAAATAAAACAAACCTTCTAAAACACAAGCCATTGAATTTACCCCTTTACTTCTCTTCTCTTGACCCTCACAACAATATTCTAATAATTAATTTGGGAATATGGAGGCGTATAGTCAACAAGGGATTGAAACCCCTAGAATGGAGAAAAAGGGACACTACATGACAAAGAGTGCTCTACAAAAAAGAGAAAAAGGAAAAACAAGCTACCCTTCGGTCATAAGAAGCCCGCCATGGTACATCCAAACGCAAAAACCCAGATCAGAGGACATTCGACGATACAAAGACACGTCAGTTAAATCCTTCTGAAAAACTAATTGAAATAGGCATTATAGGACATCAAACATAAAAACATTGCATGCATAAAATGTTTTTGAACCAAGTCCTATTTTCTTTTAACAAAAAAAAAAAAAACTCCCGTAATTTGAGACGGTCGTCCGGAATTCCCAGACCGCTGTCTCGGTCTCCAAGCAAAACGGGACCGCCGTCTCGACCAACGATACCGCCGTCTCGACTTAGCTAAAAACGAGATCGTCGTCCCGCTTGGCGAGACGGCCGTCTCATTTAAGGCCAAAGTCGACACCGCCGTCTCGACTTCCCAGATGGCCGTCTCGACTTGCACAAAACCAAGATCGCCGTCTCGACTTCCCAGACGGCGGTCCCGGATTGGATTTTTCCCTATAAATAGGGGAGGGGTCTTGAGGCTCTCCACAACTCCTCTGCACTCCAACTCTCAGATCTCTCACTTCCAAGCGCCTTTTTCGACAAAATGTTCCGTGGAAGTTAGTCAAGGAAGAGAAGAGGACCTGCTGGCCCTAGCAGTTCCTCAGCACCTGCTCCTCAAGATCCCGCACGGCTCTCACTGCTACACCAGGCTCGCCTAGAGCACATCAGGGGGTACACATGGCACCCCATGCTCAAGCTAGACTTTGGCATCCTCGCCGAATTTGGATGGGAGGACGACGTCCGGGCCAACATCGACAACATTGGATGGGGCTTCCTCCTGCAGTCTCCCCCCAACCATGTGTACCCTCAAGCAGTGATGGAGTTCCTGGCCTCCATCTCCTACGCCAAAACTCCCGCCATGATCCCCGGCCTGTCACCGACAAAGATGGTGACATACTGGATGGGTGGGATGTATCGGACCACCACCCTGGACGAATTCAACGTGTCAATTGGATTCGTCCGGCCCGAAGACGTGCTAACCCGGGAATACCAGGAGGCCATCTGCGCACGCCCCACCAACCTCACCGCTGGCGAGATGTGGGAGGATCTCACCAGGGCACCCACATTGCCCACGCTGATGAAGGGCTCAAGACTCCCCCCAGCCCTCCGCATTTGTCACAAGCTACTGGTAGGGACCATCCATGGCAGGAAGGAGAGTCAGGGAAAGGTAACACTCCCCGACCTCTTCGTCCTTTACTGCATGTGCCAGAGGCGTCGATGCAACCCTGGCTACTTCTTTCTGAAGGCCCTCAAGGACTTCGGGAGTAGGCCAGTGGGAGTTGTCCTCATGGCCCCCCTCATCACCCCCTGGCAGAAAAATGAGGGTGTAGTGGCCGGGAAGAACTGGCCTCCAGTCACCGGCCCGAGTCTATCAACGGGTCGATACTGGTCAGCATGGGGATGCTCATGCGCCGCGGAACCCAGCTGGTCCTCCACCCATCGCTGGATTTCGCCTTGGACCTCCAGGACATCGTGGCAATGCACGATCTCCCGACACCTCCCGATTTCCAACAGCCACAACAGCAGCATCAGCATCAGCAACAGTACACAGACGACTTTGCTGGTGTAAACCGCAACATCTACGATCTGCACCAGCAATTTGAGCAGATGTCTGTGAGGCAAGAACAGATGTCCCTAAGACAAGAAGCCTTCGACACCAGACTGGAGACGATATACCAGTATCAGGAAGGGATGAGGCAAGACTGGGCAACATTCCAGCAAGAGTACCGCGATGAAGCCCGGGACCAAGCAGAGTTCCAGAGGCATATGTACCAGCAATTCCCCTCCTACGGATCATCTCCAGACAATAGCCCATAGTCTTAGGGATAGCACTTATAGAATAGGGCTACTGTAATAAAATCTTTCATAAATAAAAATTTTATTCCATGCATCTTTTTTATCCCTTCCAAAAGTCAGCGTAATCAAAAGAAGATAAAAAGTCAAAAGGCTTACGCTCAAGAAAAAAAGCCAAAATCCAAAATCGCGAGAAAAAAGAGATAAAACCGCGAAAAAAGGTAGGATTAAAACAAAGCCCACCCAACCAGCCAGCAAGAGTTGGGTGATCACCATCAAAGATCAAAATCAAAGAATCCCCAGCAATTGACGAGGCTGGATGGACACCAATAAAATCCCCGACGCAGACCGGATCACCAAATCAGAAACAAAGAAAACACATATCAACATAGGGCGCATGAGCCACCTAAGCAGTAAGCAGCAACTACCACCAGTCCTACACAACGGACTGTACTAGCCTGATGGGGGGTTCATACCCATCCAGTCCAACACACAGCGGACTGTAACTACCAGCCTGATGGGGGGTTCATAGCCATCCAGTCCAACACACAGCGGACTGCAACTACCATCCTGATGGGGGGTTTATACCCATCAACCAAAGGATCGGCTACCGTTAGAAGGATTATCCTGAGGTTCTACCACGTGTCAACCAAAGGGATCGGCTATCGTCAGAAGGAGTATCCTGGAGGTGCACAACGCAAATTTTCCCCAGAAGATCAACCGCCGCAAGACGGAACATCCGAAGGGTAACCGGGCAAGAGGGTCAACTCCTTTACCTTCCAGTCGTTCTTCTTGGCACAACAGGCCAACAGCTGACTGGTCAGTAAAGGGGGGGTAGCTGTAGACCCCTAATCTTGCCCAGCCTCATAATAAAGATCAGAAGACCTTCTATTCGAAGATGGATGAAGCCTAAGAAGCCACTAGGAGAGACTATTAGGCTCCATACTAGGATAAGAGGGATTTTTGGCCCAAAAATAAGGATTTTTGCCTTTTAAGGTCGAGACCGCTGTCTCGGATTCGAGACTGCCGTCTCGTTTGGCGAGACGACTGTCTCGACCTTGTCAAACGAGACAGCCCGTCTCGACCTGACAGGCACGAATCCCTATAAATAGGAACACCATTCTCCTCATTTCACACATTTCTTCCATTCTCTCTCTAGATATTTCTTCAAATTCTCTTTCTAGAACCCCTCTGAAGCATTTCCGGAGTTTCTGAGAGTTTTCTAGAGTATTTTATAGCGTTTTTGAGTAGTTTCGGCGTTGTAAAGAGTGAAGGGCTACCAAAAAGCACCCTAATTGCAAAAGATTAATAGAAAGCTTGCTTCGGAGGTTTCTACACTCTCTCTCTCTACTTTATCGCTTTAATTTTAAATTATGCAATAGAAATTAGGGCCATGTAGTCATAATTTTAAATTCCGCAAAATAAAGGGTAAAAGCGTATTTTTCACCGGTTTATTTATTTATCCAAAGTAGCTAGCCCATCATAGGGAACCCGAAAGGGGCGTCGTAAGGGAACTAACGCTTCCCTTACACGTAACTAACTCCCTTACCCAACTCTGGTTCTAATGACCAAAGTTGATTTTTTGAAAACCAATGCCTTTTAACTCCTTTTCCGATGTTTCCGATAAAAACGTCGGTGGCGACTCCAAAAGAACCCTTCAAAAACTAGTTCTTGGTTTAGCCCGGTTATCGAACAATCTAAGAACGCCTTTTCGAAAACCTCGCCCCTAGGTTCAGCCCGGTTATCGGACAACCTAAAGGCGTTGTAACCACTCCAATAAAAACACGAAAAATGGAAAGTCGGAACCATCGCGTCGCTCCGACCGCCTCGTTTTGACGGCGGCGACAGTCACTTTAGTTTCCACTTTTCTGCTTTGTTTAGTGTTCTTGTTGTTTTACTTTAGTTGTTCTTTCAATTAAATTTTGTTTTACATTTGTTCTACGTGAATTTCTACTTCAATTAATCACATAATCATAGATTGTTCACAATGTTGTTTCCAGCTTTGTTCTTCTTCATTGTTTTCGGTTTTTACATTGTTTTGGCAGTGATTTGAGCGTGATTCTTGTTGTTTTTCAAGCCTTAATCAATTTCTTATTCATTAAGGAGAAGAATCACGTCTCATTAGTCAATTTCACAAAGTTTTCGTGTGTTGTTTTGTTGTTCTTGTTGTTTTGACGTTGTTTTACCATTTCTATTTTGTTTTTATTATTTTGGTTTAGTTTCTTCAATTTGATTGGTTAGAGTGTTGTTCTTAGATGTTGTTTCAAGATCTTTTACTTTCTTTTAGAATTAATCGGTCAAAAATTATTTTAGGAGTATTTTCTATTTGGTTTGTTCATAGTAATTTAGGAGTAGTCTTCAATTTAGGAATAACTTTTACATTTGATTGAATTTTTGTGTTTGATTTTGTAGAACTTGTTCTTCATAATTCTTTGATATTTTTGCACAATTTAGAAGTTCTAAACCTTAGTTAATAGGTTTTTAAGTTTTTCAAACAGTTAGAAGTTTGTTTCCAATTAATCTTTAGATTCGGTCATTTGTAGTTTCAAGTTTTTGTCCATTTGAATTCTTCAATTGTTCTTATTTTTTTCTTACTGTATTTTCTGTCCAAATTTAATTCCAAGCATGATTTGATTCTTTTTTTGTTAATTCCAAACTGTTTTAGTAGTTTTAGTTTCTAAAAATTTTTACAAACATGTTACATGCACTACTTTAGTATAGTTTAGAATACTAGTCTAGTTTTTTATGTTGTTTCGGATCATAAGCTTAATTCTTCTTAATTCTTTGTGTTCTAAAACATTTAGAAATATTTCTAATTCGATTTAGAACTTAGTTTAATTCTATTTGCATATTATTAGTTGCATATTTTAGGCAATTTAAGTCATAACATGTTCATATGCATATTTAGCAAATGTTTTAATTTAATTGCATTTTTCAATTCGGTTTTCCAAAGTTTTTTGTAGTTTTTACATCATTTCAATCATTTTCTAGTTCCAATTGTGTGCTTAATCAATTTGGTTTCTAGCTTTGATAATTGATTAGTTTAGTTTCCATTAGATTTACAACATACAAAATTTTCTAGCTAAATCTGTCACAAAATCCATAACTAGTTTTGTTTTTTAATTTTAGCAATTTTCTTTTATTCGGTTCATGATTTGTTTTTAGTAATTTTTTACCAATTTGATTTTATCATTTAATGTTGAGTTCCATTTAAAGTTTTTACCAATTTCCATACAAAGCAATTTGACACATTTTAGTTTACTAATTTAAAATTTCTTTTAGTTGTTTACTTTTAATTTTTTTTACTTTTATAACTCAAAATCCCCACAATTTTACTTAGTTTTTTTTTTCATTCAAATTACACACCATAAAAAGAACAATTTTCAATTTCACTCCTTGGATTGATACTTGGTTTACCTCTTACTACATTTTTGGGGAAACTAAATTTTGAAAACCTATACGACTAAGGGTTTATCAGTGTACATCAGGGAAATGTTAGTGTTGGGGTTATTTCGATATTACCTAATGAATATGCAAATCGATATGACGAGATCAAAGGAGGTGTGATCTATATCGAGAGGATTATTCTAAGTTAGGACTTTAACCTAAAGTTGTATAGGTTACTTAAGTGTCATGTAAACCCTTTTATGTTGAAAACAAAGATCGAAGGAGTCAAAGCAAAAAAGGTTCTTGTAGATGGAGGAGAAACAATGAATATTCTATCCAAATTGATGTTAAAATGATTTGGAAAGAAGGAAGAGGATTTGCTGAAGAACAACATAATGGTATCTGATTTTAGTGGAAAATCATCAAATTCAAAGGGAATGATTGTTTTGGATGTGACGGTGAGAACATATACAAGAGAAATTGTGTTTGTGGTGGTAAAATCTTATGCTAACTTCAATGCTTTACTGGGAATCAAATGGATACATGGAGTTGTGGAAATACTTTTAACAACTCATCAGAAGTTGTTCATGTGGAATTGAGATGGAAATCTAGAAGTAATTCAAGGAGACCAAAGCAATTATGTGGCATATGTGTCTCTTGCGATAAGCTTTTGAAAAGTTTAACATTAACAAATCCATTTACATTCGAGACCACTGTGGATTTTAATTTGAAGGTGCATAAGTCTTGGGCCAAACTCAAAGTAGTCGAGGATAATGACTGAGTCTTGCTATTCAAATTTCTTGGCTTGATTGAAAACTTATGTTGATTTTCCTCAATCAAGGAAGGGACAACAAATTTGTTAGAATCGCGCAACAGAATGTTTGCATTTAGACAAAAAACAAAGAGGGGGGGGGGTGAATTGGTTTCTTATAAAACTTATCCCTTTTAAAAATTTTCACAAGATTTTACCGATCAAATGATAATATAATAAATCACTTGAAATGTAAAGAGATAAGGGAAGAAAATTACACAAGTAATTTATACTGGTTCGGATAAAAAAACCCTATGTCCAGTTGTTAATCACTATAAAAGAGGATTAACTTAGTCACTATAATAATGGTTCTTAAATAAACATATTACAAATAGAGAAGGATTAGAAAACACCTCTCTTGAGTTACAAAAGAGATGAACACCTCCTTTGAAGCCACAAAGGATTAAGACAACTTTCCTAGAGATGACACATCACTCAATCCACTGAGAATCCCACTCAATGATTCTTATTGCTTCTAGCCCACATTAGGTTTTCAAAGACCCTTTTTCTTCCCTACTCAAAGTTCTCCCAGCAATCACATCTCTTAACTTTCTGAGTATGAAAAAGGTTTGTCAATTTGTAGAGAGCATGCGAGTCCCTTAAATAGAGTTTTAGGGTGTTCAATTTTAGGGATTTTCGAAAATTAGGTATGGAATTCAAAATTTAAATTCATAACTGACACAGATAATCAATTATCATCAGTGATAATTGATTATCACAGAGCCAAATATAGGAAAACCAATTTTGTCTAGGATAATCGATTATCATCAGTGATAATCGATTATTCCAGAACCAATTTCAAATTTGAATCCTTAACAGCTAGAGATAATCAATTATCATCAGTGATAATCGATTATTCCAGAGCCACTTTCAGAAAACTTGAAGTTTAAAAAGGATAATCGATTATCCTCAGCAATAATCGATTATTCCAGTGTGTCCCTGATAAAAATGAAGCTTTTCTGGATAGAGTAAGTGTTGGCTATCATGGACTCTATTTTTACAGACTCAAGATGACAAAACAAAGTTATTACAAGCAATTTCAACTAAATATAAGTCTTCTGATCTTGAAGTGTTTTGTTCTTGAAACATCATCAAAATCTTTAGTCATCATATCCTTGTATTTTCAACAATCTCCCCCTTTTTTATGATGATCAAAATTTTCTTTAAAGCTTCTTTGTAATAACTTGTTTTCTGTCACAACTAGCATAAAAAAAATTAAACATACCATGCTTTAAATATATTCTCCTCTTTTTTTATCATAAACAAAAAGAACTGAGTAGTAAATATAAACAGAAGCTCCCCCTGAATTAATGCTAGAAAATAATGGACTCCCCCTTAAGAATTCAAATGTATGAATATTTATTTAAGATATCAAAATAGTACACAATATATATTGAGAGAGAGCTAAATTGATTACATAATATTTTTAAAATTCATCACTCTGAGAATCATATCCAAATTTTAAATCAAATTTGTATTCAAGAGATGATACATCTGAAATGAGACCCACAGTCTCTTGATGTCGTCTTTCTGAGATGGAGAAGAAATTCTACATGTGTTGGTTCATGTTAGAGACCATGTCTTCAAGGGAGGAGTGGGCTTTAGTATGGGCACCAGATGAAGTCCCTCCAACAAGAGTATCAACAGTAGCCATCTCATCATCTTCAGATTCAACAACAACAGCAGTGGCATTTGGCGCATCATCCTTGTGAAAATAAGTTCCACAAATGTTGACCATTTGCAATTGATATAGAGTACCATCAAGCATTTGGTTGGAATTCAATGTGTGGTACCTTTGTTCCCCTTCAAGATTGACTCCTTTGTATTCAAGAATTCTGGAGATAAGGAGTGCATATGGGATTTTGAATGTAGGATTTCGTTTGGCTTTGAGCATGGTGGAAAGGATGAGACTTGGCCAATCAATTGGCTCATTGTTCATAATTGCATGGATGATGCGAAGATCAATAGTAGAGCATTGAACATGATTGGTGGCTTGGGGACAAAGGATCCAAACAATGAGATGAAGAAGCAGACATTCATCTTTCTTTAACGGTCCAGCAAGAAGTTGACGCCCAATCTATAAAGCAGGATTAAGCAGGAAACAATGGTATGCCATGATCCGGTCAAAGTCGTCCATGTCTATCAACACATTGACCGCGTCATCTCGGATAGGAAATCTTGCTACATTTTCCCATATATCATTATCAAGGATGATGGTTACGCCTTTGACACGGGTAGTAGCAACATTGTTTCTGATTTTGAACTGAGAGTAAAAGACACGTACCAAATCAGGATAGAAAATGTCTTCCATCTCAACAAAGGGTAAGATACCTTGTTGTTCAAGAAGAGTTGGGAAGCGAAAACCCCGATCAAGGAACTGAAATCCTTTTAAGAAATTTGGAGTAATGATACTCTTTTCTTTTCAAAATGTAAGAAATTCTTATCTCCTTTCATCATCGGAGATCCATCCTTCAATGGAATTGGGACGGGATTGAGAAGTAAGAGCAGATCTTATCCTGGTGGGGATCTTTCTTCTTCATGATTCAACCATTTTTAATAAGGAAAGATGGCAATTTTAAGCGAGAATGCAGAGGCAAGAACTCATGAGAGACAATAATGGAGCTTGAGTTCAAAGAAAAACACTTGGAAGAGAGGCAAGATTTGAGTGAAATGAGTTTCTAAGTCCCTATATAAATAGAGAACACTTCCAACAGATATAAACGCAAGAATCAAGACAAAGAGATCTGTTGACAACGGCTAGTTTTTCAAAAAGGTCGTGAGATAATCGATTATCAACTTGTGATAATCGATTATTTGTTCATCAGCTGCCCATAATTTTTCTAGAATGCATGGATAATCAATTATCACCTGAGATAATCGATTATTCTAGAGAATTTTGCAGTTGATAGGATGTATGACACCGAATAATAGATTATGGCCCTTGATAATCGATTATTCCAGAGAGGTTTACAAATTTGAAGACTTATGAGCACAAAATAATCGATTATTACCTTGGATAATCGATTATTCCATAATGAAATTTGAGAATTTACAATTTTTGCAAAAGTTAGGATATTTCTAGTATTCCTAAGTCTCTCCTAAGTTCATAGAATCTATCTTTGGAAAGAGGTTTTGTAAATATATCTGCTAATTGATGTTTTGTATGAATGTATTCTATCTTACAATTTCCCTTACTAATATGATCTCTTAAGAAATGATGCCTAATCTCAATATGCTTAGTTCTAGAGTGCATAATAGGATTTTTAGTAAGATTAATCGCACTCGTATTATCACACTTCAAAGGAATGTCATTAACAAAGATATCATAATCTTCTAAGTGTTGCTTCATCCAAAGGATTTGTGCACAACAATTTCCAGCCGCTATATATTCGGCCTCAGTTGTGGATAAAGCGACACATACTTGTTTCTTAGAGTGCCATGATACTAAGGGAGATCCTAATAGATGACAGGTTCCACTAGTACTTTTTCTATCTATCTTACAACCCCCATAATCAGCATCAGAAAAACCTATTAAACTAGGTGAAGCTCCAGAAGGATACCATAAGCCTTTTCTTTAAGATATTTTTTAAAAAAATTTACTGCAGTTAAGTGAGATTCTTTTGGACAAGCCTGGAATCTAGCACACATACATACAGATTGCATTATATCAGGCCTACTTGCAGTCAAGTATAATAGAGAACTTATCATACCTCTGTACATAGATTGATTTATTTCTAAACCTGATTTGTCCTTATCCAAATAGCAGGATGTTCCCATTGGTGTGTTAGCTTCTTTTGCAGTGTCCATTCCAAATTTCTTGAGAATATCCTTGCAGTATTTTGTTTGAGACACAAAGGTGCCATCTTTCAATTACTTAATATGAAGTCCAAGGAAGAAGGTTAATTCCCCCATCATGGACATTTCAAATTCATTATGCATAATACTTGCAAATCCTTCACATAGAGAGTTATCAGTAGATCCAAAAATAATATCATCAACATATACCTGAACTAACAAAATATGTTCACCTACTTTCTTAATAAACAAGGTTGAGTCAATTTTTCCTCTCGAAAAATCATTTGATAATAGAAAAGTGCTCAAAGTTTCATAGCACGATCTAGGAGCTTGTTTTAATTCATAGAGTGCCATTTTCATTTTAAAAACATGATAAGGTTATTTAAAATCTTCAAAACCTGGAGGTTGTTGTACATATACATCTTCTTTAAAAAAAATCATTTAGAAAAGCACTTTTCACATTGTAGACACCAAATCTTGCCCGGTCAAATAGTAGCTCTCAGAAATCCTCCATTTTGAAGATGATGAAAGCTCCATTAGGTTCCTAGTAGAATTCACTAGGATCTATTTAAGAATAGGATAGATTTTTTAGAAAATAAAAAATTCAGAAAATCAGAAAACTTGGGACAACCATCGCACTTTCCCAGATGACTGTCCCACCTTCATTTAACCTTGGGACGACCGTCCCATTTTCCCAAACGGTCGTCCCACTTATTTTTTAGCTTGGGATGGCTGTCCCATTTTCCCAAATGGTCGTCCCACCTGACAAATGCCAAGACGATCATCCCGGCCTACCTAGCGTGAATTCCTATAAATAGGGGCTCATTTTCACCATTTTCCACACACTCTCACACCTTTCTCTCTACCTAGAAGGCATTCTAAAACCTCTAGGTGACTCTAAGCATTATTCCGGAGTCTAAGTGATCTTTTAGACACTCAAGAGAGTTAAAGTTTTCTTTTCCTTTGGAGAGAGAAGCGTTATTGTAGAGCGAAGGGATCACCAAAAAGCATCCTCAAGTTTCAAAATTTTATAAAAGCTCGCTTTAGAGGTTCTTTTCTATATTCTCTCTGTTATCGTTTTCCTTTACTGCTTTCCTTTGTGCATTAGATATTAGAGCCATGTAGATAGTTATTTAAATAGTGCAATGAATAAATAGGGTAGAAGCATAATTTTTATGTCTTTATTTTAAGATTATTCCATCATAGGGAACTTGAAAGGGGCGTTGTGGGGTGCTAACACCTTCCCCACATGTAAATAACTCCCTTACCCAACTCTGGTTATAATGGCCAAAGTTGGTTTTTCTTAAACCAACGCATTTTTTGTTTTCCTTTTCCAATGTTTATGGTAAAACATTGGTGGCGACTACAGACCCTCTTTATGAAAACCTCGTTCTTCAGGGTAGTTCGGTTATCGAACACTCTAAGAGCGATGATCACATTTTTACAAAAAAACGCGAGTCACAAAACCATCGCGTCGCTCCGACCACTTTTTACGGTGGCGACAAATGGCAACTCCACTAGGGAAGTCATGAGAGTTGATCCCATTTAGTGTGGAATAATCCAAAAATAGTAGACTTGAAATTATGCCTCTACCCTTTCTTTGTTTGTGTAACATGTTTTACTTCTATGGCTTTAATAACTGTTGTTTGTTTATTTTCTACAATTGTTTGAAATACAAACTGTACACAAACCTTTGCACACAACAGTCCCTCTATACCCAGGGGCAAGAGTGAATACACATAGGGAGTGGATGGTGTTTATGGCCGGCCATGGTAATGGCTATAGTGCCAACAGGTCTTTGTCAGAAGCCACCACTCAAGGTGATAACCCTCCTCTCCCAGTCTGTAGGACGTGGACAAGGCACTTGAGCCACGTATGGTTTGAGGGCTGAGAGACCGTGGGAACCCTATAATGGGGGCACCTTAGGGACCTGACCTTGGTGAGGACAGTTAGAACCTACCTTTGCCAATGCACTTTTCTACAGGACACCCCTACCTTGTAATTAAACATCATGGCTCTGTTCACGGATGAGTGAATTGTTTGTGCACTTGTTTGTTGCATTTTGTTTGTCACATTTGCATAACATAATCATACAACAACAAAAATAAAAATAATAATACAAATAAAAATAGCATCTCAAAACCTTTTGGCAATAAACAACCTTATCTTGGACAATCTTCATTTAAGCTAGCCTAGTTTCAGTTTCTTTGTAAGCTAAGTAGCCACATTGACTTACAAAAGAGATAAGGGGTTATAAAGCAAAATAATTTTACAACAAACCAACTTTATCTTGGATATTCTTCATTTAAGCTAGCCTGGTTTCAGATTCTTTGTAAGCTAAGTAGCCACATTGACCTACAGAAGAGATAAAGGGGTTAAAAAAAATAATAATAAAAGGATTTTAACAAAGTCAAACCATTCATACCTTCATCATTTCAAGAGTGGTAAAATAGGAGAGAAAATAAATGCATAAGGAAAGAATGCATACACATCATCCTAATAAAATCTCTCATGCATAAATTCATTCATTCTAGGAGGGATTAGATATCCTTAAGACAAAGACGAAAGAGGCCCCAAGCACGTTTGTAACCATCCACAAGGAAGGGACAAATGTACTAAGGTGCGGTAACCTTTGTAATACTTGTCAAATCCATGATGGGGAAGGAACCATTACACCAAAGTGGGTATGGTGCCCCGCAAAGCGTAAAGCTTTGAGGATGACACTGAAACCATTGTCTTAAGGTATATCTATCTCACACTAATCATTCATATTAAACAATAAAATTCATTTTTGCATTCTAGAATGTGGTTGGTCTTCCTCCTGTCTGAACCCGCGCACAGAGAGCCAAAGTGGTGGAGCAGTTAGATGAACAAAATCACAAGCTTACTACTGAGGTCAGTTCCCTGAGGGAGCAGATGGCGCAAATGATGGAACTAATGCGCCAACAAAACCACAAAAAAGGTGACCCTCATGGCGACCGCGTCTCTCGCCATGAGGAAGAGGAAGAGGAAATTGTCTATGGCCATGAATAGGGAGTTCATGTGCAGTTCGACACGAGGGCGGTGCTCATCCACCCCCTTGAGGTCTCTAAGCAACAAATCTTTTCCTTGGAAGAGAGATTGAAGGCTATGGAGGGTCATAACTTTGATGTGAAAGAGGCGGTCGACATGTGCCTTGTTAAGAATAGTCAATTCCCTCCAAAGTTGAAAATCCCAGACTTTCCCAAGTACACAGGATTGACTTGCCCCAAAAGCCATCTTACAATGTACTGTCCTAAGATGGTTGCATATGCTGACAACGAGAAGCTCCTGATCCACTGCTTTCAGGAGAGCTTGGTTGACTCAGTCTTGAATTGGTATATGCAGTTGGAGAAGGGACAAGTCCAAAACTAGAAACAGCTGGCAGACACCTTTCTTCGTTGCTATAAATATAATATTGATTTGATCCCCGACAGATCACATCTTCAAACACTAAGCAAGAGAAGAGACAAACCCTTCAAGGCGTATGCTCAGCACTGGAGGGAGTTAGCCGCCCAGGTAGAACCCCCGTTGCCGGACAAGGAGACATGTCCATGTTTATCAACTCATTGATGGGACCCTATTATGACAAGATGATAGGGAACACATTAACCCTTTTTGCGGACGTGGCTGTTAAAACTTGCGCGCAGCGGAATGTTTGCTGTTACAGATAAGACCAAAAATCAAGAGGGGGTGTGAATTGGTTTAGTTATAAAAATTAGGGTTTTTAAAATTTTTTCCCAAATTTCACCGATTAAAATACTTATAATGTAAATAGAGAAAGGATGAGAAGATTACACAAGTGTTTTATACTGGTTCGGATCAAAAGACCCTACATCTAGTGGCTAATGACTCTAAAAGAGGATTAACGCTGTCACTATAATCATAGTTCAAACAGATTACAAAAACAAAGATAAAGATTAGAAAACACTTCTCTTGAGTCACACAAGAGATGAGCACCTCCTTTGGATCCACAAAGGATGAACAACAGTTTTTCCTAGAGACGGCACAACACACAATCCACCAAGAGTCTGACTCAGTGATTCTTATCGCTTCTAGCACACACTAGGTTTCAAAAGCCCCTTTTGCTTCCCTACAAAGTTCTCTAGCAATCATAGCTCTTAACTTTTGTGTGAAAAAGGTTTGTTATTTTGCAGAGAGCCTTAGAGAACCTTAAGTAGAGAGAATAGGGTTTGGGAAATAAAGGTTTTCGAAACTTGAAGCATTGGAAAAAGATTTCTCAAAAATTGATCCAAATTTGAAATTTAAAATTCATAACAGATGTAGATAATCGATTATCTTAAGTGATAATCGATTATTACAGAGCCATTTGTTGACAATTCAAGGACTTGATGTTGCACTTGATGAATATGAAGAATGGATTTTGATGATGATCCAAGAACTAAAGACTTAGAATATTGAAGATTGAAGATTGGTGATAATTGTATTGTAATAACTCTGATTTATTTAAGATTGAGTCTGTATTTTTAGAGTCTAAGATAGCCGGTACATAGTCTGTAACTTAGAAGCTTCAAAAAGCTCAAATTTATCATTCGAGCTCGGGTTTAATCGATTATATAGGTAAATAATCGATTAAAACAGTGAGAAAACACTTTCTATACAAACTCACTGTTTTAATCGATTAAAACAGCAAAAAGAATCGATTGTTTTGTACTGTCCGTATGAGATAATCGATTATTTCACCAAATAATCGATTATTCCGAGAGGGTTGGGTTCTGAAGTATTTGGCTCTGTTTTAATCGATTATTACTCCAAATAATCGATTATTTCGATCTGTTTTTCAAATTAAATTTCAAATTAACCCTATTTTCGAAAACCCAATTACCAAGAACCCTAGTTTCGAAATCCTCAATTCCTAAACCCTAATTTCCCTACTTAAACTCTGCTTTAGCTCTCGGAAACAATGAACAACTAAAGAACAACTCTTTCCATACAAAAGTTAAGTGCCTGTGAGTGCCAGAGAACTGTTTGTTGCAAGGAAAGGGGGCTTTTGGAAACTTCGGTGTGAGGCTAGAAGCGATAAGAATCACTAAGTGGAGTTCTTAGTGGATTGAGTGCTGTGCCGTCTCCGGGGAAAGCTGTTCTTCGGGGCTTTTGGAAACTTGGTGTGAGGCTAGAAGCGATAAGAATCACTAAGTGGAGTTCTTAGTGGATTGTGTGTTGTGCCGTCTCCAGGGAAAGCTGTTTATCATCTCTTGTGGATTTCAAGAGAGGTTTTATCTTTAACTTTATCTTTTTCATTATAATTTGTGTTGTAACAACTTTGTTCTTAGTGACGGCGTTAATCCTCTTTTGAGTGATTAGCAAGCTGGACGTAGGGTCTTTTGATCCGAACCAGTATAAACCTATTGTGTAATCTTCTCTACTCTTCTCTATTTACATTTACGCAGTTTTTAATCGGTAAAATTTGGGGAAAATTTTGAAAACCTAATTTTTATTAAGTAACCAATTCACCCCCCTCTTGGTTTTTGTCCGACCACGCGAACATTCCGCTGCGCGATTCTAACAAGTGGTATCGAGCTTGCTTTGATAGTCATTCAAACTTTTCGAAAATGGCCGGACAAAATCAAACTTTTGCCGAAGGTGCGTCTATCAACAGACCCCCACTTTTTGCGGGTCAAAATTATCCTTTTTGGAAAGTACGTATGCAAATATTTTTAGAGTCTCGTTGATAGAGGTGTTTGGGACGCAATTTTAAACGGTCCATTTGTTCCTAAAATTACGAGAACGGTGTTGACGTTCTTAAACCTTTTGATAGATGGACTGCCGACGAAAGTCGAAAAGTACAATTTGATGTTAGGGCTAGAAACATTATTTCATCTCGCTCTAACCCTTGATGAGTTCTACAGAATTTCTATTTGTAAAAGTGCACGGAAATGTGGGAAATGCTTAGAGTAACCCACGAAGGAACTGACGACGTCAAAAGAGCACGTAAAAATTCTCTAATTCAAGAGTACGAAATGTTCGGATGCAACCAGGCGAAACGATATTTGACGTACAAAAACGTTTCACTCATATCGTGAACCATCTCACCGGACTAGGTAAAATTTTTGACGTTGATGAATTAAATGTTAAAATTTTGAAATCTCTGGATAGGAAATGGCAACCAAAGGTGACGGCCATCTCGGAGTCACAAAATCTTGCCACTATGTCTATGGCGGCGTTATTTGGAAAGCTTAGGGAGCATGAACTTGACCTTGGAAGACTAAATGAGGAAGAGGGTCAATATCAAAAGAAAAACCTAGCTTTCAAGACCGAGATTTCAAAAAGCAAAAATAAGAAAGAAGAAGAAGAAGACTCTGAAATTGATGAAGAAGAGATGAGTCTTTTTATAAAGAAGTTCACCAAGATGATGAAAGCAAAAGGAAGACATCCTTTCAAAGGTAAGGGAAAGGTAAAAGAAAATTCTTTCATTAATATAAAATGTTTTGGTTGTGGTGAAGCGGGGCATATAAAGACCGAATGCCCAAACAAGAAAAATGATGAACAAAAGGGCAAAAAGCAATTCAAGAAGAAAGCATATATTGCTTGGGATGACGAGTGATTCAAATTCAGAATCAAGCGACTTCGAAATTGAAGCAAACATTTGCTTGATGGCAAATAACAACAATTCTTCGGATTTTGAGGTTAGTGATTCCGATTCATCCTCTAGTGAAGAAAATGACCATGATGAATTGCAAAATGCTTATAATGAGTTATTTACTGCATTTATGGATATGAAAAAGGAATATAAAGTTGTAAAGAAGAATCTAAGAAAATCGGAAAAGGAAAATGAGTCCTTAAAATTGAAAATTGCATGTTTAGAAGAAAAGGAGGTAGCTAATACGAAAATTGTATGCTTAGATGAGAATAAGGACTTAGCTTGTGCAAATTGTAAAGAGCATGAATATGACATAGATATTCTTAACCATTTGCTTGACAAAGCCGAAAAAGAAATTGATGATCTTAGGAAGAATGAAATGGTTTTTGCTCAAAATAATGTAAATCATAGAGTTCCTTTGAAAAAGAGTAAATCTAAAAAGAAAAGAATATGGGTAGAAAAAGGAACTAGAGCATGTCATGTTAATAATGTATCTTATTCTAAAGCTACTCCAAATGCATGCTTCTATTGTATGAAACAAGGTCACACTTCAAATAAGTGTAAAATTAAACATTTTGGTATTCCAAAAGGTAAATATATTTGGGTTCCAATAGTTAAATAAATCTGTTTGTCTCTTTTATTTATTCAAAGAAAATGGATCATTTTGTATGTTTTAAACAAAATGCTTAGGTAAAATCATTTTATCTTTTCTATTGCATAAAGATTCTTCTCTTAAAGATTTTTGCGAGAAGCCTCTAAAATTGTTTTAAACGACTCAAAATAAAGTATTTTTACAAAATCTTTCTTAAAACATGTTTTTAACTGATGCAGTTTTGAAAGAACCAAATAAAATCACTTAGAATGGTCAAAGAAGTGTTTTTACAGCATTTTAATCGATACAACTTGTTTTCAATCGATTAAAACCATTTAGAACTCATTGTGATCGATCAGATTGTTATTATGAGCGGTCAGAAACGTTTAAATCGATTAAAAACACGTTTCAATCGATTAAAATTACTTAAAGGGTCTGGATGATCGATCAAAATCAAATTATGACCGATTAGAAGCAAATGTGATCGATCAGATTTTAATTATGAGCGGTCAGAAATTTTTCAATCGATTAAAAACACGTTTCAATCGATTAAAATCACTTAAAGGGTCAGGATGACCGATCAGATTTTTATTATGACCGATTGAGTCAGGATGACCGATCAGATTTTTATTATGACCGATCAGAACTCTTTTAATCGGTTAAAAACTCGTTTCAATCGATTAAAACAACTTAAAAACTTTTTCTACACTGCGTTTTAATCGATTAAAAGATGTTTTAACAGATTAAAACTGCACTTTTAACAGATTAAAAGAAACTTTTAACAAATTAATTAAACCAGCAGTTTTTGAAAATCTTCTATTGAAAACAGTTTGGCTTGAACTTTCTAAACTCACATTGAATATAAGTTTTCACACATCCTTAAGCAATCAATTGAGCAACTGCGGTGCAAACACTTTGGAGATCAAAGATGTGTTACTTGTTGATATATTATTGGATCAAGCTGATAGTTTGTTATGTGTAGAATTTGCTAAGATAATGCAGGGAGAGTTTGAAATGTCTATGATGGGAGAATTGACATTCTTCCTTGGACTACAAATCAAGCAACTTAAAGATGGCACTTTCATCTCTCAAACTAAATACTGCAAGGAAATTCTCAAAAAGTTTGGTATGGACACCTCTAAGGAAGCTAACACACCCATGGGAACTTCATGCTATTTAGACAAGGATGAATCAGGTTTGGAAGTAAATCAAACTATGTATAGAGGTATGATAGGATCACTATTATACTTAACTGCTAGTAGACCTGATATTATGCATTCTGTTTGTGTGTGTGCTAGATTTCGAGGCTTGTCCTAAAGAATCTCATTTAATTGCGAGTAAAACATATTTTAAAATACTTAAAAGGAACTACTTGGATTTGGCTTGTGGTATCCGGTCGATGCTTGTATTAGTTCATTAGGATATTCTGATGCCGATTATGGTGGATGTAAAATTGATAGGAAAAGCACTAGTGGGACATGTCATTTGTTAGGTTCATCCTTAATATCATGGCATTCTAAGAAACAAGCATGTGTTGCTTTATCTACCACTGAAGTCGAATATATTGCAGTTGGTAGTTGTTGTGCTCAAATTCTGTGGATGAAACAACAATTAGAGGATTATAGCATATATTTAAATGACATTCCATTAATGTGTGATAATACGAGTGCAATCAACTTAACAAAAAATCCAGATAATGCACTCTAGGACTAAACATATTGAGATTAGACATCACTTTTTAAGAGATCATATCGAGCAAAGGAAACTGTAAGATAGAGTATGTAGACACTAAACGTCAATTAGCAGATATATTTACTAAGCCTCTACCCAAGGATAGATTCTATGATCTTAGAAGAGACTTAGGGATACTAGAAATAGCTTAAATTCCGCTTAATTTGACTGTTTTTGGATGATTGTTATGATTAAATTCGTGATGCAGGATATTCATAGGTTATAATGTGCCAAAACCTTAAAAACTTGATATAGCCTCTGGAATAATCGATTCATTGGAAGTGATAATCGATTATTTTCCCTTAAAAACGCCCAAAACAGGGTATTCTCCTCTGGAATAATCGATTATTTACTGGAAATAATCGATTAAAGCTATCAGATATTGAAATAATCGATTATCTTGAAATATAATCGATTAAATGCGACTCAGTTTTGCCTCTTAGCCGTTGCCAACGGATATTTTGCCATGAAATCCTTTCTATATGACCGTTGGAAGTGTTTTCTCTATAAATAGAGACATCCAGGTCAATTATACTCACTTCTAACTCTTGTAATCAAGTTTTCTTGAAATCTATACTCTCTTTGCTTCATTATTCCCTCACTTGTCTCCAAAATCTCTTCAAGTTTATCTACTCTTTCAAATGGCCTCATCCTCTCGCCCTAAGATTCCTACAAGAAGAAGATCTGCACCTTCTTCTCATTCCCGTCCTAATTCTGTAGAAGGATGGATCTCCGATGCGGATGGTCAACAAGAATTTCTAACCTACTTGGAAAGAAAAAGGTATTATTTCTCCCAAATTTCTTATAGGTGAGCAATTCATTCGTAGGGGTTTCAATTTTCCTAATCTTCTTGAAATTCAAGGAATTCTCCCGTTTATCCAAATGCAAGGTACATACTATCCCGACTTAGTTAGGGTATTCTATTCTAGATTCAAGTTTAGGGATCAAATTGCTACATCCCGTGTAAAAGGGGTTACCATAATTCTAGATGATGATATTTGGGAAAATGTTGCTCACTTCCCCATTAGAGAAGATGCTATTAACGTTTATGGTGAGCTAGATGACTTTGACAGGTTCTTAGCTTATCGATCTTTTCACGGAATCCTTCTCTCGGAGGTTGGACGTATTCTTCATGCTTGGACCTTTAAAGAAGGAAGAACGCATGCTTCTACATTTACTTGTATGGATCTTATGTCCCCGGGCTACGAATCATGCCCAATGCTCTTCCATTGATCTTCGAATTATTCATGCCATAATGAATAATGAACCTTTAGATTGGGGTGTTCTTGTCAAAATGACCATGCTTAAAGCAAAACGTCATCACACCTTCAAAATTCCATATGCACTTCTTGTATCCCGTATTCTTGAATATAAAGGAGTGAATGTTGAAGGTGAGCAAGCAGTTAGAACAAACAACTTAAACCGCATGTTGGACAGCACATTGACTCAACTTCAAATGGTGCGTGTCAATGACATCTATGTTCACAAAGATGACGTTCAAAATCAAAGTGATGCAAATGAAGACTCGATGAAGATATGCCTCCAGCTGATAATTTTCCCTCTAACCAAATCCAAAGTGTTGGAACATCCTCGTCTCATCAAGAAACAAGACAATCCATGGAAGATATGCTTTCCGACATGAATCAAAGAATGCAATCTTTCTTCAATCTTTCCGGAGTACGCCATGATGAAATTATTCGTCGCATATCCGATGTAGATGATAGAGTGGGTAGATTAGAAAATAGATTTGATACTCACTTTAATGATGAGGACAGTTGAAGAATTTTAAATTCCGTTATGTATTTTCTTTTGTTATTGTCTTGCTATTGTAATGGATAAATGATTATGAAATAAAATTTGATGTTTCTTTTATGCTATGATTGAGGGGGAGCTTTCTCTAACTTATGCATATTTTGAGGGGGAGCTCTTATGATTGATGTTGCAGAGTTCTTTTTGATTATAATCAAAATAGGGGGAGAAAAATTTAAAGCCTATGATTCAATTTTAAATTTTATCTGGTATGTTTAATGTGTTTGTTAGTATGACGGATAAAACAGGTTATTACAAAGGGCTTTAAAAGAAAATTTTGATCATCATCAAAAGGGGGAGATTGTTGACAATTCAAGGACTTGATGTTGCACTTGATGAATATGAAGAATGGATTTTGATGATGATCCAAGAACTAAAGACTTAGAATATTGAAGATTGAAGATTGGTGATAATTGTATTGTAATAACTCCGATTTATTTAAGATTGAGTCTGTATTTTTAGAGTCTAAGATAGCCGGTACATAGTACTGTAACTTAGAAGCTTCAAAAAGCTCAAATTTATCATTCGAGGCTCGGGTTTAATCGATTATATAGGTAAATAATCGATTAAAACAGATGAGAAAACACTTTCTATACAAACTCACTTGTTTTAATCGATTAAAACGACAAAAGAATCGATTGTTTTGTACTGTCCGTACGGATAATCGATTATTTCACCAAATAATCGATTATTCCGAGAGGGTTGGGTTCGAAGTATTTGGCTCTGTTTTAATCGATTATTACTCCAAATAATCGATTATTTCGATCTGTTTTTCAAATTAAATTTCAAATTAACCCTATTTTCGAAAACCCAATTACCAAGAACCCTAGTTTCGAAATCCTCAATTCCTAAACCCTAATTTCCCTACTTAAACTCTGCTTTAGCTCTCGAAACAATGAACAACTAAAGAACAACTCTTTCCATACAAAAGTTAAGTGTCGTGAGTGCCGGAGAACTGTTTGTTGCAAGGAAAGGGGGCTTTTGGAAACTCCGGTGTGAGGCTAGAAGCGATAAGAATCACTAAGTGGAGTTCTTAGTGGATTGAGTGCTGTGCCTGTCTCCGGGAAAGCTGTTCTTCGGGGCTTTTGGAAACTTGGTGTGAGGCTAGAAGCGATAAGAATCACTAAGTGGAGTTCTTAGTGGATTGTGTGTTGTGCCGTCTCCAGGGAAAGTCTGTTTATCATCTCTTGTGGATTTCAAGAGAGGTTTTATCTTTAACTTTATCTTTTTCATTATAATTTGTGTTGTAACAACTTTGTTCTTAGTGACAGCGTTAATCCTCTTTTGAGTGATTAGCAACTGGACGTAGGGTCTTTTGATCCGAACCAGTATAAACCTATTGTGTAATCTTCTCTACTCTTCTCTATTTACATTTACGCAGTTTTTAATCGGTAAAATTTGGGGAAAATTTTGAAAACCTAATTTTTATTAAGTAACCAATTCACCCCCCCCTCTTGGTTTTTGTCCGACCACGCGAACATTCCGCTGCGCGATTCTAACACCATTTTCACAGAGGAGTAAAATAGGACCAGGATAATCAATTATTTGGCTTGATTATCGATTATTCCAGAACTTTCAAACTAGGATAATTGATTATCAACCCAGATAATCGATTATTCCAGCAAGGTTTTCAGAAAACAGGTTTCAAAGCATGATAATCGATTATCCTGAGTGATAATCGATTATTACAGAGTGGATTTGATAAAAATGAACTTTTAGAGGATGAACTATGTGCTGGCTATCTTGGACTCTAATTATACAGACTCAAAAGTATAAAATAGACTTATTACAAGTAAATATAGATGATTATAAGTATTCAAGTCTTTAAGTCCTCTGTTCTTGAATAATCATCAAAATAGTTGCCTGAACATCAAAATTTACTTTAAATAAGCCCTTTGTAAAAACCTATTTTTACTGTCACAACTAACAAAACTATTAAACATACCAGGCAACATTAAAATTATTAACCATATTAGGATTTAAATATTTTATCCCCCTATTTTGATTATAATCAAAAGAAATGAAAGATCCCCCTCAACATGTGTATTAAATATAATTTTATTAAATAGTTCAATATAGTACAAACAAGATAAAAGAACAAACAAGAATTTTGAGGAAATTATAACTTTTCACTCTCATCACTATTGAATTGTGCATCAAATCTATCTTCTAAATTACATACATGATCGTCCACATCTGAAATTCGTCTTAAGATTTCCTGATGTCGTTCTTGAGATATAGAAAATAATTCTTGCATTCTCTTATTCATATCGAACAACATATCTTCAATGGGAGGACGAGATGTAGAGTGAGTAGTAGAAGACATTGCAGTAGCAGGAACATCAGCAACAAGCATATCAACAGCAAGCATATCCCCATCATCAGAATCTTGAGCAACATCAGCCATGTGAGGAGCATCATGTTTATGAACGTAAACTCCATTTACATTCACCATCTGCAACTGATAAGCGTGTTGTCAAGCATTTTGTTAGAATTTAATGTCCTAGCCCGTTGTTCCCCTTCAACATTTACACCTTTGTATTCAAAAAAATCCTGGAGATAAGAAGAGTGTAAGGAATCTTGAAGGTGGGGTGACTCGCTTTGAGCATTGTCAAAGTGACAAGGTTGGGTCAATCAATTAGCTCATTGTTCATGATAACATGGATGATGCGAAGGTCAGCAGTAGAACATTGAGCATGGTTGGTGGTTCGAGGACATAGAATCCAGACAAGAAGATGCAATAACATATGTTCTTCTTTCTTCAAAGGACCGACCAGAAGTTGTCTGCCAATTTCCATGGCAAGATTGCGAAGGAAGGAACAATATGCCAGAATGCGGTTGAAATCCTCCAAATTAGCAAGGACATTGACAGCATCATCTCTAATAGGAAAATGAGCAAGATTTTCCCAAATGTCATCATCAAGAATGATGGTGACCCCTTTTACTATGGATGTGGCAACGTTATCTCTAAATTTGAAACGGGAATATAATACCTTGACCAAGTCAAGATAATATGTACCCTACATTTCAATGAAGGGCAGAACTCCTTGTTGTTCAAGGAGATTGGGAAAGGTGAATCCCCTGTCAATGAGATGCTCTCCAATAAGAAACTTAGGAGATATAATACTCCTTTCCTTCTAAAAATTGAGAAATTCTTGTCTTCCTTCCTCATCAGAGATCCACCCTTCAATAGAATTTAGGCGTGGATGAGAAGCAAGAGCAGATCTTCTCCTAGTGGGAATCTTACATCTAGAAGAGGAAGCCATTTGGGAAGATTTTAATGTGGGAAAGATGAAGGATATAAGGTTTTGAGAAGAGCAAGAGCTTTAGAAAGACAAGAGAGCTCGAAATCTATGAAGAATGCTTTGAATTGAAGTTTGGAAGTGTTTGGATTCGATTTTGAGTCCTCCTATATGTAGGAAATGATTCCAACGGCCATAATCGGCTAGTTTGACAAGAATTAAAGCATAAAGAGCCGTAACAAATGGCTAGATTATCTCTAACGACGCCAAATAATTGATTATCACCAGTGATAATCAATTATTTCTTCATCCATGCCCAGAAAATGCATGAGTAATTGATTATCACTTGAGATAATTGATTATTTCAGAGAGAAATTACTTATTTAGGTCAATGTATCACAGAAATAATCGATTATTACAGAAAGATTTTTCATGAATCATACATTTAAGCTTCAATAATCGATTATTACCCAATATAATCGATTATTCCAGAGAGATTAACAAACTTAACATGTATTAGACATAGGATAATCGATTATTTCCCAAAATAATCGATTATTCCAGTACAAAATCAAAGATTTTATAGTTAAGCAGAGTTTAGACTATTTCTAATATTCCTAAGTCTCTCCTAAGTTCATAGAATCTATCCTTGGGAAGAGGTTTGGTAAATATGTCTGCTACCTGATACTTTGTGTCTATACACTCAATTTTACAATTTCCTTTAGAAATGTGATCTCTGAAAAAATGATCCCAATCTCAATGTGTTTGGTTCTAAAATGCATAACAGGATTCTTTGTGAGATTAATTGCACTTGTATTATCACACATTAAAGGAATGTCACTTAGAAACATATTATAATCTTCTAGTTGTTGCTTCATCCATAGAATTTGAGCACAACAATTTCCAGCTGCAATATATTCAGCCTCAGTTGTGGATAAAGCAACACAAGCTTGTTTCTTAGAATGCCATGAAACTAAGGATGATCCTAATAAATGACAAGTACCACTAGTGTGTTTTCTATCTACTTTACAACCTTCCTAATTAGCATCAGAATAACCTAATAAACTAGGAGAAGCTTCAGATGGGTATCATAAATCAAATCTTGTAGTTCCTTTTAAATATTTTAATATTCTTTTTACTACAGTTAGATGAGATTCTTTTGGACATGATTGAAATCTAGCACACACACATACAGATTGCATGATATCAGGTCTACTTGTAGTTAAATATAATAGTGAACCTATCATACCTCTATACATATATTGATTTATTTCCAAACCTGATTTGTCCTTATCTAGATAGCAGGACGTTCCCATTGGAGTGTGTGTAGCTTTTGCAGAATCCATTTCAAATTTCTTGAGAATCTCTTTGCAGTATTTGGTTTGTGACACAAAGGTTCCATCTTTAAGTTTCATAATTTGAATTCCAAGAAAGAAGGTTAATTCTCCCATCATTGACATTTCAAATTCACTGCATTATCTTAGCAAATCCTTCACACAAGGAATTATCAGTTGATCCAAAGATAATATCATCAACATATACTTGAACTAACAAAATATGTATTTTACTTTCTTAATAAATAAGGTGGAATCAATTTCTCCTCTAGAAAAATCATTTGAAATTAGAAAAGTACTCAACCTTTCATACCATGACCTAGGAGCTTGTTTTAAACCATAAAGAGGTTTCTTTAATTTATAAATATGATTAGGATATTTAAAATCTTCAAATCCAGGGGGTTGTTCCACATATACTTCCTCTTTGATGAACCCATTTAAAAATGCACTTTTAACATCCATTTGATATAGTTTAAATTTCATCAATGAAGCATAAACAAGAAGTAGGTGTATAGCCTCTAACCTAGCAACAAGAGCATAGGTTTCATCATAATCAATACCTTCCTCTTGATAGTATCCTTTGGCAACAAGTCTGGCTTTGTTCTTTTTTATATTTCCATCTTCATTAAGTTTGTTTCTAAATACCCATTTTGTTCCAATAACTTGATGGGATTCTTTTCTTGGAATTAACTCCCATACTTGATTTCCTTCAAATTGATTGAGTTCTTCTTGCATTGCAATGCACCATTGGTCATCTTTGAGTGCTTCCTCAACACTTTTGGGTTCAATTTGTGAAACAAAAGCTACAGACATATAGAAATTTGTCATATTTCTAGTTCTTACCCCTTTTGAAATATCACCAATTAGATTGTCCATTGAAATTTCTCTTGGTGGTTGGCACCAATTCAGTTGGTTGAGATGGCTTGTAGACCCCAAATCTTGCCCGACCTCAAAATAAATAGCAGAAGACTTCCGGTCGAAGATGGGCAAGGCCTAAAAGGTCCCTAGAATTTATCAATAGGCCCCATATTAGAATAGGAAGGATTTGTGTACACGAAAAATAAGAAATTCCACCTAAAGGGCCGAGACCGCCGTCTCACCACTCGCTAATGGCGAGATCGCCGTCCCGTTTAGCGAGACAGCAATCCCGACCTGACAGGTGCGAATTCCTATAAAAGGGGGAGACTTTCTCACTCTTTACACACCATTCTACCACTTTCCCTTCTGTAAAATCTTCAAATTACTCTCCTAGGACCCCTCTGAAGCATTTCCAAAGTTTCTTAGAGTTCTTATAAAGCGTTCTATAGTGTTGCGAGGAAGAACGATCATCATTGTAGAGTGTGGGGATTGCCAAAAAGGACCCTCTTTCAAAGAATTTCCTATAAAAGCTTGCTTCGAAGCAGTGGCCGATCTTGACCATTGATCTTGGGGTGGCCAAATAATATATTATTAATAAATATAAAAGGAAGAAAGAAGATAAAAGGGTAAAAGGATAAAATTGTAAATATATACTTAAATATATTAAATGATCATTAAGTTAGAGAGAGACAAAATCATAAATTATATGAGAGTTATAAAACCGAGGAGGAGCTGAGAGGATAAAATTGTAAATATAAAAGTAAATATATTAAATGTTAATTAAGTTTGGAGGGGGGGGCCAAAATCATCAATTACATGGGAGTTACAAAACTTTGGGGGGGCCACAGCCCCCCTCAGCTCCCAAGAAGATCCGCCACTACTTCGAAGGTTCCTATATACTCCCTTCTCTACTTTACTGCTTTTTAGACAGTATTGTTGTGCATTAATCATTTAGGGGCATGTAGTTAATAATTTAATTTTCACAATAAATAAATAAGGCTAAAAGCACAATTTAGAGTTATTATTTCTTTATAAAAATGGTCCATCATAGGGAACCCGAAAGGGGCGTTGTAGGGAAGCTAATACCTTCCCTACACATAACTAACTCCCTTACCTAACTCTGGTTGTAATGACCAAAATTGGTTTTTCTTAAAAAACCACTGCCTTCTTTTTTCCTTTTGCAATGTTTATGGTAAAAACATTGGTGGTGACTCCTCAAACCTTTCGAAAACCTCGCTTATAGGTCCATCCCGGTTATCGGACAACCTAAAGGCGTTGTACCACACTTTTAAAAAACGTGAGTCGAAAGAAACCATCTCTAGTGTGTTCTAAGTATGTTCGATTTCGTGCATAAATAGAAACCCTTATCTTGGTATGGGACAAGAGTTGTAAGTTATAAGTTGTACTTTATAAGTTGTTATCTTATAAATAAAAGTTGTTTTCACTAATCTTGCTTTTGTTGCTTCAAAGAATTCATGAATTCTATAAGTTTTTATCTTTCTATCTTCAATACTCTAATCTTATTTTGTTTTTACTATCCCAAATGTTTCAATCTTTTCAACTTTCTTAGAAGTTTTTATCTCAATCCTGTATTTACTGGTATCAAAGACAAGTGCTTTGAATTTGTTTAATATTTGGTTTTCTTGAAGGGAGGAGTAGTAGAAGAACAGAAATAAATTAAGGAAAGAAATTATGATACCAGTCATGACAAGATCGAGACAACAAGCTCAAAGAGTATTGACAAACATTTGGGATAGCTAAAACTAAATAAGATTAGAGTATTAAAGATAGAAAGATAAAACTTATTACATTCATGAATGCTTTGAAGCAACAAAAGCAAGATTAGTGAAAACAACTTTTATTTATAGATAATAAGTCAAAAAGTACAACTTATAACTTATAACTCTCGTCCCATACCAAGATAAGGGGCACTATTTATACACGAAATAGAACATACTTAGAACATACTAGATGATGAGTCCCTAGTTGCCCCGGAGACAGAAGAGGTCATCCTTAGGAGGATCACTAGGGACATGACTAAAAGGGAGGCTTCCTCCTCACCTTTTATTTTTAATTTACTTAGTATTTTCTTTTCCTATATTTTTTTACTTTTTTTCGCTTTCCTTTTGTAAGCTCACTTTTTAGACTTCCTTTTTTAAGAATACCATCTCTTTTTGTTGCAAAAGAGGGTTTGGATACATGTTTAGGCAACCCAAAGGTATAAGACACTCATTTTTCATGTCCTACACCCTTTTTTGAAGAGGAAAAAGCTTGGCTTACCAGTTTGATTGGCTTTGGATAGCCCATAGAGGATCTCACCTCCTTTTTCATATTCTCCACACCTTAGAGGTATTTTTGATGGGCTAGGACGAATTTAACATATTTGGACCATGGGGACTCTAGCCTTTAGGTTTAGGTTAAGTTTATGTCTCCTTTTGTAATTCCATCTAGGTCCCTCCCCCAAAAGCCTATAAATAGAAGACTTCCCCTCATGTAATTAGGTTGAACATTTATGACAAGTTTGTGAGGTTTCTTAGAGTACTCCATCTCTTTGAGTGTCTTATCTTGAACCTTGGTTCAAGTGGCGGCAACCACCACTTATCTAGGGTGGTTCATCCCCTAGTAGCGTGTCAACATTGCACCACCACATATTTCCCTTCTCTTCATCTTTTCTTCTTTATTTCTTCACTCTATTTATTTATCCAAGGGGCTGGTCCATTTTTCCAGCCCTTGTCTTTATTCTTTTCTAGTTGCATTCCATCTCCCCTCCCGACATAATCTTTGGAGATGAACCTTCACATCTAGATAGACAATTATCTTAATGTCCAGTGAGAATTTCCCTTGGGTTTGCTTACTTTATTGCTTAAAATTTTGCACCTTATCTTCTTAAAATATTGCACCTTACTTTATTTTACATCTTTTGGTATTCAGCACGTAGGTTGTTACTAGTAAGGTATTTTTGTTGTTGCTTGGACTTCATTCCTTGTGTAGCTTGTTTTTGTGGTCTAACTTGTGGTTATTTTTGTGGCCATTTGGTTTACGGTGTTGCACTCAAAAGTTTGGGCATGAGGTTGGTCCAATACTACACTCACCTAAGTTTCTTTTTATGGCATGTATGATGTTTGATAAAATGCCTATTCAAAAAAAAAAATTTGCCCTTGACTAAGTTACATATTCTTGTAAGTTTAGTGTCTTGCTAAATGTGCCTAGCTTTTGATTTGAGTTATATGTGTAATATGATTTGTTGAAGTTTTCATCTCTTGAGTTCCAATACTTAAACTTGCAATTTCAGCTATTTATAATTTTTTATCTTTATTATCTCCGAAAGATGAAGAGGATGAAGCTTCATTTGGGCTAGTTTTTACTACTATTTTTTTATCTTTATTTCTTAATCTTAGATCGCTTAATGTTCTAAGGATGTGTGGTATTCTTCTCAACAAAAGTATTCTATAATTAAAAAAGAAATACTTTCGATAGTATTATGTGTTAAAAAATTTCAAGATGATGTTTTTAACAAAAAAAAATTCTAAATAAGCACCGATTGCAAAACTGCTCTCAATGTTTTAACAAAAGATATTGAAAATTTAGTTTCAAAACATATCTTTGCTGAATGGAAATCATTACTATCATGCTTTGATTTTGAAATAGAGCATATTAAAGGAAAATATAATTTTTTACTAGATTTTCTAACAAGATATTTTTTAAAGGTTTGTTGAATTATTAGCAAGCGTACCAAAATTATCAATTGTAGTATAGTATTCCGATTAAATAAAAATTGATCCCACGAGGAACAATTTCAATGGAAATTCCCAATTATATGCTTACTAAGTAGATTAAAACATAATGGGTTTTGCATATAGAGTTGAATTCAAATTAAATGACAAAGAACTGTAAATTGTTGAGAAAATATCAATTAAAGGCACTTAAGATTGACTTCCTTCCTTATCCCTCTTTTGTAATGACTATGTCAATTAAGAACGTCAATTAACCTAACAATGTTGATGCCACCTACTCAAGTCATCCATGTTCATTCCTCACACATAAAATTCATAAGAAAACCTAATAAATGTTGATTCCTCACACAATTTAGCTTTAGGGTGTTAAGCAATTGATACATTCATTCCATTCTTGACAATTATCGTAACAAATATTCTTACCATGATCTAGGGTTCAAGATATATTTTCCAATCATACCACAAACATCAAGAATAAATCATTCCAAAGCACAAAGGATAAGAATAACAACATCAAAACATAGATTAATATCTCAAAATATCACCATGATACAAAAGAGTTCAAAGGAAGTGCACCAAATCCTAAGAGAATGAAGTTAGTCACTCATGTTGGTCATTACAATGCTCCAAATGTTGAAGAAGTGAAGAACTGATGAAGATTGGACGAAACCCTAGCAGTAGTCACGCCTCTTCTTCTCCAAAATTGCTTCCTTTCTCAAAACACATATTATCTTTTTATAAGAGAATTTGGGTCAATCGCATCATTCATTCACTTAAGCGTTCTTCTTTCTTTCAATTTTTCTTCAATTACTTCACAATTATGATCTTTGCTCTTGTATCAAGGTATTCTCAAATTCATCCTATATTGGGAGAAAAATATATTAGAATTAACTTAAGTTAAGTGATTTCATAACAATTCAAAGTATAATTATATCAAATTTTTACCACTTAACAACTCCCCCCAACCTAGAATCTTGCTTGTCCCAAGCAAAGTAATTTTTCCAAAACAAAACCATCGCCTATTATCAGTTTCTCTTCTAGAACCACAACATAAAAAAATTTCAGATGTGATGCTCACAACTCCAAATGAAAATAGAATACATAAGCATTCAAGTTATAGAAACTAACAAAGAATAAGTAATCCTCAACTATTCTCAAAGAACCATGATCTCTGAAATAGAGTGATATATAATCATCTCTAACTCTCATGGGTAAGTGTTTATCTCATTCAATAACTTCATTTAGACAATCCAATATTGATAATCATCTTTATGAAAGTGATCCTAGCAAAGATCTCATTGATTTGATGAAGTCAAAGATAAAGTCAAGGGTCAACTCTGCAGCAGTCAAACAAGTCACTCAGAACAAAGGAGCTGAAGACTTAGTGTGTCTTAACAGAAAGCTTAGGTAAAACCACTTTACCTTTTCCACTGCATAAAGCTTCTTCACTCAATTTGCAAAATGCCTCAAAAATAGTTTTAAACAAATAAAAAAACAAAAGCATTTTGGCAAAGAATTTTCTTAAACAAGTTATTAAGCTGATAAAGGTTTGAAAGAATCAATTTAAAACACTTAGAATGTTTTAAAAAGTGTTTTTACAATATTTTAATCGATACAAACTTCTTTTAATCGATTAAAACTCTTTATGACCGATTAGAATTCGAATGTAATAGGTCAGAATGCAATATAATCGATCAGATCTTAAATATGAGCGATTAGAATTATTTTAATCGATTAAAACACGTTTCAATCGATTAAAATCACTTTGGATGTCAGTATGATCGATCAGAATGAGATTATGACCGATCAGAGTTGGTTATGATCGATCAGAATTGAATTATGACCGATCAGACATATTTCAATCGATTAAAACGCATTTCAATCGATTAAAATAACTTAGAAAATCTTTTCAATCGATTAAAGCGAACTTTCAATCGATTAAAATGACTTGAAAATATATGTGCAGATTTTCAATCGATTGAAACGACTTTATATCAGTTAAAATAACTTGGAAAGTTTTATAAGAAGGTTTTTAAACAAATCAATCGATTAATACGTGATTCAATCGATTGTTTTATACTTAGAAAATGTTTGTAAAACGTTTTAAGCTGATATAAACATGGTTGTATCAACTAAAACATTTTCGTTAAAGATCAAGAATGCATTAATGGGTTGAAAGGACTTTTAACAGATTATAACGACTATTTCAACAGATTAAAACAAACTTTCAACAGATTAATTAATGCGGCAGATTTGAAAATACTCTTTTATAAACGAGAATTGCTTGAAACTTTTAAACAGTGATTGAATATCGGTTTTACACAATTCAAGCAATCAATACAAACAACTATTAGCATTTTTCAAGAAAGATACACAACTGTTTTTGTGAACTTCTTTTGAAATCTTTCTTGAGGCACTTTGCATTTCTTTGAAGAAGAAACTGACGTGGATTGGTGTAATCCGGTTTGAGCTTTCTTTGTTTCTTCTTTTAAATTTCTATTCATTCATTTGTACTTGTTTTGTACCTGGAATTTGGGTACAAGTTTTCTGCAATTGTTGTAGAAAGTTGCCAAGAAGCTCGGAATTTGGTTCTTGGTGGAAAGGTTAAAGCAAGAGCTGGAATTTGGTTCTTGTGTGTGGTGCCTGGAATTTGGGCACTTGGGTTCTCTGTGGTTGGAATTTGGTTGCGAGAGGTTTCCAAGAACTGGAATTTGGTTCTTGGTGGAGAGTTAGAATAGGTGTAAGAGGGTGAGTCTGTAAAACATCTATTCTAGTGGAACCAGTTGGAATTTGGTTGGAGTCCGGACGTAGCCCTGGTATTGGGTGAACCAGGTATAAAATTACAGGTGAAATCTTTCCTAACCTTTCTCTCTTTAATTTCTGCTGCTTGCACTTAAAGCTGTTTGATTGCTTTGTGATTTGTGAATTGATAAGTAATCTTAATTTTCGAATTAGATAATCGTGTATTGCGAAAAACTTTCAAAAATCAATTCACCCCCCTCTTGATTTAAAACTACTTTTCTAACAATTGGCATCGGAGCGAGGTGCTTGAAAGTTACTCAAGTTACTTCGATCCATGGCATTTTCGAGGAGCGTACATTGATAGACCTCCACTGTTGTGTGGAGCAGATTATCTATTCGGAAACTAAGGATGAAAATCTTCATTGAATCTGTTAGTATAAATGCTTGGAATGTTATTGAACAGGAAATTGATATTGCTAACGAGAATCCAAGATGATTGTATTGCCAAGAATATCATCTTATCTGCCCTTAACAAAAATGATCTTTTCGAGGATTGCACATTGCCAAACAATCTGCACAAATGTGGAAGATTCTTGAAAAGACCTATGAAGAAGCACCAGAAATATGCTTGATGGTCAACTCGGAATCACCAAATACCGAGTGTAAGTTCTGAATCTATGAACTATAGCTCATTACAAGATGCTTTCCTTGAAATACATGCAGTAGCAAAGAAATTAGAAAGCTGAAAATAGAAAATTGAAAAGCATGAATAGGCTTTTAGAAAACAAGATCATTCTTCTTGAAAAGAAAATAAGCGATGAAGAAACTAAGGATGAAAAGTTAGAATTAGAGAATGATCTCGATTGCATGTGTAATATTGAAGATTGCAAAAACTGTCCGAGTTACGGAAACAAGTATCATATCTAGTAAAAACCTCATCTAAATTGGCACAAGGAAAAAATAATCTTGATAAGATACTTAATTCCCAAAAATTAGTTATTGAACGTGGTGGTATAGGTTATACACCAGCCATTGGAAAAGAAAACCAGAGCTTTCAAAAATTATTTTGCATATAGTAAAACTGTTTCATCTCCGTTTATCAAATGCTTTTCTTGTATGAAAAAAGGGCACTCTGTTAAATATTGCGAGAATTAAGAAATATGCCGTACCTAAAGGGAGAATGAAATGGGTTCCAAAGATTAATTCTTTTCAAATAACATGATCAGGACCCAATAATTATAAAGGGTACCAGAAAAATACTTAATTGTTTTGCAGGAACAAGTTCAGGAATCCCTTGAAGATCAGAGCTGCGAAACCAGGTTACGTGTATTTAAATTAATTGTTTTAATTGATATAAATCAATATTAATCGATTAAAATAACTTACCGATATCTGTCAGTACCATTTTAATCGATTGAAATATCGAAATAATCGATTGAAGCTGATCTCGGGATTTTGGTTTAATTGTTTTAATCGATTGTAATATCTCGTATATCAACTAAAAACACTTAGGTATCAAAATAATCGATTCATTTACGTTTTAATCGATTTAAATTCAGTGTCATGTTATTGATTTCATTACTAGTACCTATCTAATCGATTCTTTCATAAAACAATCGATTAATTCAACTATGCATTGTTTTCAAACCTAATAGGAAAAATGAAATTAATAGATAATTAGTTAATCAATCGATTAATTAGGTTCGAAAACAAGATTTATAACATCTAATTAAAGTTTGATAGGCCAATTCGAATCAAAAACCCAGTTTCTTTGATAAACAAAATCTGCATAATACTTTCACCCATTGTCACTGTAAATTGTGCCTCTGTAGCGATCAGATAATCATAAATAAGTCTCGAACATATCCGATTCAAGTTATACTGTTATGAAACACCCAATTTTCTTTAAATGGCACATGCTTGAACAAATCCTTGAATTAGAAACTAAGACTAGTGGAATAAATGTGGGAAAGTTATTGCCGATTGAATTACTGCAAACTTTACATGTGGGAAAGTTATCCATAGATGAAAAAGTTATTTTAACATAGTCATGATTCAAGTCTGTAGACGTCTACATTTCTCTTAATACTTTACATGGAATGCTTGCGTAGTAATACATTGAAAATCAAAGGAATTATCAAAGAATGGACTGTAACTTTTCTTATAGACACTAGTTACAAACGAGGTCAAGCTGTTAGGATTGAAAACATAGTTTATCAAAAATTTTTTTAGTGATAATTGTTTTCGGTAATAAGTTATTCATTACTAGGAAATCCAATAAATACATGTTTTCATTAAATTTCTTGATATTACATTGCAATATATTTGAAATAATTTTGAGCATGCATTGGTTCAAAACTCTTGGTGAAATTCATTGGAACTGTGCAACTTTGAATATTTGCTTTAATCATCAATGTCACGAGGTGACACTATAAGGGAACCAATCTGGAACAACAATTCAAAAATTGAATAACGTTGGTACAGGGAATGTATGTTTTATGGTCGATACAGGGATAAATTTTATATTGTTTTTGAATTCTGGATTGATTGTCATCACCTGTCCTCATTACTAATCATTGCCCACTCTACCAGAATAAGTTTTTTGTTAATCACTTGTGCATATGATACCACTGGAAACAACAAAGTTAAAAATGACTCATTCCTCAAAAGATAATGATGACTGGTTCACTATAAGTGAGAATAACACCCATCATACTACATTAATAAGAATGCGGTTATTTGCTTGGATAATGACAACTGCAGGGTTCAAAATGGGTTGGCTATTATGAAAGAAAATTCCTATCTCGGTACATCATTAACATCGTGATTCATGCAATTTATGGTATCATGCATTACGTGTGGGATTTGGTCGGTACATGATTATGCCTCCGATGTGTAGTAGAAATTCCAGTGTGGTGTCAACCATGGACTGTAATGCGATCAATAATAACGATGAACTGCTAAAAGATTTCTTTTCGGGAAAAGTTTACGTATGCATTCGTCGATACTGGGAGTGACAGCGAGTTGTTGACTCAAATAGTTGATAGAGCAAAATTAGTTCCAGCAAAAAGGAAAGCCTATTATCTTTTGATATTGGTGGGGATCAAATGAATGATCACCAAGGCTGGTGGATAAGCGATTCAATCGGGAAATTGGGATGACTAGTTCCCCTCATCATCTTTATCTTACTGCTTATTTCTATCTTTATATTGTTTGCATGGATCGTGATATTAGCTGGTGTTATACCAGGAACATTTGCCTTAACCTTTGGTTAAATATGGTTTAGGATCTAATCTAGATCAGACTGGCGTAAATAGAATTTAAATAGATCCACGAGAGCTTTAGCTAAATAAGACTTTATTCGATAGATCTATTAGCTAAGATAGTCTGTTAGTATTGTTAAAACATCCTTCTAAATGATCAGTTTTACAAAATATGCATTAAACATTACTTCATTTTCAAAACTGATTGTTTTAATCAATACAACATCTTGTTAATCGATTAAATGAACTTATACAACATGTTTTAATCGATTGAAAATCGAAATAATCGATTATTTTTACTAAAGTTTCATGTTTTCAAAATCTTAAATGTTTTAATCGATTAAACTTTTCTTTCAATCGATTAAAATCATTTACCAAGAACATTTTAACCGATTATACTCGTTTTTAATCGATTTTTATTCAGGAAGAAAGATTAAAGGCTTTAGTTAATGGTCATGTTTCGTAAACATGCTACTAAAGCGTGATTCCCTTATCTTTACACGTGTTAATTGTATTCATTACAAACGTGTTAATGGAGATAAAGTTTGAATCAACTTTAATTGATTCTTTTCATGAGTGAAATATTGATTCACTTTTGTATTTTCAAAAACTTGAGCATATTTTTCGAAACCTTACATTCTTCTCTCTTCTATTCCCTATTTTTGATGAAGTCAAAAGGGGGAGAAATAGTTGCATCACTTTAAGATAAATTTAAGAACAACATTTTAGGGGGAGAAATAAGTTTTAGGGGGAGAAACAAAACTTTATTACATTCTTATATTTCTCACCTAACTGCATTATCAAGTGACTTATTTTGCGAGAGATTGTTTTTTTCAAAATGGTGTTTGTCTTCATCAAATAGGGGAGACTGAAAGTGATCCTAGCAAAGATCTCATTGATTTGATGAAGTCAAAGATAAAGTCAAGGGTCAACTCTGCAGCGAGTCAAACAAGTCACTCAGAACAAAGGAGTTGAAGACTTAGTGTGTCTTAACGAAAGCTTAGGTAAAACCACTTTACCTTTTCCACTGCATAAAGCTTCTTCACTCAATTTGCAAAATGCCTCAAAAATAGTTTTAAACAAATAAAAAAACAAAAGCATTTTGGCAAAGAATTTTCTTAAACAAGTTATTAAGCTGATAAAGGTTTGAAAGAATCAATTTAAAACACTTAGAATGTTTTAAAAAGTGTTTTTACAATATTTTAATCGATACAAACTTCTTTTAATCGATTAAAACTCTTTATGACCGATTAGAATTCGAATGTAATAGGTCAGAATGCAATATAATCGATCAGATCTTAAATATGAGCGATTAGAATTATTTTAATCGATTAAAACACGTTTCAATCGATTAAAATCACTTTGGATGTCAGTATGATCGATCAGAATGAGATTATGACCGATCAGAGTTGGTTATGATCGATCAAATTGAATTATGACCGATCAGACATATTTCAATCGATTAAAACGCATTTCAATCGATTAAAATAACTTAGAAAATCTTTTCAATCGATTAAAACGAACTTTCAATCGATTAAAATGACTTGAAAATATATGTGCAGATTTTCAATCGATTGAAACGACTTTATATCAGCTTAAAATAACTTGGAAAGTTTTATAAGAAGGTTTTTAAACAAATCAATCGATTAATACGTGATTCAATCGATTGTTTTATACTTAGAAAATGTTTGTAAAACGTTTTAAGCTGATATAAACATGGTTGTATCAACTAAAACATTTTACGTTAAAGATCAAGAATGCATTAATGGGTTGAAAGGACTTTTAACAGATTATAACGACTATTTCAACAGATTAAAACAAACTTTCAACAGATTAATTAATGCAGTAGATTTGAAAATACTCTTTTATAAACAGAATTGCTTGAAACTTTTAAACAGTGATTGAATATCAGTTTTACACAATTCAAGCAATCAATACAAACAACTATTAGCATTTTTCAAGAAAGATACACAAGCTGTTTTTGTGAACTTCTTTTGAAATCTTTCTTGAGGCACTTTGCATTTCTTTGAAGAAGAAACTGATCGTGGATTGGTGTAATCCGGTTTGAGCTTTCTTTGTTTCTTCTTTTAAATTTCTATTCATTCATTTGTACTTGTTTTGTACCCGGAATTTGGGTACAAGTTTTACTGCAGTTGTTGTAGAAAGTTGCCAAGAAGCTGGAATTTGGTTCTTGGTGGAAAGGTTAAAGCAAGAGCTGGAATTTGGTTCTTGTGTGTGGTGCCTGGAATTTGGGCACTTGGGTTCTCTGTGGTTGGAATTTGGTTGCGAGAGGTTTCCAAGAAGCTGGAATTTGGTTCTTGGTGGAGAGTTAGAATAGGTGTAAGAGGGTGAGTCTCGTAAAACATCTATTCTAGTGGAACCCAATTGGAATTTGGTCGGAGTCCGGACGTAGCCCTGGTATTGGGTGAACCGAGTATAAAATTACCGGTGAAATCTTTCCTAACCTTTCTCTCTTTAATTTCTGCTGCTGCACTTAAACTGTTTGATTGCTTTGTGATTTGTGAATTGATAAGTAATCTTAATTTTCGAATTAGATAATCTGTGTATTGCGAAAAACTTTCAAAAATCAATTCACCCCCCCTCTTGATTTAAAACTACTTTTCTAACACTTTAAGCAATCAACATTTGTTAAGCAAGACTTAAATCAAAAGGTCTTTTGAGGCTTGTAATGGGGCTGGGCTAAGAAAGAATTCATTGGTTTTTCTGGGATATACAAAAGTATTTGAGAAATTCAACTCATATGAATGATTCTTGATTAACATTTCCTCAAGTCAGGTTTCAAATTTCATGCTTTTGTCCCTAACGATAATGATAGTGAGTTAATAATCTCACAAGTTATTATTCCCCCCTTTGAACTTTTTTTTTCTTTTCTCATGCTTTTGCATGTATCCTTTTTGGCTTTGCCATAATTTTTAAGCTTTGTTTTTCCTTTTCCTTTACACCTTTTTTTTTAACAATATCACCCCAATAATACCCGTAGGACAACAATAGCAATACCCAACAATAGGAAAAATAATAACATTCATAATTATTTCCTTTCTCAAATATAGGAAGGTAGATAAATAGTTTTTAGGCTCAATGGTTCTGTTTAAGAAACAATATTATTTTTGGCTCAGAAGGGGTTCAAATGGATGTCCTATAATTAATGCAGGGTTGGCTATTTGGCTCTAGGTTATATCTACTACAAATAAAAAAAATGTCTTTATCATTTTCAAGTCTTACTAACATGCAATCACATCAAAGAATCAATCAATACCAATTATCATCACAAAGTGTTGACACTCAATTTATCTATTTTTGGTTCTCTACTCACCTGGGTTTTGGCTAGCTTCTCCAATTTAGTTAATTTCTAATTCTCTTCATCAATTCCTTTTCACTATCATACTCATCATCCCAAAATCACTTGTTATTGGAAACAATCAAAATGATTTTTCATGTTCCAGATTTGAATTATACAATAAGCAATAATCTCATATGACTCAAACAAATTATGGGACAGCAAGGGAATTCAAAATTTAAAATAAAGCAATTAAAAACATTAAATTCAAAACAGAGGAATTAAAAACATTAAATTAAAAACAAAGGAATTAAAAACATTAAAAATAAAGTAAGTTTTCTCCCTCATTTTCTTCACTTGTCATCTCCTCTTTATCTTGTGCCTCAGCCTCAGCCTCAGCTGCAAACTTTCTTACCCCCTCCGGAAAAGTTGGACTGTCCCCAGGCCATTGAAGTAAGGCTTCAAAGTCTTGAGGAGAAGTTCACTATGTACCTGGAGCAATCTTGCAAAGAAAGAACGTAAGGATGAAAAATGCACAAAAAACTTAAACTGCAAAAAGAAAAAACAACAAATTCAAAACATTGGGTTGCCTCCCAGGAGCGCTTGTTTAACGTCTTCAGCTTGACGCCTATTTACTTTAGGACTCATGCAGGTGAGTGATCAAGGTGATCTATACGCATTCTCCATCCCTTGATTGTCCTTGTGGGAATAAATTTATTCTTTTCATTGCAAATAACCTTACGACTGTCAGAGATTGGATAAATCATACCTGCTTCAATAGGTTTCAGTACCTCTCTTTGGACAACTTCCTTCATAGTCAGATTAAGATGTCTTTGGGGTTGTGCAACAGGCTTGTAATATTGTTTTTCAGTTGAGATGGGTAATTCCTCCAAAGTATCTATTCTGAGGCAATCTTTCTTGTCTTCTGGTTGTTGTACAACTTCAAATAGATTAAAATTAACTTCATCATCTCCACTTCTAATTTTCAACTTGCCCATGTCAACATCTATAATTACTTTTGTTGTCTTCATGAAAGGTCTTCCCAGTATAAGAGGTGTCGCCGCCGTCTGTTCTGACGTCCAGGGACATCTCGAACGTTTATGCGAGCGGTCGCGAAAAGATGGTTTAGACTCGCGTTTTTTGTTTAAAATATGTTCATTGCTTCCGAGGTGCTCAACAACTGAACTATCCTCTAATAGAAGCAAGATTTTCGAAAAAGGGGTTCTTTTGGAGTCGCCACCAATATTTTAACCTTAAACATTGGAAAAGGAAAAAATGTTGATTTTAAGAAAAACCGCACTTGGCCATTATAACCAGAGTTGCGTAAGGGAGTTAGTTACGTGTGGGGAAGGTGTTAGCACCCCACAACGCCCCTTTCGGGTTCCCTATGACGGATTAATTCATTTAAGTGAAGATACAAGAAATTACGCTATTACCCTATTTTATTCGTACAATATTTAAATATGGCTATCTACATGATTTTATTTACATTTCATGTATAAAGCAATAAATAAAGCAGTAAAAAGAAGAGAATTGGAAAGAACCTCCGTAGCAAGCTTTGTATTGCAACTCTTTTACAATAGGACGCGTTTCGGCAGTCCCTCACTCTACAACGACTCTCCTCACAAATAAACTCGACTCGACTAAAATTTTATAGAAGAATCGAATGCCGGAATATAATTCCTTAACCGATTGTTACCTCTTTAAGGCAATCGGAAAGATCATTCGAAAGAGAGAGAGAAGTAGACAAGTGCTCGAGTTGTCTCGGAGTGTGGAAAATGAGCAAATGAGCCTCCTATTTATATTTTTCGCTGCACTGGCACATTTGGTACGGCCATCTGGGCTGGGACGGCCGTCTGGGTTGGGACGACCGTCCCAATTGAATTTTTTACACAGAGCCAGCCCCCCTAGGACTTGGGACGGTCGTCCCACATTTGGGACGCGCGTCTCACTTGTCCTAGGAAGTTTGGGACGGCCGTCCCAACTTTGGGATGGCTGTCTCGACCTGTTTTGTCCAGTTTTTGTGTTCTGGGACTCCGGGAAGCTTTCCTTTCTTTATTCGGACGTCGTTTGATGCCGATAAACGCCCGTTAAAGCTTTATCTTCATATAGGAAGTCTTCTTGGCCTTTATTGAGATGTCAGGCGAGCTTTGTCTTTGTTGTAGGAAGTCTCTTTAGCCTTTATTGAGAGACCAGGCAAAATTAGGGGTCTACAAGAGGAACTTCAGTGTCTTCCTTCATATCCATCACAACAAAATCAACTGGAAACATAAATTTATCAACTCTGACCAAAACATCCTCCGCCACACCATAAGGGAATTTTAGAGATCTGTCAGCTAATTGCAGTGTCATTCTTGTAGGCTTTACTTCCAAGTCGCCTATTCTTTTAAGCATAGACAAAGGCATTAGATTTATAGTAGCACCCAAATCAAGTAATGTCTTACCTACTTGTAATGTCCCAACTGTGACTGGTATAGTGAAACTACCAGGATCCTTGGACTTTTAAGGTAATGATTTCTGAATTATAGCGCTGCATCCTGCTTCTAGCTCCAATGTTTCTGCAGTAAATCTCTTTTTCTTTGTTAACAACTCTTTCATGAATTTTGCATAAGTCAGCATCTGCTCCATAGCTTCCATAAATGGAATATTAATTTGTAAATGCTTGAAAATATCCATAAATCTTGCAAAATGTCTTTCTTTATCTTTCTTGGAAGGATGACGAGGATATGGTAAATCCTTTAGTTGCGGTATTTGACTCTCATCTTTCTCCCTATTTTTCTCACTTTTTTTATTTTTTCTGCTTTTTCAGTATTTTTTTCTTTTTCTATACTCTCACTTTTATTTGTCTCTTTTTCTCCTTCACACTCATCTTTCTTCTTTTCATCCTCTTTTTCTTGTAGGATTTCCTTCTCTACAGCCAGGTTCTCACCAATCTCTTCTCCTATAACCTTACCACTCCTTGTAGTTATTGAATTGCATTACTCGCTGGGGTTGGTTTGTGTGTTAGCTGAAAACTATCCTCCTTGTTGCTGCTCAGATAATGGCTTAGCCAATTGACCTATCTGGGTCTCTATATTTTTGAATGATGCCTCAGTATTTTTCTGATTAACCATAGTGCTTTGCATGCATTTTTCTAAAGTATCCTCCAACTTACTCATTCTTTCAGGCATTGATGGATATTTTTGCTGCTGATATGGAGGTTGCTGATATGATTGCTGTTGAAATGTAGGTTGACTTGTAGATGAGCTAACACCTTGCTTCCACCCAAAATTCTGATTCTAATTTTGATTCCCTCTCCATCATTGTGCAAAATTATTTTGATAATTGTTGGAATTAGGAAAATTACCTTGTCTGTCTTGACTACTACCTTGAGCGCCCATATAATTAGCTTCTTCCTGTTGAATGTTGCCTTGATAAGAGCATTGTTCATTTGCATGATCACCTCCACACACGTCACAACTCATCTGTTGATTAGAAATGGATTGTACTGTATGCATTTGTTGAGGTAATTTCTCTATTTTCTGGTTCAATGCTTCAATCTGTTGGGTTAAAAGTTTATTTTGGGCTAAGATAGCATCTGAGGTGCTAAGTTCAAGTACTCCCTTTCTTTGAACTGGATGTCTATCATGTTGGGCTTGTTGGTATGTAAAAGCTAGTGCATCAATAATTCTTGTGGCATGTTCAATTTTTACATCCAACATGGATCCTCCTGTTGCAGCCTCTAATAGCATCTTTGTATCATGTTGCAAGCCAGTATAGAAAATATTCAACTGAGCATTGTCATCAAATCCATGATTTGGGCATCTTCTCAACAGTGATTTAAATTTCTCCCATGCTTCACAAAAATGTTCATCTACTCCTTGTCTGAAAGAAGTGATGTCGGATTTTTCTTTGATGTAGCGGGATGGTGGGAAAAATCTGTTCAAAAACTTCTCTTCTACGCTACTCCAATTAGTCAAACTCTGATTAGGATGTGCCTTCAGCCACTCCTTTGCCCTACCTGCCAAAGAAAAAATGAAATAATCTCAAATATGCAGATTCAAGATTTGCTGCTCTAAATCCCATGATACCAATCAACTCATAAAAAGTAGACAAATGAATATAAGGTTCTTCATGATCCAATCCAGTGAATCGATGAGCATTAATCAAGCTTAAGAAAGCTGGATTCATCTGCAATGTTTGATCATCTGGTACGACAATGCTGGAAAAGTGTCTTGGACCTTGTTGCATAACATAGTTTCTAAGAGTTCTTCTAGGCGAATTTGAATTTGGATTTTGATTTGGATTTGGATTTGGATTTGGATTTAGATTTTCTCCATCTTCTGCCATATCTTCTATAATTGGGTCTGGTAAATTGAGTGTGGAAGAAGAGTTAACAAATTCTCTTGTGGCTTGTTCTTGATTTTCCCTTCTTTTCCTACCCCGGTTCCTCCAAGCTATTTTTTCAATATCCAGATTAAATTCTAACTGTTCTGAAGATACATGTCCTCTTAAACGCATAAATCAAAAAAATAACTCAAGCAAAGATTAGAACAAGCAAATAATTAAGTAAAACTAAAACTGAAAAATAAAGCAAAAACAAAAATAAAAATAAAATACTCAATAAGCTAAACAAAGAATTCTCAAATAACACCGTTCCCCGACAACGGCGCCAGAAATACTTGTTGAATTATTGGCAAGCGTACCCAAATTATCAATCGCAGTATAGTATTTCGATTAAATAAAAGTCGATCCAACGAGGAATGGTTTCAATGGAAATTCCCAATTATATGCTTACTAAGTAGATTAAAACAGAATTGGTTTTGCATAAAGAGTTGAATTCAAATTAAATGACAAAGAACTATAAATTTTTGAGAAAATATCAATTAAAGACACTTAGGATTGACTTCCTTCCTTATCCCTCTTTTGTAATGGCTATTTCAATTAAGAACGACAATTAACCTAACAATATTGATGCCACCTACTCAAGTCATCCATGTTGATTCCTCACACATGAAATTAATAAGAAAACCTAATAAATGTTGATTCCTCACACAATCAAGAGATTTTCCAGCATTAGGTTTAGGGTGTTAAGCAATTGATACATTCATTCCATTCCTGGCAATTAACGTAACAAATATGCTTACTGTGATCTAGGGTTCAAGATACATTTTCCAATCATACCCCAAACATCAAGAATAAATCATTCCAAAGCACAAAGGATAAGAATAACAACATCAAAACATAGATTAATATCTCAAAATATCACCATGATACAAAAGAGTTCAAAGGAAGTGCACCAAATCCTAAGAGAATGAAGTTAGCCACTCATGTTGGTCATTACAATGCTCCAAATGTGGAAGAAGTGAAGAACTGATGAAGATTGGACGAAACCCTAGCAGTAGTCACGCCTCTTCTTCTCCAAAACTACTTCCTTTCTCAAAACACATCTTATCTTTTTATAAGAGAATTTGGGTCGGGCCTCGCATCATTCATTCGCTTAAGCGTTCTTCTTTCTTTCAATTTTTCTTCAATTATTTCACAATTATGATCTTTGCTCTTGTATCAAGGTATTCTCGAATTCATCCTATATTGGGAGAAAAATGGATTAGAATTAACATAAGTTAAGTGATTTGATAATAATTCAAAGTATAATTATATCAACTTTTTACCACTTAACAAGGTTTCAGCATGACTTTTAAGCCTCTGAATAATGACCAATACGGTCCCCCACTGGGATCATTAAATAAAGACAAAAGTGAATCCTCTCAAGGATCACCTAGAAATGTTTTGACAATAATATTAAAGCCTCAAACGCTTGAGTCCAAGGGACAAGCTACTTTGGAAGACATTTTAAAGACCCCTCCAACAATAGCAGGTACATAAAAACATCCTCTAATTGGAACCTCTAATCGTTTCACTCCTCTCCAATATCAAAATATTTTAGTAGGACCAAAATATTTCTTAACCCCTTCATTGACAAAATCGAATTTAGTAAGCAATATTCAAACAACCCAATCCAGACTAGAATCCATAATTGAAGAATATTTAGTAAAGTCAAATACCACTCAGATTATCATCCTAGAAAAACCATGGATTCAAACTTCAGGAAAACTGACGACCCAAAATCTGTTTCCTAAATATTTTTATTATATACCCATAGACCCTAATAAAACCTGAACATTTTATGAATTCATTCTTGTAGATACTGACTCTACAAAAATCTCCCATATAAAAGACAAATACGAAGTCATTATATTTTCAAAGTTAAAAATCCTTAACCTTATATCACCTCAAGAATGGAATCAACCCTTACACCAATATAAATCTTTCTCCAAACAATTGCAACCTCAGACCTATAATTACTATGATTATATAGAAGCCTACACAAATGTTTTTTTATGTTTATCTAGGAACCCATTATTGGTTCATTTGGTTCAAAAAGGGAATTCCTCTAAAATTCCCAAAATGGTTTATTAAGTGGTTTTCAGACTTTTGTCCATTACCATCTTTCTTTCCTCCTAAAGTTCAAGAAGTTATGATTATTTCAGAAATAAGACCTCATTCGCCTCTAGATATCGATTAATATCATTCACCACAACATAGTCCATCACCTAGATTTTAGCTTGGGATCTTATTATTGAGCAAATGTATGAAAACGTAGATCTTAAGGTCTTGTCCAGAAAATATAAAATTAAGTGGTGGAAAAAGTTCAACACATATATTATCAAAAGAAGAGAATTGACAACTGGTAACAAATTTAGGAAGAAAGACAAGATACAAACATCATCACCAATAACTCAAGAATCATTATTTTTGGCCGAAAAACAAAGGCTAATGGTGGAATTATCCACAACAACAAGGATAGAAAAAATGGAAAAGCTTATCAAGACATCATCATCATCAGCCAATTCGGGAGCTGATCTAGAAGAAGATGATAAGAATCTTCTACGTGGCAAAATGAGACAAAGATAAAAGATAATTTAAAAGAAGAAATGATGACAAGACGAAAAGTAGAAGACAAGATAAAAAGAAAAGATTTGAGATAAGATTCGAAAAGTGACAAGACATAAAGCCAAAGAATACTCGAGAAAAGAAAGATATAATAGTAAATTTGTATAGGGGTATTATAGTAAGTTTATATAGTGTAGAACTTCCGAATGAATTTATAAAAAATGTAAACGTCTTCCATAAAAGGGGGAGAAGAAGTTTTGACTCATGTAATAAACTTGTATGTTGTTCTTCAAATGTCTTTAGTAAGTTTCTTCAATTCTTATCTTGCCTATTATTTTAAGTCTTTGATTACTGATTCTCGTTTTAAGTCTTCAACTTTCAATATTCTATCTTCATCCTTTATTAGTTGCACTCTGATTTTGATGTTTTAAATTATTTATAACAAAGGATTCATTTCTTTCATATAATTTCTCTGATCCTGACAATACTAAAACAAATGAATCCTTTGTTATAAATAATTTAAAACATTAAAATCAGAGTGCAATTGCTAAAGGATGAAGATAGAATATTGAAAGTTGAATGTGACTGATCTCTAGATGAAATATATTGTGTGCTAACTTTTAAGTAGTAATATTAAGATAAAGAACTTGCATGGTGTTTAACTAATTCATGGAATAAATTACAAATTTATGTTTAATTAAATCGAACAACAAATCATTTACACTAGAAACAAATTGGCACACCCAATGGGATAAATCTTGCACAAATAATGTATGATATTAAGAAGTGGTAGAATAATTATAACAAGTCAAAACGTACAAAGTTTGGTACTGAATTATGTGATAACAACCAGTGCATTGCTGAACAATAACAATGAAAGTCAAAATGTGGGAAATGTGAGTGAAAGTGTTCATGGTGTTACTTTTGATCCAAATACTGGTAGTCAAATCAATCAAGAAACAATTTAGCCAGTAAATAAAATAGTAAGTAGCACTTATGTAGGATCTGTTAGAATCGCGCAGCGGAATGTTTGCGTTTACAGACAAAAACCAAGAGGGGGGGTGAATTGGTTTCTTAAACAAAAATTAGGATTCTACAATTTTTCCCAAATTTCACCGATTAAAATGCTGTGTAAAGTAAGTAGAGAAGGGATAGAAGATTACATAGTCGATTTATACTGGTTCGGATCAAAAGACCCTACGTCCAGTAGCTAATCACTCAAACAGAGGATTACTGTTGTCACTATAATCACAGTTATACAAACAGATTACAAACGAAAAGATAAGGTAAAGAATACACCTCTCTTGAGTCACACAAGGGATGAACACCTCTTTTGAATCCACAAAGGATGAAGAACAGCTTTCCCTAGAGACGGCACAACACACAATCCACTAAGAAAACCTACTCAGTGATTCTTATCGCTTCTAGCCCACACTAGGTTTCAAAAGCCCCTTTTTCCTCCCAACAAACAGTTCTCTGGCAGTCACAACGCTTAACTTTTGTTTGAAAAAGGTTGTTCACTTTGCAGAGAGCCTTAGAGAACCTTAAGTAGAGAGATTAGGGTTTGGGAATTGGGGATTTTCGAAAACAGATGAATTGGGAATAGGGTTTTCGAAACTTGGTCCAATTTTGAATTTCAAAACACATATCTGACTGAAATAATCGATTATCTTCAGTGTTAATTGATTATTCCAGAGCCATTTTTGTAGAGGACCAAAAACTACATCATTTAATCGATTAATAGACTAGTTAATTGATTAACAGCCCAGTTAATCGATTAACAGGGCATTTAATCGATTATTCCAAAGAGCAAAGACTGAAAATGGTTTTCTTTCTGTAATAATCGATTATCCTGCCATTTAATCGATTATTCCAGTATGTTTTTGATAAAAATGAGTTTTTAGAGCTTTTAAAGAGTGGTCTATGTGTTGGCTATCTCGGACTCTAATATTACAGACTCAAAAACATAAAAACAGATTTATTACATAACATTACAAGTCTTCAAATCTTTAAGTCCTTTATTCTTGAATCATCATCAAGATCAACTAGCTTCATATCCATGTATGTTCAACATTCATATCCTTGTATGTTTCAACAATCTCCCCCTTTTTTATGATGATCAAAATTTCCTTTAAAGCCCTTTGTAATAACCTGTTTTATCTGTCACAACTAACAAAAACATTAAACATACCAGATAATATTTAAATTTAATAAGCATAAGAGGCTTTAAATTAAATAATTTCTCCCACTATTTTGATTATGATCAAAAAATGAAAGCTCCCCCTCAATAAGTGCATAAGATATAAAAATTAGCTCCCCCTCAAATAAAACAAAAATACCAATTTTATTCCATAAATTAAAGTAATTACAAAGAAGAATATATGAGGAAAAGATTAAAACTCTTCACTTGCATCGCTGTTGAATTGAGCATCAAATCTATCCTCTAAGTTAAAAACTCTATCATCTACATCTGAGACACGACGAATGATTTCCTGATGTCGTTCTTGAGAGATAGTGAAGAATTCTTGCATTCTTTGATTCATATCAAAGAGCATATCTTCCATTGATTGATGGGATGTAGGAGGGGCAGATGATGTCCCAGCAGTATGAATATTTTTAGTAGGAAATTCAACAGCAGGCATCTCTTCATCAGAATCTTCAGCATTTTCAGCCATGTTTGGAGCGTTATCTTTGTGCACGTAGATTCCATTGACACGCACCATTTGTAACTGAGTGAGCGTGCTGTTAAGCATGTGATTTGAATTTATCGTCCTGACCATTTGCTCTCCTTCAAAATTCACTCCTTTGTATTCTAAAATACGAGAAATAAGAAGAGCATATGGGATTTTAAAAGTAGGATGACGCTTGGGTTTAAGCATGGTCATAGTGACCAGACTACCCCAGTCAATTGGCTCATTATTCACGATGGCATGAATAATGCGAAGATCAATAGATAAGCATTGGGCATGGTTGGTTGCCCAAGGACATAAAATCTAGACAATGAGATGCAGTAGCAAGCGTTCCTCCTTCTTTAATGGGTCGGCCAATAGAAGTCGCCAAATTTCCATGGAGGGGTTACGGAGAAATGAGCGGTAAGCCATAATTCTATCAAAGTCTTCTAACTCCGCAAAAATATTGATAGCATCCTCTCTTACATTAAAGTGGGCAACATTTTCCCATATATCATCTCAAGGATGATAGTTACACCCTTCACTCGAGAAGTGGCTACATGATCTCTAAATTTAAAATGAGAATAGAATACCCTAACTAAATCAGGGTAGTAAGTACCTTGCATTTGGATAAATGGGAGGACACCTTGTATTTCAAGAAGATTTGGAAAATTAAATCCCATATTGATGAATTGATCACCAATAATATATTTTGGAGTGATGATCCCCCTTTCTTTCCAGAAAGTGAGAAATTCTTGTCTACCTTCATCATCGAAGATCCATCCTTCAACAGAATTTGGACGTGGATGAGAAGCAGGAGCGGATCTTCTTCTTGTGGGGATCTTAGCACGAGAGGGGGAAGCCATTAAGATTAGAAGGAAAGAAAACAAGAGAGTTTTGAAGGCAAGTGAGGTTGTGAGAAAGCAAGAGAGCTTGATTGATGCAAGAAGGCTTTGATTCAAGAATTTGAGGTGTGGAGATGTGAAATGAAGTCTTCCTATATATAGAGAACCAGTATAACATTCACAAACGGTCATATTTGGGTGAAAGGGTGCCAAAATAGCTGTTTCAAACGACTAGTTCATCAAAACGTTCCAGTTTAATCGATTAAAGCTTCAGTTAATCGATTAAACCATCAACTAAACCAAATAATCGATTAACTGATGCTATTAATCGATTAAATGAGCAGATAATTGATTATTGCTGCAAATAATCGATTATTCTAGAGAGAAACTTCAGATTTTGGACATTTTGGTGCAGATAATCAATTATTACTTCAAATAATCGATTATTCCAGAGACATCATCAAAGTTTTAAGGTTTATACACATGATAATCGATTAAAACCCTACATAATCGATTATTACAGTACAATCATACAAAAATTGATTAGTTAAGCAGAATTTAGGCTATTTCTAATATTCCTAAGTCTCTTCTAAGATCATAGAATCTGTCTTTGGGAAGAGGTTTAGTAAAAATATCTATTAATTGATGTTTTGTATCAACATATTCTATTTTACAATTTCCTTTGCTAATATGATCACTTAAGAAGTGATGTCTAATCTCTATATGCTTAGTTCTAGAGTGCATTACTGGATTCTTAGTAAGATTGATTGCACTTGTATTATCACACATCAAAGTAATATCACACATCAAAGGAATATCACTTAGAAAGATACTATAGTCTTCTAATTGTTGTTTCATCCATAATATTTGAGCACAACAATTACCAGTTGCAACACATGCTTGTTTCTTAGAATGCCAAGACACTAAGGATGATCCTAACAAATGACATGTTCCACTAGTACTCTTTCTATCTATTTTACATCCTCCATAATCAACATCAGAATATCCTATTAAACTAGGAGAAACTTCAGATGGATACCATAATCCAAATCCTGTAATTCCTTTTAAATATTTTAAAATTCGTTTAACTGCAGTTAAGTGAGATTCTTTTGGACATGCTTGAAATCTAGCACACACATGTCGCCGCCGTAAAAAACGAGGGCGGTCGGAGCGACGCGATGGTTTTCAACTTTCTGTTTTTCGCGTTTTTATTGGTGGTTACAACGCCTTTAGGTTGTCCGATAACCGGGTTGAACCTAGAGGCGAGGTTTTCGAAAGGACGCTCTTGGATTATCCGATAATCGGGCTAATCCAAGAGCTAGTTTTGGAGGGTTCTGTGGAGTCGCCACTAATGTTTTTACCGGAAACATCGGAAAAGGAGTTTAAAAAGGCGTTGGTTTTCGAAAAACCAACTTTGGTCATTAGAACCAAAGTTGGGTAAGGGAGTTAGTTACGCGTAAAGGAAGTGTTAGTTCCTTTACGACGCCCCTTTCGGGTTCCCTATGATAGGCTAGCTACTTTGGATAAATAAATAAACTGGAAAATACGCTTTTACCCTTTTATTTTGCAAAATTTAAAGTTACGACTACATGGCCTTAATCTCTATTGCACAATTAAAATTAAAGCGGTAAAAGTAGAGAGAGAGTATAAACATCCGAAGCAAGCTTTTCTTATTAGTTCCTTCTAAAGAAATAGGGTGCTTTGCGGCAGCCCTTCACTCTACAGCGTCGGAAACATCTCGAAACGCTCAAAAACACTCTTAGAAATGCTCAGAAACTCCGGAAATGCTTCGGAGGGGTTCTAGAGAGAGAATTTTAAGTGATTTCTAGAGAGAAGGAGGAAGAACTTCTTGGAAATGAGGGGAATAAGGGCCCTATTTATAGGGATTCGCGCCTATCAGGTCGAGACGGGTCATCTTGTCTGACAAGGTCGAGACGGCGGTCTCGCCAGTCGAAACGGCGGTCTCGCCAGTCGAAACGGCGGTCTCGCCTTGCGGGAACGTCGAGACAGCGTTCTCGACAAACGAGACGGCGGTCTCGCCATCCGCGCAAGGCGAGACGGCGGTCTCGAATCCGAGATGGCAGTCTCGACCTTAACAGGCGAAAATCCTTATTTTTGGACCAAAAATCCCTCCTATCCTAGTATGGGGCCTAATAGTCTCTCCTAATGGCTTCTTAGGCTTCGTCCATCTTCGAAAAGGAGGTCTTCTGGTCTTTATTGTTAGGCTGGGCAAGATTTGGGGTCTACAACACACAAACAGAATGCATAATAGCAGGTCTACTTGCAGTTAAGTATAATAGTGAACCTATCATACCGCTATACATAGATTGATTAATTTCCAAACCTGATTCATCCTTGTCTAAATAGCATGAAGTTCCCATGGGTGTGTTAGCTTCCTTTGAAGTGTCCATTCCAAATTTCTTGAGAATCTCTTTGCAGTATTTGGTTTGAGACACAAAAGTGTCATCTTTAAGTTGCTTAATTTGAAGTCTAAGAAAGAAGGTTAATTCTCCCATCATAGACATTTCAAATTCACCCTGCATTATCTTAGCAAATTCTACACACAAGGAATTATCAGTTGATCCAAAAATGATATCATCAACATATAATTGAACTAATAAGATATGTTCTTTTACTTTCTTAATAAACAAAGTGGAATCAATTTTTCCTCTAGAAAAATCATTTGAAGTTAGAAAACTACTTAATCTTTCATACCAAGACCTAGGAGCTTGTTTCAAACCATATAACGCTTTCTTCAATTTAAAAATATGATTTGGATATTTAAAATCTTCAAATCCAGGGGGTTGTTCCACATATACTTCTTCTTTGATAAACCCATTTAAGAATGCACTTTTAACATCCATTTGATATAATTTAAATTTCATCAATGAGGCATAAGCAAGAAGTATGTGTATAGCCTCTAACCTGGCAACAGGAGCATAAGTTTCATCATAATTAATATCTTCCTCTTGACAGTAACCTTTGGCAACAAGTCTGGCTTTATTCTTTGTTATATTTCCATCTTCATCAAGTTTGTTTCTAAATACCCATTTTGTTCCAATTACTTGATGACATTCTTCTCTGGGAATTAATTCCCAGACTTGATTCCTTTCAAATTGATTAAGTTCTTCTTGCATTGCTATGCACCATTGGTCATCTTTAAGAGCTTCTTCAACACTTTTGGGTTCTATCTGTGAAACAAAAGCTACAGATATACATAAATTTTTCATATTTCTTGTTCTTACCCATTTTGAGATATCACCAATTATATTGTCCATTGAAAGTCCTCTTGGTGATTGCCATTCTTTTGCTAATTCAATTGGTTGAGATGGCTCATTCTCATTCAAATACATTTCTTCTAGAGCCTCTCTTGTATACTCATCCTCACCAGTAAGTTCTTTATTTGACTCAAGAGGATTTCCCTCAAGGTCTACAATTTCATCAAAAGTGACATGTACAGATTCTTCAACATTTAAATTTCTTCTATTGAACACTATATGCTTTGCTAGTTAGTGAATAACCTAAGAAAATGCCCTCATCGACTTTTGAGTCAAATTTTCCAAAGTTATCTTTTCCATTTTTTAAAACAAAGCATTTACATTCGAATATTTTTAAATGAGCAACATTAGGCTTTCTACCATTTAACAGTTCATAAGGAGTTGATTTTATAATTGGCCTAATAAGCATCTTATTCAAAACATAACATGCAGTACTTATTCATAAGCAAAAATAGTTAGGAACATTTGATTCATTTAGCATTGTTCTAGCAAGTTCCTCTAGTGACCTATTTTTCCCTTCTACTACACCATTTTGTTGGGGAGTCCTAGGTGCAGAAAAATTGTGCAAAATTCCATTTTCCTAACAATAATTTTCAAACCATTCATTTTTTAATTCTCCACCATGGTCACTTCTTAACACCTTAATTCTTAAGTCTTTCTCATTTTGTATTTTCTTGGCAAACTTCCTAAAGACCTTAAAAGCTTCACTTTTTAGTGTTAAGAAAAATGTCCTAGTATATCTACAAAAATCATCAACAATTACAAGAGCATAATAATTTCCACCAAAACTTGTTATCCTAGATGGACCAAATAAATCTAAGTGTAATAATTCTAAAGGTTTTGAAGTGGAAATAACATTCTTAGATTTAAAGAATGATTTTACTTGTTTACCTTTTTGACATGCATCACATAATCTATCTTTTACAAATTTTAACTTAGGCAAACCAACAACTAAGTCTTTTAGTATTAATTTGTTTAATTAATGCATATTTACATGAGCCGCCCTCTTATGCCATAACCATGGGTTTTCTTCCTAAACAACTAAGCATGTTATACTAGTATCATGTATACAATCCAAATCAATCAAATAGATATTATTATGCCTAATGTCTTTCAATGCTACATTTTCGGAATTCACTAAATGTATGGTACAAAACTTACTTTCAAAGATTACCTTGAATCCTTTGTCACAAAGTTCACTTATACTTAGGAGATTATGTTTTAGCCCATCAACAAGAAGCACATCCTTTATATCCAAAGTATTTGCACCACCAATGTTTCCGATTCCAAGTATCTTTTCTTTGTTGTTGTCCCCATAGGTCACATATCCTTGTTCTTTAGCTTTGAAGCTCACAAATTTTGTTGTCTCCGGTCATATGTTTTGAACATCCACTACCAAGATACCACATAGACTTCTTGGATTTGGAAGTTTCCTACAAAACAAGAACATGATAATCTTAAGTCCCCACAACTTTTGGGTCCTTGGGGTTAGAGACAAACAAATCATTTAACTATAGGAACCCAAACATATTTTCCTTTAGGAACACTAAAATGCTTAATTTTACATCTATTTGAGGTATGACCATGTTTCATACAATAAAATCATGCATTAGATGTAATTTTTGAATATGATATATTTCTAACTTTTAAAGTTTTAGTCCCTTTTTCAACTCATACTCTTCTATTTTTAATTTTAGGGTTTTTCAAAGGAGCATGGCAATTTTCACTATTTTGAACAATAGTCTTATCCTTATAACTATCACTTATTTCCTTCTTAGCTTTATCAAGAAAATGTCTAAGTATATCAATATCATGTTCATACTCTTTACATGATGCACATGCTATATTCTTATTATCTTTTTCTTCTAAACATACAATTTTCGTTTTTAAGGACTCCACCTCTTTTTCGGATTTATTCAAACACTTTTTCTCAGACTTATATTCATTTTTCAAGTCCTTAAAAGAAATAAAAAATTCTCCATATGAATTTTGTAAAGCATCAAAGTCATTTTCATCATCACTTGATGAAGAGTCGGAATCACTAACCTCAAAATCGGAAGATATGTTGTCTTTTGTCATTAAGCAAATGTTAGCTTCAATTTCTGAATCACTTGACTCTGAACTTGAATCACTATCGTCCCAAGCAATGTAGGCTTTCTTTTTGAAAAATTTCTTGCCCTTATGGTCTTCATTTTTCTTATTTGGACATTCAGTTTTTACATGTCTTGTTTCACCACAACCATAACATTTAATATTTAAGGAAGTACTTTCTCGTACCTTTCCCTTACCTTTGAAGGGTTGCTTCCCTTTGGCTTTCATGAACTTGGTGAATTTCTTTATCATTAGACTCAATTGTTCTTCTTCTTCAATTTTTGAGTCTTCTTCTTCCTTCTTGTTCTTACTCTTGGAAATTTCTGTTTTGAAGGCAAGGTTCATCTTTTGGTGTTGACCTTCTTCATCATTTAGCCTTCCAAGTTCAAGTTCATGCTATCTCAACTTTCCAAAGAGCGCCGCCATAAACATTGTTGCAAGATTTTGTGACTCTGTAATTATTGTCACCTTAGGTTGTCATTTCCTATCCAAAGATTTAAGAATTTTTACATTTAACTCATCAATATCAAAAATCTTACCTAACCTGGTGAGATCACTAGTGGAAAAATATGATTCTATGACGACATTTTATCACGGTTGTAATCCACCCGTCATAGTATATAGAGCGGTGGCATTTTTGTAATAATATTATGAACTTTTTATGTCGGTTGTTATATAACCGACATGGTATGTGGGCAAATTCACTTTTTATGTCGGTTAAATTTTAACCGATATAGAAAGTACTTTCTATGTCGGTTAAAATTTAACCGACATAAATAGTGAACTTTTTATGTCGGTTAAAATTTAACCGACATAGAAAGTGAACTTTTATGTCGGTTAAATTTTAACCGACATAGAAAGTACTTTTATGTCGGTTAAATTTTTAACCGACATAAAAGTACTTTCTATGTCGGTTGAAATTTAACCAACATAGAAACTGTATATTAAATAAAAAAAATTAAATATATAAGTATATAAATATTTATATATCAAAATATATAAATATATTTGTATTTATATATTTTGTATATAAATATAATTTATTTGTAAGTTATGTATCAGAAATTCGTAGTAGTTTAGTGGTTGGAGTATCGGTCTCCAACTCTAAGGTACTTGGGTTCGAATCTTGCTAGACACAAATCTCTTAAACGAGATAATAAAATAATATATTATAAAGTATAATAAAAATATAATATGAAAATGTACTCGGGTTCGAATCCTACCGAGTGACAATTTTCGTAAAAAGTCCATTACTTTCTATGTCGGTTTATTACAACCGACATAAAAAGTCATACTTTCTATGACAGTTCATCACAACTGACGTAAAAAGTCATACTTTCTATGACCCTTGTATCTATGTCGCCTCTTTAACCGACGTAAAAAGCTCATTTTAACCGACATAAAAAGCCTTTTTTGCACTAGTGGATGGTTCACAATGTGTGTGAAACGCTTTTGAACGTCAAAGATCGTTTCCCCTTCTTGCATCCGGAACATCTCATATTCTTGGATCAATGAATTCTTCCGTGCTCTTTTTACATCGTTGGTACTTTCGTGGGTTACTCTTAACATTTCCCACATTTCTTGAGCACTCTTACAAACAGAGATCCTGTAAAACTCATCAAGGGTTAAAGCAGATGAAATAATATTTCTAGCCCTAACATCATATTGGGCTTTTCTATTTTCTTTAGCCGACCATCTAGAAAATGGTTTTGGTACCTCTTCTCCGTTTTCAGTAATTTTAGGAATAAAAGGACCGTTTAAAATTGCATCCCAAACACCTCTATCAACAGACTCCAAAAATATTTGCATTCTTACTTTCTAAAAAGAATAATTTTGCCCCGCGAAAAGTGGGGGTCTATTGATAGAAGCATCCTCGGCAAACGTTTGATTTTGTCCGGCCATTTTCGAAAATTGAATGACTATCAAAGCAAGCTCTGATACCACTTGTTAGAATCGCGCAGCGGAATGTTTGCGTTTTCGGACAAAAACCAAGAGGGGGGGTGAATTGGTTTCTTAAACAAAAATTAGGTTTTTAAAATTTTTCCCAAAATTCACCGATTAAAATTCACCGATTACACAGTCGATTTATACTGGTTCGGATCAAAAGACCCTACCTGTAGTTGTTAATCACTCAAATAGAGGATTAACGTTGTCACTATAATCTATGTTATACAAACAGATTACAAACGAAAAGATAAGGTAAAGAATACACCTCTCTTGAGTCACACAAGAGATGAACACCTCCTTTGAATCCACAAAGGATGAAGAACAACTTTTCCTAGAGACGGCATAACACACAATCCACCAAGAAAACCCACTTAGTGATTCTTATCGCTTCTAGCCCACACTAGGCTTCAAAAGCCCCTTTTTCCTCCCAACAAACAGTTCTCTGGCAGTCACAACTCTTAACTTTTGTTTGAAAAAGGTTGTTCACTTTGCAGAGAGCCTTAGAGAACCTTAAGTAGAGAGATTAGGGTTTGGGAATTGGGGATTTTTGAAAATAAATGAATTGGGAATAGGGTTTTCGAAACTTGGTCCAATTTTGAATTTCAAAACACATATCTGACTGAAATAATCGATTATCTTGAGTGTTAATCGATTATTCCAGAGCCATTTTCGCAGAGGACCAAAAACTACATTTAATCAATTAATAGGCCAGTTAATCGATTAACAACCCATTTAATCGATTAATAGGGCATTTAATCGATTATTCCAAAGAGCAAAGACTGAAAATGGTTTTCTTTCTGTAATAATTGATTATCCCGCCATGTAATCGATTATTCTAGTATGTTTTTGATAAAAATGAGTTTTTAGAGCTTTTAAATAGTGGTCTATGTGCTGGCTATCTTGGACTCTAATATTACAGACTCAAAAACATAAAAATAGAGTTATTACATAACATTACAAGTCTTCAAATCTTTAAGTACTTTATTCTTGAATCATCATCAAAATCAACTAGCTTCATATCCATGTATGTTCAACATTCATATCCTTGTATGTTTGAATAGGATCACATATGACGACAACAACAAATAGATCGAGTGTATTGCGTGAATATAATGTTAGTGGGAATACATCAGTATAAAGAAATAACTAGGGAGTTCCAATAGTTGAAAGATATCCCTAAGGAATGTCGTCATGGTAGCCAACCCCAAATTCTAATATGATGAATAATCGGAGTCAAAATCAATTAAGATTTGGAAATGACAAGGGAATAATAGAAATCAAGTGACTTCGATAGCATAAACACGGGGATATCAAGTAGTATGTTAGGGGTCAAAAGACAACCAATGGATGATAGTAATCATGAAATGGTCAATATGTTGTCTCAATAACTGACCACCATTTTAAATCCTTTGGTACAAATGATCGCCTATAGTTTTCAAAGGTTAGTAGAGCAAATGGCAAGGATAGGAGATGCACTTGTTATCCCGAGAGGAAATAACTTAGCAAATGATAATACACAAATAAGAAATAATCATGTTGAACCCCCTAGATAGCAAATCAATAATATTCAAAATATGGAAGGAAATTATAATTCGCAAAGAGATGTCAGAATGGTCAACAAGGGTCAGACCAAATCTTACATGTTTGGGATAATATAAGGAAGAATAATTTGAATAATGGGAATTATCAACAAAACTGATAGAGGACCACAAGAGGGATCATTGGTTGCACCAACACAAGTGCTTATAACCCATTGTATTCAAAATGATATATAAATTCTTAGGGAAGCATAGAAGAAAAGAATGTGGGACTTCTAGAGCCCATTTTTGGTGCCTCACATAAGAGTAGAATAAGTCCCACATCTCTAGATTCTTGAAGTGGATGAGAGGGGAAACACTATAAATATAACCCCTTGTGTAGCTTCTTTGGCACATTTGAGTGAAATCCAAGCTTAGTGAGTGGAACTTGCAATTTTGCTTGTACCCCATTTTGGCTTGACTTCAAGTGTGCTTTGGAGATTTTCTTCTCCTTGCCTCCTAAATAAGGAACCTTCCTTAGAGGAGCTAGTGCCCAATCTTCTTTTGAGACTTGGGAAACAATTTTCGGTCACTTGAGAGCTTGAGGTGCGAACTTGTGCATCTCATTGGTGGAAGGAGGAGATTATTTCCATAAAAAACGCTTATAACCAAGTAATTGGGCAATGGAATCAACCAAATGTAGAAATGAGATTATATAATCAGTCATATTTTATTTCACCTTTTCTCGATTTTGTGCTTGAGGCTGAATTGCCTAGAGGACAAAAGATTCCAAAGTTTACAAAATTTGCAGGTGATATTGGGGAGTCTACTGTTGAACATATAAGATTTTATGTGACTAAGACATATAAGATTTTCAATATTTTATTAAAAGATAAACAAATAAAGTTGAGTGATGACCATAAATTGTCATCTTTAGAGCAAAGAAGAGGGCGAAAATGTTGCAAGTTTCATAATATATATGAACATTGGATTAATAACTGTATTTATTTCAGGAACACGATACAAGATGCTATTGAACAAGATAGAGTGAAATTCGAAGAGAAACCAATGAAGGTGAATACTATCCTTTCAAAGCTCATGTGGGTTATGTAGAAGTCAAACTTAACACTGATGGTGTTAAGAGTCATGTGGATGATAAGGGAATTCACATGGTGGACATTACGTCAGAAGATGTAAATCTGCGTCATGTCAAATTAAATGATGGTGAAGAAGTTCGAATTGGAATTGAAGGATTTCAAAATAGAAAATGAGATTTATCCTAAGATAGAGGATACTTTTGTGGATTTTTTTAATTGAAAGAAAGAAAAGGATGAAGAAGTAGCTTTATGTCCAAGGTGTAGTGTAGTGTTTGATAAAACTGCTACTAAAAAGTTTGAAGTAACTAAAACAACAAGATATAACTAGAAATAGAAACAAAATGTGGAGTGTCATAATCAGAATTTACAAATTACAATGAAGGATGATCCCAAACAATATGAGAATTGTTAATCACACCCAAAGATGAGTCAATATGGGTGGATTGGGGAGAGGGTGTTTAGTCATCGAGGTATGTATGGACCAAGAAATAGAAATGTCTTTGATAGATTGTCATACATCCCTAATTTTTATACTGGATATCCTAAGTTCTCAAAAGGATTCCATCGAGGAGGTCCTTGGATGAGGGAGAACATGGTACAACCCTTTTGGAAAAAAGTATCGAAGGTTGGACCTATGGATCATGGAGGACCAAGCTGAGGTGGTCAAGTTTATACTAGAACTTTGATTAAACAAGGAGAAGGGTTGACAACAAATCTTAGACAAGGAAATGTGAATGTAGGGGTGATTTCAATTTTGTCAAATGAGTATGCTAGTATGTATGAGGAAAGTCAGATAAGGCAAGATTCGAATAGAGAAGATTACTATGAGCCTGATCTGCAACCTAAAGTAGTTTGGGTCACTCAAGTTTCATGTGAATCACCTCACAGAGATGCAACATTGATCAATCCACCAAGTGAAGAGATGAGATTTCGTCTTAAGCCTTTGATATTAAAAATAGAAATCAAAGGCGTCACAATGAATAAGGTACTTGTTGATGGAGGTGTAGCAGTGAATATATTACTAAAATCAATGTTGAAAAGATTTGGTAAGAAAGAAGAAGATTTGATAAAGAATAATGTCCTAGTGTTAGATTTTACTGGGAAATCATCCACTTCAGAAGGAATGATAGCTCTCAATGTGATAGTAGGAACTTATACAAGGAATATTGTATTTGTAGTAGTGAAGTCTTATGTGAATTTCAATGTGTTGCTAGGTAGAGAATGGATACATGGTGTGGGAACAGTACCTTCGACTGCTCATCAAAAGCTTTATATGTGGAATTGATTTGGTCGTTATTCAAGGATATTAGATTGACTTTGTAGCTTATATTTCTCATGCAGATAGACCTTTGAGAAACCTAGTTATGACTAAGTCATTTACCTTCGAGACACCTAAAGATTTTAACTCGAAGATGCATAAGACATGGTTCGTTGAAATGCATCCTAATGAAGATTTTTTGCTGAGGGAGGAGGCCAACCTCGAAGTGGCCAAGGGAAATGACTAAGTCTCATTATGAATATCATGATTGGTACAAAACCAGACATTGAATAAGCAGTGAGAGTGGTTAGTATATTAATGCCAAATTGTGGTGGAGAGCATGGGTATTATCAAGAGAATTCTTATCCAAGGAACCTTGAATGTTATATTATGTTTCGGAGGATCAAAACTAGTTGTCAGATGCTATATTTGTTCAAGTTTTACATGTGATCTTGATAAGTTTACCTTTGTTGGAGAGGCAATAACTGATTACCCAAGTTATAGGATGTTGTAGCTCTGTCTATTACAAAAGCTGAGTACATGGCAGCCACCTAAGCATGTAAGGAAACTATTTGGATTAAGAGGATAATGGAGGAACTCGGCAAGTAACAACAAATTGTTGTGTATTGTGACAGTCAGAGTGTCTTGCACATTGTAAAGAATCTTACCTCGTATTTCAAGATAAAACAAGAAGAACCTAGCAGATGTTATGATAGTCGATTAGCAGTGACAAATTTATATAGAGATGATCCTACTGAAGGTCTATTGCAATAATAACATGGAAGGCAGTAATAATGTATTGTGAAGATTTGATTAATTTAATCAAAATCTTCAAGTGGGAGATTGTGAGAATGTGAGAAGAGAAGTTTCACATCAAGGAAATTATATGTTGGTGCTTACTTTTCCTGTTATAAAAGGAGTACCATGTCTACCTTGTAAATCACCCAAAATCTCTTCTTTCTTCTTTCTACTAGTGCATTGCATAGTAGTTGAGTTCTCTTATTTCTAAGAGAGAATATTATTATTATTTTCTCCTTAGATTTAAAGAGTGTATTGTAATTTCTTCCGATAGTAAAATTCTATTATTGCCTATTGTCTATTTTGCTTCTATTTTTTCATCTTTTATTTTAGTTGTGAGTTCTTATACAATTACTCTGATTTCTAACATTAAGTATATGAAATCTTATGAAGAATGTCAAAAGTTTGATCCAATACAAAATGTATCAACCACTAAATTAAATTCAATAATTAAACCACGACCTTTTAGAGGTTGGAAAATAGATTTAATAGGACATATTTATCCTCATTCATCAAAAGATCATAAGTTTATTAGTGTGGCAGTTGATTGTTTTACTAAATGGATGGAAGCAATTCCTTTAAAGAATGTCGAACAAAAAGACATAATAATATGAGTTGTAAGACAACACATCTTATTTTTAAAGCCCAAAATTTGTACGATTATTTACCTTTTTTTTCTATAAGTGGAGGAAAGTTACATTTTGATTTAGACACTACAAAAAAAATGCTTATTATCTACGGGTAAAATCCGTAGGTAATGACAAAAATCCGTAGGTAATGTCACTTTACCTACGGATTTCTTTCCGTAGAAAATCCGTATGTAATTTGGTCGTAGGTAATTACCTACGGATTTTTTTCCATAGATAATTACCTACGGATATATTCCGTAGGTAATGCACTCGCTGGAATTACCTACGGATTATAATCCGTAGGTAATGCATTCACCTAAACAAAATATTTTTATTTATTACAACCCCTCCCCTTTATATTATATTTTTATTATTTATTATATTTTTGGAACTTTGAATTATTATTAGATTAAGGGAATTGTCATTGGCGGGATTCGAACCCGAGTACCTCGAGTTGGAGGTCGATACTCCAACCACTAAGCTATTAGGATATTTTGATAATAATTTACAAATAAATTATATTTATATTTATCCGTGTAAATATATAAATATAAAATATATAAATATAAAATATATAAATATAAAATATATAAATATAAAATATATATAAATATAAAATATATAAATATAAAATATATTTATATTTTGATATATTTATATATTTATATATTTGTATTTATATATTTATATTTATATATTTATATTTATATATTTATATTTATATATGTATATATTTATATTTATGTATTTATGTATTTATATATTTATGTATTTATGTATTTATGTATTTATGTATTTATGTATTTATGTATTTATATATTTATGTATTTATATATTTATATATTTATATATTTATATATTTATATATTTTATATTTACACGAATAAATATAAGTATAATTTAGTTGTAAATTATTATTAGAATATCCTAATAGTTTAGTGGTTTGAGTATCAGTTTTCAACTTTAAGGTACTGGGTTCGATTCTTTTTAGTGACAGTTCTTTTAGTTTAATATAATTTACCTACGGATAGTAATTCCGTAGGTAATTACCTACGGAATTACCCACGGATTACATTACCTACGGATAATATCCGTAGGTAATGGATAATTACTCACGGATAGAATTCCGTAGGTAATATCCGTAGGTAATGTACACTTTACCTACGGATAGAATTCCGTAGGTACGGAATTATCCACGGATTACATTACCTACGGATAATATCCGTAGGTAATGGATAATTACCTACGAATAAAATTCCGTAGGTAATATCCGTAGGTAATGTATAATTTACCTACGAATTTTCATCCGTAGGTAATATCCGTAGGTAATGTAAAATTTACCTACGGATTTTTATCCGTAGGTAATATTCCGTAGGTAATAGGCTTTTTTTGTAGTGAGAGAATCTTGATCTTTGAAGCATCTTTTAAGAAGATTACTCGGTCTTTGAACCAAAATTAAGTGAATGACCAAACCCCACACCAAAATATTGAGTGAGAAACCTTCTTTATTCTTTTGTTCTTTAAACACTTTTACTTTCTCTTTGATTTAGTGAGAACTATCTTCTAGACTAATAAAGTTTTCACACTTTTTTTTGTGTTATATTTTTTTTTTTGGTGTAGGCATGACAACGAGGCGGAGGCGGATGCAGGGGCGGAGACTGGGGCGGGGGTAGGTTTTACCTCCTCGATCGCATCCCAACTTTTTTAACCATTCTCGCCCTCGCTCCCGATTTTCGTTGGAATTAATAATTAAATCTTCATCCTCGTTCCCGTTGGGCTTAGGATTTCGTCGCCCTAGACCCATTTACGTTCCATATTATTTTTTAAAAATAATTATATTTATAATTAATTAATTTTTTATTTTTTTTAATATATTTTTTATATAAAAAATAAATATTTATAATTTTACAATTTTTAATTAATATTGTTAATTAAGTATATACTTTATTTTATTATATTTATATTAAAATATGTACGTAAAATAAATATTTAATTATTTTTTATTTATACGGATATAAAATACTTATAATATTATTATTATTATTATGATTATTATCATATATTTTAATATTATATTTAAATATTTAATTACATATATAAATTAATTATTTTTTAAGTTGTCATTTTAAAATATTTATAAATAAGAAATATATAATTAATGAGAAAATATTTAATAAGTTAATTCTTATTTAATTAGTTTAAAGTGATAAAAGTTTTAATTAATAATTCTTTTTAATCCTTCAAAATATAATTATTTTATTAAGAAAATTTGATATAAAATGTAAAAAATATAACATAATAAAACATAATAAAGATAAATTAGAAATAAAATAATATTAGTTACTACTAATATTGATGTAGAGTAAGAGTATTTAGAAAAAGATAAAAAGAAGAAAAATTAACTTTATGTTTGTCAAATTGATTGAAAAGATTGAAAAAATCAAATTGATTGAAGAGATTAAGAAAATATGAAGAAACCAAAGGTAAGAAAAAGAGAGTAATATAATTAACTGATTTATCTAAGAAATTGAAAAGACAAAAGAGTGAAAAATTGGTAGAAGAAAATAAAAAAGAGTGAAATATAGAAAAATGACCTTATATATAATGTGAGAAAAAAATAAAATATTTTAAAAATATTAAAACTTTAGATTTAAATATAAAGCGGACAAGGATGGGACATGACTGAGGTGAGGATTACATTACTTATCCCTTCCCTTGTCTTTTTAAAATGGAGAAAACCTGAGCTCGTCCCTAGTCAACTCGATTTTTTCTCGTCAAACTCGGGATAGGGATGAATTTTAAATTGCTTTGATGAAACAACAACGGTTTGATCCTCAAACTTTTGTTAGAAGTTCTTAAAGCCAATCTAAGAGAAATGGGTTTAATGGTAGTTGTCTTATGCCTTGTTAGTAACTAAAGGCCAACTACATTTCATGACACAATTGCTTGCACTGAAGAAGTCAAGTGGTAGTTGTAATGCATGAGGAGATGGAGTCTTTGCCCAAGAATTAAAATGGGAGTTGGTGAAGCCATCTAAACACAAAAATGTTACTGGTTGCAAGTGGATCTTCAATAATAATAAGATCAATTATGAGATTCCATTGGTAGATCATCTGGTGGGACATCTTACATTTGGATTGTTTAGTACTTCTATCATGTTCAAGGTTTGTTTGGTAGTTAAGGCCCATTATCAAGGAAAGGTGGATTATAACGAGATCGTTTCTCTTGTAATTAAGCCCACATTCATCAAGGCTTACCTGCACTAATAGCAATGTTAGACATGGAGCTTAAATAATTGGACATGAAGATGACCTTTATTCATGGCGAAGTCGAGGAAAACCTTTCGATGAGACAACCAAAAGGTTTTAAACTGAAAGTAAGGGGGACTACGTAGCAAGCTAAAAAGATCACTTTATGAGTCGAAACAATCTCCTAGGAAATGTATAAGAGATTCCATAAGTTCATTGTCTCTTACGGATACATCCAGAGTCCTTAAGATCCACGTGGTCTATCATAAGGTGGACAATGGTTCATTTGTCTACCTGTTGTTCGAAGATGACATGTTGATTCCATTAAGAAACATGTCTAAAATAAGAAATCTAAATTTAATTCTTGGTAACAAGTTTGAGATGCAGGACTTAGGAGTTACTAAGAAAAATTTAGGCATGGATCAGGTGTCATCAAGCTCAAAATAAAGTTTTTCTTTGTCAAATGGTGTACACCTAAAAGGTGTTAAAGACGTTTAAGGATAGAATCTAATAAGCTAATTATTACACATTTGACAATATCCACTAATCTATCTAGGTTTAATACTTCGTAGCTAGAACTCGAGAAAGAATACATAGCTCGTGTTCCTTATGCGAGTGCAACAAATAACATTATGGTGTGCACAAGCCTTTGATGACAAATACATCATATATGCTCTCAAGGTAGAAGTTGAGAAGAGTTGGTGATTGTATGATTTAATTATTTCAACATTAAGGACAATGGATGAAACATGAAGTTAACAAAAACCAGTTGTTGTGATTATATTTTGTTGTGTGTCATCTAGGTTTAATTGGTTGTAAGTGAATAATCTAAAACACATTTTAGAGTGATTCTTTGAATGAAATTGTTAAAGTTAGATTTAGAGTTTCTATTGAGTTTATAATAGATTAAAATTTAATTTTAATATGTTAAATTGTTCTTAAGAATGTGGGTTAGGCATAAGAAATATTTTAATAAATTAAAAACTCACACTACTACAAAATATACTTTCCATGTCGTCACTTAACGTCGGTCAAACCTGAGCCAACGTTAAATACACTTTCAACGTCAGTTTTGAGTCAACCGACGTTAAAAGTTGAATTTTGACACATTCAACGTCGGTTTTTAGTCAACCGACATTAAAAGTTGAAATAATATCAAATTAAAAGAATTGTCACTAGCAGGATTCAAACTCATTACATTAATGGTAGAACTGATACTCCAATCACTAAACTACTAAGATTTCACTAGTGGAAAAATAGCTTTCTATGACGGGTTTTTATCACGGTCGTAATCCACCCGTCATAGTATGTGGCGCGGTGGCAATTTTGTAATAAAATCATAAACTTTCTATGTCGGGTAAGTTTTAACCGACATAGTAAGTGGAAAGGTCACTTTCTATGTCGGGTAAAATTTACCCGACATAGAAAGTGAACTTTCTATGTCGGTTATAATTTACCCGACATAGAAAGTGAACTTTCTATGTCGGTTAAGTTTTACCCGACATAGAAAGTGAACTTTTTATGTCGGTTAAATTTTAACCGACATAGAAAGTACTTTTATGTCGGTTAAATTTTTAACCGACATAAAAGTACTTTCTATGTCGGTTGAAATTTAACCGACATAGAAAGTGTATATTAAATAAAAAAAATTAAATATATAAGTATATAAATATTTATATATCAAAATATATAAATATATTTGTATTTATATATTTTGTATATAAATATAATTTATTTGTAAGTTATGTATCGAAATTCGTAGTAGTTTAGTGGTTGGAGTATCGGTCTTCAACTCTAAGGTACTGGGTTCGAATCTTGTTAGACACAAATCTCTTAAACAGATAATAAATCCTACCAGTGACAATTTTTGTAAAAAGTCCATTACTTTCTATGTCGGTTCATTACAACCGACATAAAAAGTCATACTTTCTATGACGGTTCATCACAACCGACGTAAAAAGTCATACTTTCTATGACCCCTGTATCTATGTCGCCTCTTTAACCGACGTAAAAAGCTCATTTTAACCGACATAAAAAGTCTTTTTTGCACTAGTGTTTTTTGATAATAATTTATAAATAAATTATATTTATATACAAATAAATGTATATCTGTGTAAATATATAAATAAAATATATTTTTATATTTATATATTTTGATATAATTATATATTTATATAGTTATATATTTACATATTTATATGTTGGATGTGAGAATGCGTTCGATGGTGAAAGTGTGTGTCGAGTGGGTTTTCAAAATTTGATGTCAAATTTGTGAGCAAGTCTTTTTATATGAGTTTGTAATTTAATGATAGAATATAATCTTTATAATTTATTTATATAATGATATAAAATAATTTTTTTCTTTATTTATTTTTATTTTATTTTATTCTTTTTATCTTTTTTTCTTCAATTATTTAATTGAAATTCTTATATTAAAATAATTTTTTCAAATATTAAAAAAGTTAAATATTTATTTTTAAAATTATTTTATTTAATAAATTATTATAAATTAATCAATTGATTAATTTATAATAAATCTATGTAAGGAAAAAATTGTTCTATTAATTAGATTAAATTTGGTATCAAATTTTGAAGATCCACTCAACACACACTTTCACCCTTGAGCGCCCCTCACATCCAACATATAAATATATAACTATATAAATATATAAATATATCAAAATATATAAATATATAAATCTATCAAAATATATAAATATACAAATATATCAAAATATATAAATATATTTGTATTTATATATTTATATTTATATATTTGTATTTATATATTTTATATTTATATATTTTATATTTTTATATTTACACAGATATACATTTATTTGTATATAAATATAATTTATTTCTAAGTTATTATCAGTAAAATCCTAGTAGTTTAGTGGTTGGAGTATCAACCTCCGACTCTAAAGTATTGGGTTCGAATCTCGCAGATGACAATTCTCTTAAAACAATATAATAAATAATAAAAATATAATATAAAGGGGAGGGGGACCTCTAGATAAATAGAGGAGGATGGAGGGTATTATAAATAAATAAAAAGGGATTATAAAAAATAAAAAATTCAAACTTTCTACATCGGTTCTTCTTATAACCGATGTAGAAAGTCATACTTTCAACGTCGATTCTAGAATCGACGTGGAAAGCCTTCCGTAACCGACGTGAAATGTGATATTTGTAGTAGCGTCATTTTAATATATGAATTTCATTTAAGAGGAGTAATGTAGTATTTTAATGAATCAATATTTTATAATATATTTAATTGTTCTTCTCTCTTATGGCTTTAGAAGGAAGAACATTTTAATAAATTAAAAATATGATTTAATTTGTTAATTTCACTTAAACAAATTTTAACTACATATTTGTTTTACTTTAATCAATTAAATCAGGGTTTTAATAAAATAAAGCTACATAAAGCAATGTATTTAGTCATTTTAACATATTAAAAAATTGGATTAATAAATTAAAATTCTAAAACTTTATTTTTCAAATAGTCTCTCTTACATTCTTGAAAAGACAAAAAGTCAAAACATAAACAAAGTTTTTTGTTTTCATTTCTTAAGAGTTATATTGTGATATTCTTGAAGAGTTAATGAATGTGCTCTAAAATTAGATCAAGGCTTCATCACAACAGTGATTCACCTTTCTTTCTCTATGTTTGTGCTTGTTTTAAAGATTTCTAGTGAACATGCTTTTGTTTTCATTCTATAAATTGTGGCATTTCAGTGTTGGTTTGCCTTATTGTCATGTGTGATCGTGTTGTTGATTAGGAGTCAAGATTTGGCTTTTGGCTATTGTTTTCAAGGTGTGCCTTGTGATAGAATTTCACTCAAGATTTGTTTGATCATATAAGCTACAAGATCTGGTTGTTTGGTACTTTTCTTATTTTCTTGAAGGGTTCTTGTAAAATTTGAAATTATAGTGAATTAACTCAATAAGATTTTAAGCTATTGGATGTAATTCTCTTGGTAGAGTAAACACATATAAATCTTCTTCCTAAGTTTTGACTCTTCTTCCTTTCACTAATTTGAACCCAATTTGTGATGGAAATAACAAATGCTTAAAATTTGACTAATTTCACTAATTTTCTAAAATATTGCATGGTTTAATTCACACCCCCCCCCCACTTCAACTTGTTCTTAAATTCTAACAATTGGTCTCATAATTGGTAAGGTATTCAAGTTTCTTTATAAAACCAATGGCAATAATTGAAAACAATATTTACTTTGTTGAAGGAGAATACACAAATGTTCTATCTAGGAATGAAAGTGTTTCTGTCTGATATCACTATAATAGTATCATTAAGGTTCATTACCACATCTTAAGTATGGTTTACTTTGGAAGTCTAGTTTGTCACAGTTTTGTTCCTAAAAGACATCTCAATGGATTGAAAGAGGATGATATATATAAACTACCTTTGGCCTTGACTCCTAAGCGATGTGGGACTCATGAGCATACCAGAACAAAGCACCCTAGTCGAGAACTAAGGGGTAGGAGTGGAGCAAGACTTAATTCTTGACCCTGTAGTGGGCAGCAATATTTCGTTTACAAACGAATATGATAACATCATTATGGTCCATTACCATGTATGAGCTATTGTCCAATTTGGAACTTTATTCCATCACTATTTTGTCCTTAAAAGGCGCCTCGATGGATTAAGATAGAAAAGTGTATCTAAATTACCTTTGACCTCAACTTTTAAGCGATGTGGAACTCATGAACATACTGAAACATAACCCCCAATCGAGAACCAAGGGTTAGGAGTAGAGCAAGACTCTATTCTCAATTCCACAGTAAGCACCAATGTTTCATTTAGGAATGAGAGTGTCTCAACCTCATGTTCATTATGATAACATCGTTAGAGTCCATTATCACATTTGAGATATTGTCCACTTTGAAACTTTAGTCTTCCACAATTTTGTCCTTAAAAACACTTTGGTAGGTTGAGAGAGGAGGGTATATATAAATTACCCTTAGCCTTGACTTCTAAGTGACGTAGGACTCATGAGCGTGTTGAAACATACAAGGACATGAATGTTGAAGTTACATGGACATGAAGCTTGTTGATTTTGATGATGATTCAAGAACAATGGACTTAGAGAGTTGAAGACTTGTATTCTTGTGTAATAACTCTGTTTTGATGATTTTGAGTCTGTAATATTAGAGTCTAAGATAGTCAGCACATAGTCTACTCTTTAGAAGCTTCAAAAACTCATTTTTATCAAAAAGACACTGGTTTAATCGATTAAAAGGCCAAATAATTGATTATTACAGAGAGAAAAATAATTTTCTATATCAGCTCCCTATAATAATCGATTAAACACTCCTGTTAATCGATTAACAGGGTTGTTAATTGATTAACATGGCAAATAATCGATTAAAACAGTGCGGTATGAGTTCTTGTTGATTTTGGCTCTATAATAATCGATTAACACTTGAAATAATCGATTATTTCAGTCAGATTTTCATTTTGAACTTCAATTAAACCTATTTTCGAAAACCCTAGTCCTAATTCACCAAGTTTCGAAAATCTCCAATTCCCAAACCCTAATTCATCTACTTAAGGTTCTCTAAGGCTCTCAGAAAATTGAACAACCTTTTTCAAACAAAAGTTGAGAGTTGTGATTGCCAGAGAACTGTTTGTTGGAGGAAAAAGAGGCATTTAGAACCTGGTGTAGGCTAGAAGCGATAAGAATCACTAAGTGGAGTTCTTGGTGGATTGTGTGTTGTGCCGTCTCTAGGGAAAGTTGTTCTTCATCTCTTGTGTGACTCAAGAGAGGTGTTTTCGTTACTCTATCTTTTCCATTGTTATATGTTTGTAAAAAATTGATTATAGTGACAGCGTTAATCCTTTGTTTGAGTGATTAGCAACTAGCTGTAGGGTCTTTTGATCCAAACCAGTATAATTCTTCTGTGTAAGACTCTATCCTTATTCTATTTACGTTTACACAGTGTTTTAATCGGTAAAATTTGGGGAAAATTTTTAAAAGCTAATATTTGTTAAGAAACCAATTCACCCGTCCTCTTGGTTTTTGTCCGTTCACGCAAACATTCCGCTGCGCGATTCTAACAAGTGGTATCAAAGCTTGTTTTGATAGTCATTCAAATTTTTCGAAAATGGTCGGACAAAATCAAACGTTTGCCGAGGGTGCTTCTATCAACAGACCCCCACTTTTTGCGGGTCAAAATTATCCTTTCTGGAAAGTAAGAATGCAAATCTTTTTAGAGTCTGTTGATAGAGGTGTTTGTGACCCTATTTTAAACGGTCCCTATATTCCAAAAATTTCTGAAAATAGAGCAGACGTTCCTAAACCATTTTCTAGATGGACAGCGGGGGAAAATAGAAAAACTCAATTTGACGTTAGGGCTAGAAATATTATTTCATCTGCTTTAACCCTTGATGAGTTTTACAGGATCTCCGTTTGTAAAAGTGCTCAAGAGATGTGGGAAATGTTGAGAGTGACCCACGAAGGTACTGATGACGTTAAAAGAGCACGACAAAATTCTTTAATCCAAGAATATGAGATGCTCCGAATGCAACAAGGAGAAATGATATTTGACGTTCAAAAGTGTTTCACACACATTGTGAACCATCTCACCGGGTTAGGTAAAATTTTTGATGTTGATGAATTAAATGTTAAAATCTTGAAATCTTTGGATAGGAAATGGCAACCTAAGGTGACGACCATCTCAGAGTCACAAAACCTTGCCACAATATCTATGGTGGCGCTCTTTGGAAAGTTGAGAGAGCATGAGCTTGAGCTAGGAAGGCTAAATGATGAGGAAGGACAACATCAAAAGAGGAACTTAGCCTTCAAAAATGAAATTTCCAAAGGTAAGAGTAAAAAGGAAGAAGAAGACTCGGAGAATGAAGAAGAAGAATTGAGTCTTATGATAAAGAAGTTTACAAAATTCATGAAAGCCAAAGGAAGGCATCCATTTAAAGGTAAGGGAAAGGTAAGAGAAAATACTTCCGTAAATATCAAATGTTATGGTTGTGGTGAAACAGGACATGTGAAGACCGAATGTCCAAACAAGAAAAATGAAGATAACAAAGGCAAAAAGTTCTTCAAGAAGAAAGCCTACATCGCTTGGGACAATAGTGATTCGAGTTCGGAGTCAAGTGACTCGAAAATGGAAGCCAATATTTGCTTAATGGCAAATGACAATATATCTTCCGATTTTGAAGTAAGTGATTCTGACTCATCTTCAAGTGATGATGAAAATAATTTTGATGAACAGCAAAATGCATATAATGAATTGTTTAGTGCCTTTAAGGACTTGAAAAATGAATTCAAAACTTTGAAAAAGAGTTTAAGTAGATCTGAAAAGGAGGTGGAGTCCTTAAAAACGAAAATTGCATGTTTAGAGGAAAAGGAAACCATAGAAACGAAAATTGTATGTATAGATGAGAATGATGATAAGAATATAGTATGTGCATCTTGTAAAGAGTATGAATATGACATTGATATACTTAATCATTTGCTTGATAAAGCCGAGAAGGAATTAAGTAATAATAATAAAGATAAAGTTGTTATTGATCAAAATAGAGTAAACCATCATGTTCCTTTGAAAAAGCCTAAAATGAAAAATAGAAGAGTATGGGTTGAAAAAGGAACTAGAGCATCTATTGTTAGAAATGCATCATATTCAAAAGCTACATCTAAAGCATGTGTTTTATTCTATGAAACATGGTCATACTTCAAATAGATGTAAAATCAAACATTTTGGTGTTCCTAAAGGAAAATATATTTGGGTTCCTTTAGTTAAATGAATTGTTTGTCTCTAACCCCAAGGACGCAAAAGTTATGGGGACCTAAGTCTACTATGTTCTTGTTTTGTAGGAAACTTCCAAATCAAAGAAGTCTATGTGGTATCTTGATAGTGGATGCTCTAAACATATGACCGGAGACAAAACAAAATTTGTGAGTTTCAAAGCTAAAGAACAAGGATAAGTAACTTATGGGGACAACAACAAAGGAAAGATTCTTGGAATTGGAAATATAGGTGGTGCAAACACTTTGGAGATTAAGTGTTGACAATTCAAGGACTTGATGTTGCACTTGATGAATATGAAGAATGGATTTTGATGATGATTCAAGAACTAAAGACTTAGAATATTGAAGATTGAAGATTGGTGATAATTGTATTGTAATAACTCTGTTTTATTTAAGATTGAGTCTGTATTTTTAGAGTCTAAGATAGCCGGTACATAGTCTGTAACTTAGAAGCTTCAAAAAGCTCAAATTTATCATTTAGGCTCGGCTTTAATCGATTATATAGGTAAATAATCGATTAAAACAGATGAGAAAACACTTTCTATACAAACTCACTGTTTTAATCGATTAAAACAGCAAAATAATCGATTGTTTTGTACTTGATCCGTACTGAATAATCGATTATTTCACCAAATAATCGATTAATCCAGAGAGGTTTGGGTTCGACGTATTTGGCTCTGTTTTAATCGATTATCACTCCAAATAATCAATTATTTCAATCTGCTTTTTCATTTTAAATTTCAAATTAACCCTATTTTCGAAAACCCAATTACAAAGAACCCTAGTTTCGAAATCCCCAATTCCTAAACCCTAATTTCCCTACTTAAACTCTGCTTTGGCACTCAGAAAAGAAGAACAACTCTTTCCATACAAAAGTTAAGTGTTGTGAGTGCCGGAGAACTCGTTTGTTGCAAGGAAAGGGGGCTTTTGGAACCTGGTGTGAGGCTAGAAGCGATAAGAATCACTAAGTGGAGTTCTTAGTGGATTGTGTGTCTGTGCCGTCTCTAGGGAAAGCTCGTTCTTCATCTCTTGTGGATTTCAAGAGAGGTGTTTTCTGAACTTTATCTGTTCATTTGTAATTTGTTTGTAACAATTTGTTCTTAGTGACAGCGTTAATCCTCTTTTGAGTGATTAACAACTGGACGTAGGGTCTTTTGATCCGAACCAGTATAAACCTACTGTGTAATCTTCTCTACTCTTCTCTATTTACATTTACGCAGTTTTTAATCGGTAAAATTTGGGGAAAATTTTGAAAACCTAATTTTTATTAAAAATCCAATTCACCCCCCTCTTGGTTTTTGTCCGACCACGCAAACATTCCGCTGCGCGATTCTAACAAGTGGTATCGAGCTTGCTTTGATAGTCATTCAAACTTTTCGAAAATGGCCGGACAAAATCAAACTTTTGCCGAAGGTGCGTCTATCAACGAGACCCCCACTTTTTGCGGGTCAAAATTATCCTTTTTGGAAAGTACGTATGCAAATATTTTTAGAGTCTCGTTGATAGAGGCGTTTGGGATGCAATTTTAAACGGTCCATTTGTTCCTAAAATTACAGAGAACGGTGTTGACGTTCTTAAACCTATTTCTAGATGGACTGCAGAAGAAAGTCAAAAAGCACAATTTGATGTTAGGGCTAGAAACATTATTTCATCTCGCTCTAACCCTTGATGAGTTTTATAGAATTTCGGTTTGTAAAAGTGCACAGGAAATGTGGGAAATGCTAAGGGTGACCCACGAAGGAACCGACGACGTCAAAAGAGCACGTAAAAATTCTTTAATCCAAGAATATGAGATGTTCCGGATGCAACCAGGCGAAACGATATTTGACGTACGTAAACGTTTCACTCATATCGTGAACCATCTCACCGGACTAGGTAAAATTTTTGACGTTGATGAATTAAATGTTAAAATTTTGAAATCTCTGGATAGGAAATGGCAACCAAAGGTGACGGCCATCTCGGAGTCACAAAATCTTGCCACTATGTCTATGGCGGCGTTATTTGGAAAGCTTAAGGAGCATGAACTTGACCTTGGAAGACTAAATGAGGAAGAGGGTCAATATCAAAAGAAGAACCTAGCTTTCAAGACCGAGATTTCAAAAAGCAAAAATAAGAAAGAAGAAGAAGAAGACTCCGAAATTGATGAAGAAGAGATGAGTCTTTTTATAAAGAAGTTCACCAAGATGATGAAAGCAAAAGGAAGACATCCTTTCAAAGGTAAGGGAAAGGTAAAAGAAAATTCTTCCGTTAATATAAAATGCTTTGGTTGTGGTGAAGCAGGGCATATGAAGACCGAATGCCCAAACAAGAAAAATGATGAACACAAGGGCAAAAAGCAATTCAAGAAGAAAGCATATATTGCTTGGGATGACAGTGATTCAAATTCAGAATCAAGCGACTCAGAAATTGAAGCAAACATTTGCTTGATGGCAAATAACAACATTTCTTTGGATTTTGAGGTTAGTGATTCTGATTCATCCTCTAGTGAAGAAAATGACCATGATGAATTGCAAAATGCTTATAATGAGTTATTTACTGCATTTATGGATATGAAAAAAGAATATAAAGTTGTAAAGAAAAATCTAAGAAGATCCGAAAAGGAAAATGAGTCCTTAAAATTGAAAATTGCATGTTTAGAAGAAAAGGAGGTAGCTAATACGAAAATTGTATGCTTAGATGAGAATAAGGACTTAGCTTGTGCAAATTGTAAAGAGCATGAATATGACATAGATATTCTTAACCATTTGCTTGACAAAGCCGAAAAAGAAATTGATGATCTTAAGAAGCATGAAATGGTAATTGCTCAAAATAATGTAAATCAAAGAGTTCCTTTGAAAAAGAGTAAATCTAAAAAGAAAAGAGTATGGGTAGAAAAAGGAACTAGAGCATGTCATGTAAATAATGCATCTTATTCCATAGCTACATCAAAAGCATGTTTTTATTGCATGAAACAAGGTCACACTTCAAATAAGTGTAAAATCAAACATTTTGGTGTTCCTAAAGGTAAATATATTTGGGTTCCTATAGTTAAATGAACTATTTGTATCTTGTATTTATTCAAAGAAAATGGATCATTTAGTATGTTTTAAACAGAATGATTAGGTAAAAACATTTTATCTTTTCTATTGCATGAAGGTTCTTCACTTAAAGATTTTTGCGAAAAGCCTCTAAAATTGTTTTAAACAACTAAAAACAAAGTTTTTTTTTTTCAAAAGCTTTCTTAAAACATGTTTTTAACTCGATGCAGCTTTTGAAAGAACCAAATAAAATCACTTAGAATGTTCAAAGAAGTGTTTTTACAGTATTTTAATCGATACAACTTGTTTTTAATCGATTAAAATCATTTAGAACTCATTGTGATCGATCAGATTTTTATTATGAGCTGGTCGAGATCTTTTAAATCGATTAAAAACACGTTTCAATCGATTAAAATCACTTAAAGGGTCAGGATGATCGATCAGAATCAAATTATAAGCGATCAGAATTCTTTTCAATCGATTAAAACACGTTTCAATCGATTAAAATCATTTAAAGGGTCAGGATGATCGATCAGAATGCAATTATGACTGATCAGAATCAGCTTATGATCGATCAGAATTTAGTTATGACCGATCAGAACTCTTTAATCGATTAAATCTCGTTTCAATCGATTAAAACAACTTAAAAAATTTTCTACATCTGCGTTTTAATCGATTAAAAGACGTTTTAACAGATTAAAACTGCACTTTTAACAGATTAAAAGAATCTTTTAACAGATTAATTAAACCAGCAGATTAATTAAAAGAAGTTTTGCAGTATTTAAATAGATTGTTATGTCTCTAACCCCAAGGACCCAAAAGTTGTGGGGACCTAAGTTTATATGTTCTTGTGTTGTAGGAAACTTCCAAATCAAAGAAGTCTATGTGGTATCTTGATAGTGGATGCTCAAAACATATGACTTGGAGATAAAACGAAATTTGTAAGTTTCAAAGCCAAAGAACAAGGATATGTGACTTATGGGGATAACAACAAAGGGAAGATTCTCGGAATTGGAAACATAGGTGGTGCAAACACATTGGAGATTAAGGATGTGCTTCTTGTTGATGGGCTAAAGCATAACCTTCTTAGCATAAGCCAATTGTGTGACAAAGGATTCAAGGTAACTTTTGAAAGCCAATTTTGCACCATACATTTAATAGATTCCGAAAAAGTAGAATTAAAAGGCATTAGGCATAACAATATATATTTGATTGATTTGGATTGTTTACATGAGTCTAGTATAACATGTTTAGTTGCTAAGGAAGAAAACCCTTGGTTATGGCATAAAAGAGCGGCTCATATAAACATGCATCATTTGAATAAATTGATATCAAAAGACTTAGTTATTGGATTTCCTAAATTGAAATTTGAAAAAGATAGATTGTGTGATGCATGCCAAAAAGGTAAACAAGTTAAATCATCATTTAAATCTAAGAATGTGATTTCCACTTCAAAACCCCTAGAATTATTACATTTAGATTTATTTGGACCTTCTAGGATAAAAAGCTTTGGTGGAAATTATTATGGACTTGTAATTGTTGATGATTACTCTAGGTACACTTGGACATTTTTCCTAACTATGAAAAGTGAAGCTTTTAAGGTCTTTAGAAAGTTTGCTAAACAAATACAAAATGAGAAAGACCTAAGAATTAAAGTTTTAAGAAGTGACCATGGTGGTGAGTTTCAAAATGAAAAGTTTGAGAATTATTGTGAGGAAAATGGTATATTACATAACTTTTCTGCTCCTAGGACTCCCCAACAAAATGGTGTAGTTGAGAGGAAAAATAGGTCATTAGAGGAACTTGCAAGAACTATGTTAAATGAATCTAATGTTCCAAAATATTTTTGGGCTGATGCGGTTAGCACTGCATGCTATGTTTTAAATAGAATGCTCATTAGGTCAATTATAAAATCAACTCCATATGAATTGTTTAATGGTAGAAAACCTAATGTTGCTCATTTAAAGATTTTTGGATGTAAATGTTTTGTGCTAAATAATGGAAAGGACAATCTAGGAAAATTTGACTCAAAAGCCGATGAGGGCATTTTTCTAGGTTATTCTTTAACTAGCAAGGCATATAGAGTGTTTAATAGGAGAACTTTGAATATAGAAGAATCTATACATGTTACCTTTGATGAGATTGTAGACCTTGGGGGAAATCCTCTTGAGTCAAATAAAAGACTTGCAGGTGATGATGAATATATAAGAGAGGCCCTTGATGAATTATACTTGGAAGATAATGTGCCTTCTCAAACTCCTCAATTAGCAAAAGAATGGCAATCACCTAGAGGACTCTCAATGGACAACATTATAGGGGACATCTCAAAAGGGGTAAGAACTAGAAATATGAATAATTTTTGTATGTCTCGTTGCTTTTGTGTCACAGATTGAACCTAAAAACATTGAGGAAGCACTTAAAGATGATCAATGGTGCATAGCCATGCAAGAAGAACTTAACCAATTTGAAAGGAATCAAGTCTGGGAACTAATCCCAAGAGAAGAGTCACATCAAGTTATTGGAACTAAATGGGTATTCAGAAATAAGCTTGATGAAGATGGTAATATAACAAAGAATAAAGCCGAGACTTGTTGCAAAAGGCTATTGTCAGGAGGAAGGTATAGATTATGATGAAACTTATGCTCCTGTGGCCAGGTTAGAGGCTATACGCCTACTTCTTGCTTATGCATCTATGATGAAATTTAAATTATATCAAATGGATGTTAAGAGTGCATTTTTAAATGGTTTTATTAAAGAAGAAGTGTATGTAGAGCAACCCCTGGTTTTGAAGATTTTAATAATCCTAATCATATTTTCAAATTGAAGAAAGCATTATATGGGTTGAAACAAGCTCCTAGATCTTGGTATGAAAGATTAAGTAGTTTCCTAACTGCAAATGATTTTTCAAGAGGAAAAATTGATTCTACACTATTTATTAAGAAAGTTAAAGAACATATCTTATTGGTCCAGGTATATGTTGATGATATTATTTTTGGATCAACTGATAATTCTTTGTGTGTAGAATTTGCTAAGATTATGCAGGGAGAGTTTGAAATGTCTATGATGGGAGAATTAACATTCTTCCTTGGACTTCAAATCAAGCAACTTAAAGATGGCACTTTCATCTCTCAAACTAAATACTGCAAGGAGATTCTCAAAAAGTTTGGTATGAACACCTCAAAGGAAGCTAACACACCCATGGGAACTTCATGCTATCTAGACAAGGATGAATCAGGTTTGGAAATTAATCAAACTATGTATAGAGGTATGATAGGATCACTATTATACTTAACTGCTAGTAGACCCGATATTATGCATTTTGTCTCGTGTGTGTGCTAGATTTCAGGCTTGTCCTAAAGAATCTCACCTAATTGCGGTAAAACATATTTTAAAATACTTAAAAGGAACTACTGGGTTTGGCTTGTGGTATCCGTCCGATGCTTGTATTAGTTTATTAGGATATTCCGATGCTCGATTATGGTGGATGTAAAATTGATAGGAAAAGCACTAGTGGGACATGTCATTTGTTAGGTTCATCCTTAATATCATGGCATTCTAAGAAACAAGCATGTGTAGCTTTATCTACCACTGAAGCTGAATATATTGCAGCAGGTAGTTGTTGTGCTCAAATTCTGTGGATGAAACAACAGTTAGAGGATTATAGTATATATTTAAATGACATACCCTTAATGTGTGATAATACGAGTGCAATCAATCTAACTAAGAATCCAGTAATGCACTCTAGGACTAAACATATTGAGATTAGACATCACTTTTTAAGAGATAATATCAGCAAAGGAAACTGTAAGATAGAGTATGTAGACACTAAACGTCAATTAGCAGATATATTTACTAAGCCTCTACCAAAGGATAGATTCTATGATCTTAGAAGAGACTTAGGGATATTAGAAATAGCTTAAATTCTGCTTAATTTGACTGTTTTTGGATGATTGTTATGTTAAAATTCGTGTTGTAGGATATTCATAGGTTATAATGTGTAAAAACCTTAAAAACTTGATATAGCCTCTGGAATAATCGATTACTGGAAGTAATAATCGATTATTTTTTCTCAAAACGTCCAAAACAGGGTATTCTCCTTCGGAATAATCGATTATTTCGTGAAATAATCGATTAAATGCCTTCGACAATCGATTATTTGCTAGAAATAATCGATTAAAACTGTTTGATATAGAGAAAATCAATGTATTTTCTTTTGTTATTGTCTTGATGTTGTAATGGTTGAATGATTGTGAAATAAAATTTGATGTTTCTTTCATGCTATAATTGAGGGGGAGCTTTCTCTAACTTATGCATATTTTGAGGGGGAGCTCTTATGATTGTTGTTGCAGAGTTCTTTTTGATTATAATCAAAATAGGGGGAGAAAAATTTAAAGCCTATGATTCAATTTTAAATTTTATCTGGTATGTTTAATGTGTTTGTTAGTATGACGGATAAAACAAGGTTATTACAAAGGGCTTTAAAAGAAAATTTTGATCATCATCAAAAAGGGGAGATTGTTGACAATTCAAGGACTTGATGTTGCACTTGATGAATATGAAGAATGGATTTTGATGATGATTCAAGAACTAAAGACTTAGAATATTGAAGATTGAAGATTGGTGATAATTGTATTGTAATAACTCTGTTTTATTTAAGATTGAGTCTGTATTTTTAGAGTCTAAGATAGCCGGTACATAGTCTGTAACTTAGAAGCTTCAAAAAGCTCAAATTTATCATTTAGGCTCGGCTTTAATCGATTATATAGGTAAATAATCGATTAAAACAGTGAGAAAACACTTTCTATACAAACTCACTGTTTTAATCGATTAAAACAACAAAATAATCGATTGTTTTGTATTGATCCGTACGGATAATCGATTATTTCACCAAATAATCGATTAATCCGAGAGGTTTGGGTTCGACGTATTTGGCTCTGTTTTAATCGATTATCACTCCAAATAATCGATTATTTCAATCTGTTTTTCATTTTAAATTTCAAATTAACCCTATTTTCGAAAACCCAATTACCAAGAACCCTAGTTTCGAAATCCCCAATTCCTAAACCCTAATTTCCCTACTTAAACTCTGCTTTGGCACTCGAAAAGAAGAACAACTCTTTCCATACAAAAGTTAAGTGCTTGTGAGTGCCGAGAACTGTTTGTTGCAAGGAAAGGGGGCTTTTGGAACCTGGTGTGAGGCTAGAAGCGATAAGAATCACTAAGTGGAGTTCTTAGTGGATTGTGTGCTGTGCCGTCTCTAGGGAAAGCTGTTCTTCATCTCTTGTGGATTTCAAGAGAGGTGTTTTCTGAACTTTATCTGTTCACACAAACATTCAGTTGCGCGATTCTAACAGAGTGGACTGAAACATAACCTCTTAGTCGTGTTGAATATACAAGGATATGATGCCTGAAGATTTTGATGATGCTTTAGAGTCAAATGACTTCAAGATTAGAAGACTCATATATTGTTGTATCTACTTGTAATAACCCTGTTTTATCTTTTTGAGTCTGTAAATATAGAGTCCAAGATAGTCAGCACACAATCTGTCTATAGAAAGTTCGTTTTATCCAAAATCCACTGTGATGATCGATTATCACTTGTGGATAATCGATTATCAGTAATCGATTATCCTAGCTCTCCTGGGTCTCTAAAGGTCTCTGGAATAATCGATTATTACTGTTGATAATCGATTATCCTGTCAAAATTATGTCTTCTGCGAAAATGGCTCTGTGATAATCGATTATCACTCATGATAATCGATTATCTGTGTCAATTATGATTTTGAATTTCAAATTTCAGACCAATTTTTGAAAACCCTAATTTATAAACCCTAAAATCTCTATTTAAGGAACTCGCTAACTCTTTGTAATTGACAACCTTTTTCATACTAAAGTTAAGAACTGTGATTGCTAGAGAACTTTGAGTAGGGAAGAAAAAGGGGTTTTTGTAACCTCATGTGGGCTATAAGCGATAAAAGTCACTGAATGGGTTTCTTGGTGGATTGTGTGTTGTGTCGTCTCAAGGAAAAGTTGTCGCCATCCTTTGTGGATTCAAAGGAGGTGTTCATCTCTTGTGTGACTCAAGAGAGGTGTTTTCTTATCCTTATCTTTTGTAATTTGTAATCTGTTTAAAATTGTTATTATAGTGACTGTGTTGATTCCTTTTTAGAGTGATTAACAACTAGATGTAGGGTCTTTTGATCTAAACCAGTATAAATCAACCGTGTTATCTTCTTTCCCTTATCTCTTTACTTTTCAGTTATCGTTTAATCATTAAAACTTGCGAAAATTTTTAAAAGGGAAAAGTTTTTATAAGAAACCAATTCACCCCCCCCCTCTTGGTTTTTGTCGCTAACGCAAACATTCCGCTGCACGATACAAACATGTGGTATCAGAGCTTGCTTTGATAGTTTTTCAAATTTTCGAAAATGGTCAGACAAAACCAAATCTTTGCTGAAGGTTCTTCTATTAACAAACCCCCACTTTTTGCTGGACAAAATTATCTGTTTGGAAAGTGAGAATGCAAATATTTTTGTAGTCTGTTGACAAGGGTGTTTGGGATGCTGTTTTAAATTGTCTGTTTATTCCAAAAATGACTGTATATGAAGTAGAGGAACCTAAACCATTTTCTAGATGGACTACAGAAGAAAACAGAAAAGTTCAATATGATGTTAGGACTAGAAACATTATTTCATCTGCTTTGACCCTTGATGAGTTTTACAGGATATCTGTTTGTAAAAGTGCTCAAGAGATGTGGGAAATACTAAGAGTAACACATGAAGTAACTGATGATGTTAAAACAGCATGAAAGAACTCATTGATACAAGAATATGAGATGTTTCAAATAAACAAGGAGAAATAATCTTTGACTTCCAAAAGTGTTTCACTCATATTGCGAACCATCTCACCGGATGGACTTGGTAAGAGTTTTGATACTGACGAGTTAAATGTTTAATGTTGAAATCTTTAGATAGGAAATGACAACCTAAGATGACTGCTATCATGGAGTCACAAAATCTTGCATCAATGACCATGGCAGATTTCTTTGGAAAGTTGAGAGAGCACGAACTTGAATTAGGAAGGCTAAGATGAAGAAGGTCAACATCAAAAGAGAAACCTAGCCTTTAAAACTGAGGTTTCCAAGAACAAAAATAAGAAGGAGGAAGAAGACTCTGAAAATGAAGAAGATGAAAACTTGAGTCTTATGATTAAGAAGTTTACAAAATTTATGAAAGCAAAAGGCAAACAACCTTTCAAAGGTAAGGGAAAGGTAAAAGAAAGTTCTTTTTTAAGTTTCAAATGTTATGGTTGTAATGAAACAGGACATTTGAAATCTGATTGTCCCAACTATAACAAAAAGAGTGATGACTCAAAAGGAATAAAGTCATTCAAAAATAAAGCCTATATAGCTTGGGAGGAAAGTGACTCTAGTTCAGAGTCAAGTGAGTCTAATGTTGAAGCCAATCTTTGCTTGATAGCAAATGACAGTATTTCTTCTGATTGTGAGGTAAGTGATTCTGACTGTTCTTCAAGTAATGATGAAAATGGTTATGATGTCTTGCATAATGTATATCAAGAGTTGTTTACTGCCTTTAAGAACTTAAAATATGAATATAAAACCTTGAAAAAGTGTTTGAATAAATCAGAAAAAGAAGTGGAATCCTTGAAAACAAAAATTGCATGTTTAGAAGAAAAAGAAGTAAAACCAATTGCATGTGCTTCTTGTAAAAGCTATGAATTTGATATTTGTATACTTGAGCATTTGCTTGAAAAAGTTACAAAAGAAAAAATTGATGAAGATCAAAAAGTTGTAAAAACTAAAGGTAAGAGTCATGTTCCTTTGAGAAAAACTAAAAATCAAAGAACCCGCAGAGTATAGGTTGAGAAAGGAAATGAAACTTTACAATTTAGAAATGAATCTTTTTCAAAAACTAAAACCACAAATGCATGCTTTTATTGTATGAAACATGGTCATACTTCAAATAAATGTAGAATTAAGCATTTTGGTGTTCCTAAGGAAAATATATATGGGTGCCTATAGTTAAATGATTTGCTTGTCTCTAACTCCAAGGACCCAAAAGTTATGGGGACCTAAGATCTTGTGTTCTTATTTTGTAGGTATCTACTAAATCTAAAAGTCTATGTGGTATCTTGATAGTGGTTGTTCAAGACACATGACTGGGGATAAAAAGAAATTTACAAGTTTCAAAGTGAAAGAACAAGGATATGTGACCTATGGAGACAATAACAAAGGAAAAATCCTTGGAACTGGGAACATTGGTGGTGCAAATACTTGGGAGATAAAGGATGTGATCCTTGTTAAGGGGCTAAAGCACAATCTTCTAAGTATAAGTCAACTTTGTGATAAAGGTCTCAAGGTAATTTTTTAAAGTAATTTCTGCACCATACATCTTAAAGATTCTAAGGAAGTTGCATTAAAAGGTATTAGGCATAACAATATTTATTTGATAGATTTGGATTGTGCATCTAATGTTGATATAACATGTTTAGTTACTAAAGAAGAAAACCCATGGTTATGGCATAAGAGAGCAACTCATATTAATATGCACCAATTAAACAAATTAATTTCTAAAGAATTGGTTGTTGGATTGTCTAAGTTAAAATTTGAAAATGATAAATTATGTGATGCATGTCAAAAAGGTAAACAAGTAAAATCATCTTTCAAAACTAAGAATATAATTTTCACAACAAAGCCTTTAGAACTTTTACACTTAGATCTATTTGGACCATCTAGAATCAAAAGTTTTTGTGGAAATTATTATGCTCTTGTAATTGTTGATGATTACTCTAGATTTACTTGGACATTTTTCCTAACTTTGAAAAGTGAAGCCTTTAAGGCATTTAGAATGTTTGCCAAGAAAATTCAAAATGAAAAGGATTTAAGAATTAAAGTGTTAACAAGTGATCATGGTGGAGAATTTCAAAATGAATCTTTTGAAAAGTTTTGTGAAGAGAATGGTATTCTACATAATTTTTCTGCACCTAGAATCCCCCAATAAAATGGTGTAGTTGAAAGAAAAATAGATCACTAGAGGAACTATCTAGAACAATGTTGAATGAATTTAATGTTCCTAAATACTTTTGGATTGATGTTGTAAGTACTGCTTGTTATGTTTTAAATAGAATGCTCATTAGACCTATCTTGAAAATAACTCCTTATGAGTTATTTAAAGGTAGAAAACAAATGTTGTTCATTTGAAAATCTTTGGTTGTAAATGTTTTGTATTAAATAATGGTAAAGACAATTTAGGTAAATTTGATTCAAAAGCCGATGAGGCTATCTTCTTTGGTTATTCACTTTCTAGCAAAGCATATAGGGTATTCAATAGAAGAACTTTGAATATTGAAGAATCTGTGCATGTTTCATTTGATGAAATTGTAGACCTTGAGGAAAATCCTCTTGAGTCAAGTAAAATATATGTAGGTGATGATGAGTACATAAGGGAAGCATTAGAAGAAATGTATTTAAATGAAAAAGAGTCATTTCAACCAACTGAATTGGCAAAAGAATGGCATCCACCAAGAGGACTTTCAATTGATAATATAATTGGTGACATTTCAAAAGGGGTAAGTACTAGAAATATGACAAATTTCTGTTTGTCTGTAGATTTTGTTTCACAAATTGAACCCAAAAATGTTGAGGAAGCACTAAAAGATGACCAATGGTGCATCGCAATGCAAGAAGATAAATCAATTTGAAAGAAATCAAGTCTAGGAATTGATTCCAAGAGAAGAACATCATCAAGTGATTGGAATTAAATGGGTATTCAGAAACAAACTTGATGAAGATGGAAACATAACCAAGAATAAAGCTAGACTTGTGGCAAAAGGATACTATCAAGAGGAAAGTATCGATTATGATGAAACTTATGTTCCTGTTTCTAGGTGAGGCTATACGCCTACTTCTTGCTTATGCTTCAAAAATAAAATTCAAATTGTATCAAATGGATGTCAAAAGTGCTTTTCTAAATGGCTTTATTAAAGAAGATGTTTATGTACAACAATCTCCAGGTTTTGAAGATTTTAAATATCCTGATCATGTCTTTAAATTAAAGAAAGTTCTTTATGGTCTAAAACAAGCTCCTAGATCTTGGTTTGAAAGATTAAGCAATTTTTTAATATCAAATGATTTTTTAAGAGGACAAATTGATTCTAATTTGTTTATTAAAAGAGTAAGAGAACACATTCTATTAGTTAAAGTGTATGTTGATGATATAATTTTTGGATCAACTGATAATTCTTTGTGTGAAGGATTTGCTAGTATTATGCAGAATGAATTTGAAATGTCCATGATGATGGAATTAACCTTCTTCCTTGGACTTCAAATTAAGCAATTAAAATATGGCACTTTTGTGTCTCAAACAAAATACTATAAAGAGATTCTCAAGAAATTTGGAATAGACTAACACACCAATGGGAACATCTTGCTATTTGGATAAGGACGAATCAGGTTTGAAAATTAATCAATCAATGTATAGAGGTATGATAGGTTCTCTATTATACTTAACTGCAAGTAGACCTGATATTATGCATTTTGTTTGTCTGTGTGCTAGATTTCAAGCATGTCCAAAAGAATCCCATTTAACTGTAGTAAAAAAGAATTTTAAAATATCTAAAAGGAACCACAAGATTTGGGTTATGGTATCCTTCTTGTGCCTCTCCTAGCTTAATAGGTTATTCTGATGTTGATTATGAAGGATGTAAAATAGATAGAAAAAGCACTAGTGGAACATGTCATCTATTAGATCATCCTTAGTATCTTGGCATTCTAAGAAACAGGCTTGTATTGTTTTATCCACAACTGAGGCCAAATATATAGTGGCTAGAAATTGTTGTGCTCAAATTCTCTGGATGAAGCAACAATTAAAAGATTACAATATTTTTCTTCAAGGCATTCCTTTGAAATGTGATAATACAAGTGCAATCAACCTTACTAAGAATCCTTTCATGCAGTCTAGAACTAAGTATATAGAGATTAGACATCATTTCTTAAGAGATCATGTTAGTAAGGGAAATTGTAAAATTGAATATATAGATTCAAAGCATCAATTAGCAGACATTTTTATCAAACCTCTCCCCAAGGATAGATTCCATGAACTTAGGAGAGACTTAGGAATATTAGAAATAGCTTAAACTTTGTAAAACTATAAAATCTTTGCATTTCGTACTGGAATAATCGATTATCTTGGGTAATAATCGATTATCTTGTTTCTCATATATGATAAATGTGTCAAACTCTCTGGAATAATTGATTATTTCAGGTAATAATCGATTATTCATTCTTAATAATCGATTATTTGGGCTGATAATCGAGTATTTGTAATTCAGTGCACCAATATAGTAAAAACTCTAGGATAATTGATTATCTCAAGTGATAATTGATTATCTCAAGTGATAATTGATTATCCATCCATATTTCTAGGCAACAGTTGAAGAAATAATCGATTATCAATCGTGGATAATCAATTATTTTGCATCGTTGGAGAAAAACTAGTCATTGGCAACGATTCTTCTTGCTTTAAATCTTGAGAATATAGCTACTTATAGTCGTTGGAGTATTCACTACATATAGAAGGACTCAGAAACGAATCAAATCACCTCCAAGCTTCTCTTTCAAGTGTTTAGAATTGGTTCTAAGCTTATTCTTGCCTATTGTCTCTCTCAAATTTTTGCTTCTCTTAAAATTCCAAATCTTTCCATCTTCAAGATTTCCATTATTCCTAAATGGCTTCATCATCTAGAAGAACCTTTCCAACAAGGAAAAGATATGCTCCTTCTTCTCATCCTCGCCTAAATTCTATTGAAGGGTGGATCTCTAACGAAGAGAAGAGACATAAGTTTCTTACATTCTGGAAAGAAAGAAGTATAATCTCTCCAAAATATCTTATAGGAGATAACTTTATCAATCGGGGTTTCATCTTCCCCAATCGTCTTGAAAATCAAGGTGTTCTACCTTTTATTGAAATGCAGGGTACATATTATCCTGATTTAGTACGGGTATTCTACTATCGCTTTAAGTATAGAGATCACGTTGCTACTTCTCGGGTTAAAGGAGTCACCATCATTCTTGATGATGACATATGGGAGAACGTAGCTCACTTTTCTATTTGCGATGATGTCGTTAATGTTCTAGCAGATCTTGATGACTTCAACCACATTCTAGCATACTGCTCTTTCCTTCGTAATCCTACCATGGAGATTGCAAGACAACTTCTTGCAGGACCTCTGAAGAAAGAGGAGTGTATGATACTTGTTGAATTATTGGCAAGCATACCAAAATTATCAATCGCAGTATAGTATTTCAATTAAATAAAAGTCGATCCCACGAGGAACGGTTTCAATGGAAATTCCCAATTATATGCTTACTAAGTAGATTAAAACAGATTGGGTTTTTCAAATAAGAGTTGAATTGAAATTAAATGACAAAGAATTATAAATTGTAGAGAAAATATCAATTAAAGGCACTTATGATTGGTTTCTTTCCTTATTTCTCTTTTGTAATGGCTATGTCAATTAAGAACGTCAATTAATCTAACAATGTTGATGCCACCTACTCAATCCATCCATGTTGATTCCTCACACATGAAATTCATAAGAAAACCTAATAAATGTTGATTCCTCACACAATTAAGAGATTTTTCAGCATTAGGTTTAGGGTGTTAAGCAATTGATACATTCATTCCATTCCTGGCAATTAACGTAACAAATATTCTTACCGTGATCTAGGGTTCAAGATATATTTTCTAATCATACCTCAAACAATCAAGAATAAATCATTCCAAAGCATAAAGGATAAGAATAACAACATCAAAGCATTGATTAATATCTCAAAATATCACCATGATACAAAAGAGTTCAAAGGAAGTGCACCAAATCCTAAGAGAATGAAGTTAGTCACTCATGTTGGCCATTACAATGCTCAAATTGTGGAAGAAGTGAAGAATTGATGAAGATTGGACGAAACCCTATCAGTAATCGCGCCTCTTCTCCTCCAAAACCGCTTGCTTTCTCAAAACACATTATCTTTTTATAAGAGAATTTGGGTCGGGCCTCGCATCATTCATTCGCTTAAGCGTTCTTCTTTCTTTTAATTTTTCTTCAATTACTTCACAATTATACTCGTTAGTCTTGTATCAAGGTATTCTTGAATTCATCCTATATTGGGAGAAAAATAGATTAGAATTAACATAAGTTAAGTGTTTTCATAACAATTTAAGGCATAATTATATCAACTTTTTACCACTTAACAACTCCCCCCAACCTAGAATCTTGTTTATCCCAAGCAAAGTAATTTTTCCAAAACAAAACCATCGCCTATTATCAGTTTCTCTTCTAGAACCACAACATAAAAATTTTCAAAGGTGATGCTCACAATTCCAAATGAAAATAGAACATATAAGCATTCAAGTTACAGAAACCAACAAAGAATAATTTGTCCTCAACTATCTTCAGAGAAACATGATCTCTCAAATAGAGTTATATATATATTCATCTCTAATTCTCATAGGTAAGTGTTTATCTCATTCAATCACTTCATTTAGACAATCCAATATTGATAATCATCTTCAAGCAATCAACAATTGTTAAATAAGATTTAAATCAAAAGGTCTTTTGAGGCTTGTAATGGGGCTGGGCTAAGAAAGAATTATTGGTTTTTCTGGGATATACAAAAAATATTTGAGAAATTCAACTCATATGAATGATTCTTGATTAACAATTCCTCAAGTCAGGTTTCAAACTTCATGCTTTTGTACCTAGCACAATGACAGTGAGTTAATGATCTCATAAGTTATTATTCCCCCCTTGAACTATTTTTCTATATTTTTTTCTCATGCTTTTGCATGTATTCTTTTTGGTTTTGCCAATTTTTAAGCTTTGCTTTTCCTTTTCCTTTACACCTTTTTTTTTTAAGAATAACACCCCAATAATACCTGTAGGACAATAATAGCAATACCCAACAATAAGAAAAATAGTGACATTCGTACTCATTTCTTTTCTCAAATATAAGAAGGTAGATAAATAGTGTTTAGGCTTAAGGGTTCTGTTTCAGAAACAATATTATTTCTGGCTCAGAACGGGTTCCAATGGATGTCCTATATTAATGCAGGGTTGGCTATTTGGCTCTGGGTTATATCTACTACAAAGAAAAAAAAAATGCCTTTATCATTTTCAAGTCTTTCTAACATGTAATCACATCAAAGAATCAACTAATATCAGTTATCATCACAAAGTGTTGACACTCAATTTATCTGTTTTTGGAACTCTACTCACCTGGGTTTTGGCTAGCTTCTCCAATTCAGTTAATTCCTAATTCTCCTCATCAATTCCTTTTCACTATCATACTCATCATTCCAAAATCACTTGTTATTGAAAACAATCAAAATGATTTTTCACGTTCTAGATTTGAATTAGACAATAAGCAATAATCTCATATATGGCTCTAAAACAAATTATGGGACAGCAAGGGAATTCAAAATTTAAAATAAAGAAATTAAAAATATTAAATTAAAAACAAAGGAATTAAAAACATTAAAAACAAAGTAAGTTTCCTCCCTCATTTTCTTCACTTGTCATCTACTCCTTATCTTGTGCCTCAGCCTCAGCTGTAGACTTTCTCACCCCCTCCGGAAAAGTTGGATTATTCCCAGGCCATTGAAGTAAGGCTTCAAAGTCTTGAGGAGAAGTTCACTGTGTACCTGGAGCAATCTTGCAAAGAAAGAACCTAAGGAAGAAAAATGCACAAAAAACTTAAACTGCAAAAAGAAAAAAACAAATTCAAAACATTAGGTTGCCTCCCAGGAGCGTTTGTTTAACGTCTTCAGCTTGACGCCTATTTGCTCTAGGGCTCATGCAGGTGAGTGATCAGGGTGATATATACGCATTCTCCATCCCTTGACTGTCCTTGTGGGAATGAATTTATTCTTTTCATTGCGAATAACCTTACGACTGTCAGAGATTGGATAAATCATACCTGCTTCAAGAGGTTTCAATACCTCTCTTTGAATAACTTCCTTCATAGTCAGACTAAGATGTCTTTGGGGTTGCACAACAGGCTTGTAATCTTATTTTTCAGTTGAGATGGGTAATTCCCCCAAAGTATCTATTCTAAGCAATCTTTCTTGTCTTCCGGTTGTTGTACAACTTCAAACAGATTAAAATTAACTTCATCATCTCCACTTCTAATTTTCAACTTGCCCATGTCAACATCTATAATTACTTTGGCAGTCCTCATAAATGGCCTTCCCAGAATCAATGGGAGTTCCTCATTTTCCTCCATGTCCATAATCACAAAATCAACAGGAAATATGAATTTATTCACTCTAACTAAAACATCTTCTGCTACTCTGTAAGGAATCTTTAGAGATTTGTCAGCTAGTTGCAGTGTCATTCTTGTAAGATTTACTTCCAAGTCTCGTATTCTTTTAAGCATAGACAAAGGCATCATATTTATACTAGCACCCAAATCAAGTAATGTCTTACCTACTTGTAATGTCCCAATTGTGACTGGAATAGTGAAACTACCAAGATCCTTGGACTTTTGAGGTAAAGATTTCTGAATTATAGCGATGCATCCTACTTCTAGCTCCACTATTTCTGCAGTAAATCTCCTTTTCTTAGTTAATAATTCTTTCATGAATTTTGCATAAGTCGGCATCTGCTCCATAGCTTCCATAAATGGAATATTAATTTGTAAATGCTTGAAAATATCCATAAACCTTGTGAATTGTCTTTCTTTATCTATCTGTGAGGGAACCTTGGGATATGGTAACTTCTCTAAAAATGTTTTTTGACTCCCTCCTTTTTCTATCTTTTGTTTTTTCTCTCCCTCTTCGTTCTTCTTATTAGGGATATGTCTTTCTTTATTATTCTCCTCTTCTTGCTCTTCATCTTCTTTTACCAAAACTTCTTCTTCAACGACTATATTGTCACCAATCCCCTTACCTACAACTTTTCCACTCCTTGTAGTTATTGAATTGCACTGCTCCTTTGGATTGGTTTGTGTGTTGGCTGAAAACTGTCCTCCTTGCTGATCAGATAATTGTTTAGCCAGTTGGCCTATCTAGGTCTCTATATTTCTGAATGAAGCTTCAGTATTTTTCTGATTAGCCATAATATTTCTGAATGAAGCTTCAGTATTTTGCTGATTAGCCATAGTGCTTTGCATGAATTTTTCTACAATATCCTCCAATTTACTTATTCTATCAGGCACTAAAGGATAATGTTGTTGCTGCTATTGATATGGGGGTTGCTGATATGACTGTTGTTGAAATGCAGGTTGTCTAGTAGATGAGCTAACACCTTGTTTCCACCCAAAATTCTGATTCTGATTCTGATTCCCTCTCCATCCTTGTGCAGTATTATTCTGATAATTGTTAGGATTAGGAAAATTACCTTGTCTGCCTTGACTACTACCTTGGGCACCCAAATAGCTTCTTCTTGTTGAATGTTGCCTTGATAAGAGCATTGTTCATTTGCATGATCACCTCCACACACATCACAACTCATCTGTTGATTAGGAATAGATTGTACTGTGTGCATTTGTTGAGGTAATTTCTTTAATTTCTAGTTCAATGCTTCAATTTGTTGCGTTATAAGTTTATTCTGGGCTAAGATAGCATCTGAGCTGTTAAGTTCAAGAACTCCCTTCCTTTGAATTGGATGTCTATCATGTTGGGCCTGTTGGTCTGTAAAAGCTAGTGCATCAATAATTCTGGTGGCATGATCAATTTCTACATCCAACATGGATCCTCCTGTTGCAGCCTCTAATAGCATCTTTGCATCATGTCGCAAGCCAGTATAAAAAATATTCAACTGAGCAATGTCATCAAATCCATGATTTGGGCATCTTTTCAACAGTGATTTAAATTTCTCCCATGCTTCACAAAATTGTTCATCTGCTCCTTGTCTGAAAGAAGTGATGTCAGATTTTGCTTTGATGTAGCGGGATGGTGGGAAAAATCTATTCATAAACTTCTCTTCTACACTACTCCAATTAGTCAAACTCTGATTAGGATGTGCTTTCAACCACTCCTTTGCCCTACCTGCCAAAGAAAAAGGAAATAATCTCAAATATGCAGATTCAAGATTTGCTGCTCTAAATCCCATGGTACTAATCAACTCATAAAAAGATTTGTTGTTCATCAAAGCATAGATTAATATCTCAAAATATCACCATGATACAAAAGAGTTCAAAGGAAGTGCATCGAATCCTAAGAGAATGAAGTTAGCCACTCATGTTGGCCATTAGAATGCTCAAATTGTGGAAGAAGTGAAGAATTGATGAAGATTGGACAAAACCCTAGCAGTAATCGCGCCTCTTCTCCTCCAAAACCACTTGCTTTCTCAAAACACATATTATCTTTTTATAAGAGAATTTGGGTCGGGCCTCGCATCATTCATTCGCTTAAGCGTTCTTCTTTCTTTAAATTTTTCTTCAATTACTTCACAATTATACTCGTTAGTCTTGTATCAAGGTATTCTTGAATTCATCCTATATTGGGAGAAAAATAGATTAGAATTAACATAAGTTAAGTTGTTTCATAACAATTTAAGGCATAATTATATCAACTTTTTACCACTTAACAGAGTGTATGCTACTTCATCTTATTGTCTGGATTCTCTATCCCAGAGCCACAAATCACACTCAATGTTCTACTGCTGATATCCGTATTATACATGCTATTATGAATAATGAACCAATTGATTGGCCCAGTCTTGTTACTTTGACAATGCTCAAAGCCAAGAGACATCCAACCTTTAAGATTCCTTATGCTCTTCTCATCTCCCAGATTTTAGAATACAAAGGAGTTAATCTTGAAGGTGAACAAAGGTCCCGAACATTAAATACAAACCAGATGCTTGACAGCACACTCACTCAGCTGCAGATGGCCAATGTTGATGGAACATACTATCATAAGGATGAAGCACCAAATCCCGCTTTTGCTGCAGATTCTGATGATGAAGAGATGCATGCTGCTAATATTCCCGAAGCTAGACCTTCCTCTAGTGTTCATTCTGAAGCCCGCTCCTCCATTGAGGATATGCTTTCCAGCATGAATCAAAGAATGCAAGATTTCTTTTTAATCTCTATTGAACGGTATCAAGAAATTATCCATCATATTTCGAAAGTCAATGAACGTGTGTCAAATCTTGAAGACAGATTTGACATGAAATTTAATAGTGATTCTGAAAGTGAAGAATTTTAGCATTTTTTTTTCTTCTTCTTTGTCTCTTTTTAGACTTAGAAATTTTTCTGTCTTTTTAAATTTCTATATGTTGTATTGTTGTTGCTCAACTTCAATAAATATCTATTTTTGCACATATTTAGGGGGAGTTGATTATGTTTATGCACATATTGAGGGGGAGCTTATATTTTTTATTATGTTAAAATAGGGGGAGAAAATATTTAAAGCTTGATATGTTTAATCTCTTCTCTATGTTAGTTGTGATAGTAAAAATAGGTTATTACAAAGAGATTTAAAGGCAGATTTTAATCATCATCAAAAAGGGAGAGATTGTTAAATATACAAGGATATGATGCCTGAAGATTTTGATGATGCTTTAGAGTCAAAGGACTTCAAGATTAGAAGACTCATATATTGTTGTATCTACTTGTAATAACCATGTTTTATCTTTTTGAGTATGTAAAAATAGAGTCTAAGATAGCCAGTACACAGTCTGTCCATAAAAAGTTCATTTTTATCCAAAATCCACTATGATAACACATGTGGATAATCGATTATCACTTGTGATAATCGATTATCCTAGCTCTCTTGGGTCTCTAAAAGTCTTTGGAATAATCGATTATCACTGTTGATAATCGATTATCCTGTCAAAATTATGTCTTCTACAAAAATGGCTCTGTGATAATCGATTATCACTCATGATAATCGATTATCTGTGTCAGTTATGATTTTGAATTTCAAATTTCAGACCAATTTTCCAAAACTCTAATTTCTAAATCCTAAAATCTCTATTTAAGGAACTCTCTAGCTCTCTGTAATTGACAACCTTTTTCATACTAAAGTTAAGAGTTGTGATTTCTAGAGAACTTTGACTAGGGAAGAAAGAGGGGCTTTTGTAACCTAGTGTGGGCTAGAAGCGATAAGAACCACTAAGTGGGTTTCTTGGTGGATTGTGTGTTATGCCATCTCTAGGAAAAGCTGTCGTGATCCTTTGTGGATTCAAAGGAGGTGTTCATCTCTTGTATGACTCAAGAGAGGTGTTTTCTTATCCTTATCTTTTGTAATTTGTAATCTGTTTAAAAATGTGATTATAGTGACTACGTTAATCCTCTTTTAGAGTGATGAACAACCGGACGTAGGGTCTTTTGATCCGAACCAGTATAAATCAACTGTGTAGTCTTCTTTCTCTTGTCTCTTTACTTTTCAGTTATCGTTTAATCGATAAAACTTGCAAAAAATTTTAAAAGGGAAAAGTTTTTATAAGAAACCAATTCACCCCCCCCCCCTCTTGGTTTTTGTCCCTAATGCAAATATTTTGTTGCACGATACCAACAAGTCAAAGACTAAGGGATAGGATTGAAGCGAAACTTTGGTCTCAACCCCATGGTAGGCGTCAATGTTTCGTTTGAGAAAGTCAGTGTCACAAACTCAAGTTCCCTATGATAACATGGTTAATGTCTCATGTTCGTTATAACGAACTAGAGTTCCAAGGCAAACATTATCTTAGATGTGGTAATGAACCTTAACAATATTATCATAACAAACATGAGGTCAAAACACTCTCGTTCTTAAATGAAACAATAAATAAACCTCCTATGTTTAGTGGAGTTAACTATCCATTTTCAAAAGTTAAAATGAAGATCTTTATTGAGTTGATTGACAAAGTTACGTAGGATGCAATAGAGAATGGACCTTTTGTTACCATGTGGTAAAGATCAAGACATTGAGAAAGAAAATCATGAAGTGTATGGACTGTGGTAGAAACTAGAAGAGTTCAATTTGGTTCAAAATCTAAGATCATTTTCACCTCTACACTATATCTTGATGAATTTTTCATAGTATCACAACACAATAATGAAGAAAAGATATGTGAGATTCCTTGGAGGAAACACATGAAGGAAACAATTATGTAAAAAGAGCGAGGAAGAAAACACTTGTTCAAGAGTACGAGTTATTTTGAATACAACTAGAATAATCAATTAAGATGTGCACAAATGGTCCATACACATCATCAATAATCTCATTCGACTTTGTAAGAGTTTTGAGAAAGAAGATTTAAAGGTAAAAGTGCTAAAGGGCCTTGATAGAAGTTGGAAATCCAACTAAAGATGTGCACAAATGGTTCATACACATCATCAATAATCTCATTCGACTTTGTAAGACTTTTGAGAAAGAAGATTTAAATGTGAAAGTGCTAAAGGGCCTTGATAGAAGCTGGAAATCCAAATAAAGATGTGCACAAATGGTTCACACATATCATTAATCATCTTATTAGACTTGGTAAAACTTTTGAGAAAAAAAAGTTGAATATAAAAGTCCTAAAGTGCCTTGATAAAAGTTGGAAACCTAAAGTTACTACAAATTTTGAATACAACTAGAAAAATCAATTAAGATGTGCACAAATGGTCCACACACATCATCAATAATCTCATTCGACTTTGTAAGACTTTTGAGAAAGAAGATTTAAATGTAAAAGTGCTAAAGGGCCTTGATAGAAGTTGGAAATCCAACTAAAGATGTGCACAAATGGTTCATACACATCATCAATAATCTCATTCAACTTTGTAAGACTTTTTGAGAAAGAAGATTTAAATGTGAAAGTGCTAAAGGGCCTTGATAGAAGTTGGAAATCCAACTAATGATGTGCACAAATGGTTCACACATATCATTAATCATCTTATTAGACTTGGTAAAACTTTTGAGAAAGAAAAGTCGAATATAAAAGTGCTAAAGTGCCTTGATAAAAGTTGGAAACCTAAAGTTACTACAAATTTTGAATACAACTAGAAAAATCAATTAAGATGTGCACAAATGGTCCACACACATCATCAATAACCTCATTCGACTTTGTAAGACTTTTGAGAAAGAAGATTCAAATGTGAAAGTGCTAAAGGGCTTTGATTGAAGTTGGAAATCAAACTAAAGATGTGCACAAACGGTTCACACATATCATCAATCATCATATTAGACTTGGTAATGTTGACTATACATGAGTATGATGCCTGAAGATTTTGATGATGATTCTAGAGCAAAAGACTTGAAGACTTATAATCATTTGTATTTACTTGTAATAACTCTATTTTATCTTTTTGAGTCTGTAAAATTAGAGTCCAAGATAGTCAGTACATAGTTCATCCTCTGAAAGTTCAATTTTCTCAAAACCACTCTGTGATAATCGATTATCACTCAGGATAATCGATTATCCTGCATTGAAACATGTTTTGTGAAAAGCTTGCTGGAATAATCGATTATCCTTTGAGATAATTGATTACTTGTTAGAACTTGTGCGCAGCGGAATGTTTGCGCTTGCGGACAAAACCAAGAGGGGCGTGAATTGATTTAGTTAAAAAAATTAGGGTTTTGAAATTTTTCCCAAATTTCACTGATTAAAATACTTGTAAAGTAAAGAGAGAAAGGATAAGAAGATTACACAAGTGTTTTATACTAGTTCGGATCAAAAGACCCTACGTCAAGTTGCTAATCACTCTAAAAGAGGATTAACGTTGTCACTATAATCACAGTTCAAACATATTACAAATACAAAGATAAAGATTAGAAAACACCTCTCTTGAGTCACACAAGAGATAAGCACCTCCTTTGAATCCACAAAGGAAGAACAACAGTTTTTCCTAGAGATGGCACAACACACAATCCACCTAGAGTCTCACTCAGTGATTATTATCGCTTCTAGCCCACACTAGCACTACTACAGAAAACACTTACTACGACAGCATCCAACGTCGGTTTTTATGAAGACTGACGTTGTACAAGACGCGGTGGGAAACTTGTAATTAAGAAACAATAGTTAACGTCGGTTATAACAAAACCGACGTAGTAATGGAAAAATAACGTCGGTTAGATAACAGACAACGTTAAATGTTTAAATTTAACGTCGGTCATGTATAACCAACGTTGAAATCCCAAAATCAACGTCAGTTCCATGATTTACCCGACGTCGAAAGCATTATCCACGTCGGGTTTTTTAATAATCGACGTCGAATGTCCTAAGATACCTAGACTCGAAGGTGCGCAGTTGTTCTTCTGCTTCTTCTTCGTGCTCTGGTACCTCAGTCCTTCTGCTTCTTCTTCGTGCTCTGCTACCTCAGTCCTCAATGTCGTGCGCTGCTACCTCAGTTCTCTGCTTCTTCCTCGTTCCTTGTTTGACGTGGTAACGCCGCCCCCTCGCTGCCCCCTCGCCGCGCTCTTACACGGCGTTGCGTCGCCGTTGTTGCCGTGTGTGTGGTACCCCTCGTTTCCCTAAGGAAACCCCTTCTCATCAGGTTAGATTAAGTTGTATGGATGATTTACAGCATGCCTTTAAAATAAATATGGATTATTTAGAGCATTTCCTGCATATGAACATTGGAAAGATGATGGATGATTTTGTATGGTTTGATTTGATCTAGGTTCCTTTAGGCTTTTGGAAGTTTGTTTTCGGTTTCGAAGTGGTATATACTCTTTCATGTAGATGTACACGTTTTATTTTCCCATTCTTTATGTGGGAAATCATATGTACACGTTTTTTTTGTATTGGTTTGCTAAACCTTTTCTAATAAACCTTGAATATCTAGGCAAGCCCTTTTGTGTAGTTAGATGGATCGAACTTGGGTCAATGCAAGTCGCATGTCAGAAGAGTATGAGAATGGAGTTGACTCCTTTTTGAAATTTGCCGAAAAAAATGCTCCCAAAATGAATGGAAAAATCTATTGCCCATGCGTTAATTGTGTAAATGGCATGGTACAAGAGATGGACACAACGCGGGAACATCTTATTTGCGATGGGATGATGAAGAATTACACCATATGGACATGGCACGGTGAAGTGGTTGATATTCCAACAGTATCACAAACTATTGAGGATGATGTAACCTGCGAAGATCGAATAGAGGACATGCTTTGTGATGTGGGTCAAGAGAGCTTTCTTGAAGCACATGCATCTATATATGATACATTGAGGACCGATTCAGAGACACCTTTGTATCCCAGATGTACAACTTTCACACGGTTGTCATCTGTGTTAAGATTGGTCAATCTAAAAGCAAAATTTGGTTGGAGTGATACAAGTTTTAATGAATTACTCCAACTTTTGAAGGAGATGCTCCCAGACAATAACACCTTGCCGGACCGTATGTATGAAGCGAAGAAGATACTTTGTCCGATGGGTTTAGAATATAGGAAGATACATGCTTTCCCTAATGATTGTGTGTTATACAGGAAAGAATTCTCATCTTTAGACCAATGTCCAACATGTGGTGTATCACGTTACAAAGCGAAGGATGGTGATGATTGTAGTCAGGTGAGTGGTAAAAAACGTCCTCCTGCAAAAGTTTTATGGTATCTTCCAATAATTCCAAGATTTAGGCGGTTGTACGCTCACGAAGATGCTGAAAATTTAATTTGGCATTCAAAGAGAAAAACATGTGATGGGCAAATGCGACATCCATCTGACTCTCCCCAATGGAAGAATTTTGACCGTCTATTTCCAAGTTTTGGTAGTGATGCAAGAAACCTTAGACTTGGATTAGCAACAGATGGGATGAATCCTTTTGGAAATTTAAGTAGTAACCATTGTTCATGGCCCGTTTTATTGATGATTTACAATCTTCCACCATGGTTATGCATGAAGCGCAAATATGTCATGTTGTGTATGATGATTTCAGGTCCAAGACAACCAGGAAATGACATAGATGTGTATTTGAGTCCTTTGATAGAAGACTTAACATTATTATGGGAGGAAGGAGTAGATGCATTTGATGGGTATCGACAGCGAAGTTCAAGTTGCATGCAATGTTATTTTGTACCATTAATGACTTCCCTGCCTATGGAAACTTGAGTGGGTATAGTGTGAAGGGGCATTATGCTTGTCCTATTTATGAAGAAGAGACCAGTTATCTACAATTGAAACATGGAAAGAAGACAGTTTATAACAGGCACAGAAAATTTCTCCCGCATGACCATCCATACCGTAGACTAAAGAAAGCTTTTAATGGCATACATGAGGATGAAATTGCCAGAGAACCATTGACTGGTTTACAAGTTTACGATCGAGTGAAGAACATTAGCATTACATTTGGAAAGACCCAAAAAAGGTCTTCTGACAAGAACATGTGGAAGAAGAGATCAATTTTCTTTGATCTTCCATATTGGAGCCATTTAGAAGTATGACATTGTATTGATGTTATGCATGTGGAGAAGAATGTATGTGATAGTCTCATTGGCACATTGTTAAACATTCAAGGAAAGTCAAAGGATGGGATCAAAGCACGTCAAGACCTTTGTGAGATGGGAATACGTCCTGAATTACATCCAAGGCCTGAAGGCAATAGAACATATCTACCACCAGCATGTCACACCTTGTCAAAGAAGGAGAAACGTAGTTTATGTCATTGTCTTGAAAGTATTAAAGTGCCACAAGGATACTCTTCAAATATTAAGAGTCTTGTATCCATGAAAGATCTGAAGTTAATTGGATTAAAGTCCCATGATTGTCACGTTTTGATGCAACAGTTGTTACTCGTGGCTATACGTAACATATTTCCTAAGAATGTTAGACATGCCATTATGCGATTATGTTTTTTCTTCAATTCTATTTGTGCCAAGGTTATCGATGAAAAATCACTAGATGAGTTGGAAAATGAGGCTACGGTTGTGCTATGTCAATTAGAGATGTATTTTCCTCCATCATTCTTTGATATAATGATTCACTTAATAGTTCATGTTGTGAGGGAGATATGAATTTGTGGGCCGGTTTATTTGAGGTGGATGTACCCAATTGAGCGATACATGAAGATCTTCAAAGGGTATTCTAAAAATCCATACAGACCTGAAGCTTCAATTGTTGAGCGGTATATTGCAGAAGAAGCCATAGAATTTTGTACAGATTACTTGGCAAGAGTTGTACTTGTGGGTGTACCTAGAAATCGTCATGATGATAGGCTAAATGGTAAGGGAACTCGTGGTATTAGAATTCAAACAAAAGATCATGTAGAGTTGAGCACCGCCCACTTGTATATTTTGAACAATACAGAAGAGGTTATTCCTTACATAGATGCGCATAAAGCAATGTTAAAGGACCTAAACCCCAAAATGGGTGAAAGGTGGTTGATGAAAGAGCATAACAACAACTTTATCAATTAGTTTCAAAGCAAAATATTTTCAAGTGACAATGCCTCTGATACACTGAAATGGCTAGCACATGGGCCTAGATATAATGTTATAACTTGGCAAGGGTATGACATTAACAAATACTCATTCTATACGAAGGCACAAGATGACAAAAGTACAGTCCAGAATAGTGGAGTATCTATTGAGGCAACATCTATGCACTTTTCTAGTGCAAAGGACAAAAACCCCATCATGGCATCAATTAGTTACTTTGGAGTCATTGAGGAGATTTCGGAGGTCGACTATACTAAATTCAAAGTGCCTTTATTTAAATGTAAATGGGTTGATAGCAATACTGGTGTCCAAAGAGACCAAATGGGATTTACTTTGATTGATATAAACAAGATTGGTCATAAGGAAGAACCCTTCATAATGGCATACCAGGCAAAACAAGTGTTTTATGTCACTGATCCATCAAATGGTAGGTGGTTATTTGTCCTCAAAGGAAAAATGATTGATGTCACAAATGAGAATGGAGAAGAATTAGATGATTTTATTAACATTCAAAATTCACCACGGCTGCCTATTGTTATATCCCAATTGGAAGAGGACTTTTTTCATGCTACTCGCAATGACCATGATGAAGGCATATGGGAAAATATTAATACAATCTAATTTATGTTTCTATTTTTTTTTTTTTAACATGTAATTGAGGAGACTTTGCATGTGTATTGATATAATTCTATGTTTTTTTCATTACAGGTAAATGGCATGTCCTCCACCATCTCCTCCACCATCTCCACCATCTCCACCACCATCTCCTCAGGCATATGGAAAGACATTTTCCAGTAAGAGGAGTCGACAATCTACATGGTTGAAAGGCTTGACCGTTAGACACATATCTGGCCAGAAGTTATTTGTGTCTGTTGATCCTAGGACTGGCAAGGTGTCAGGTATTTATTCTATTTCAAAGTGAATTTCATTTCAAATATATTATTGATACTTATGTTGTTTATGTTGTGTAGATATCTATTCTCCATCCTACTTGGGATCATGTGGAGGAAACTGTGAAGAACTTGTTATGGGAAGATCTTCTTGTAAGTATGTGTATTTAGTTGTTTATATTGTTTATACATTATTATCTTGTTTGCTACTGTAGGAACACTTTGATATAGTCAATTCTGAGGATGTGAGGAGGAAGATAATGACAGCCATAGCAAAAATGTGGAGACATATCAAGTCCACATTGACCACTAAATGGGTGTATGCTGAGGACAAAGTTAGGAAGGGATTAACCCCTTGCCAAAGATATGGCATAGATGAGGACACTTGGAAGAAGTTTGTACATAGTAGGACTGGTTCAGAGTGGGAGGTAATGTTAATTGCTTAATTGACTTGAACATTTTATAATGAGTTGTGTATCTAATATTGTGTTCAATTATGTTGCAGGAAATAAGACAAAAAGCAAAAGACATTCAAAGCAAGAATGTCGCCCCCCACCTTCTGTCTCGTGGTGGGTACGACCTATTGACTAAGAAGATGATGGAGGAGAAGATTATACTTCGACAGTCGGAGTTAGCCTCTTCTGGTTTAAGCGAAGAGCAGATTCCTCCACCATCTCCTCCAAAACGTCACCAGAAGTGGAAGAGGGCTCGTACAAAGCCTTCTGGTGACATGACATCGTAGGAAGCCCGAGAAATTGTTGCTCGGATTGTAAGTAAAAGAAGTTAATTTACTTTGAATTAGTTATATGTAACATGTTCATTAATAAAATTAACTTTTATAATGTAGGATGCCTTGGAGGAGCAAGTGTACACGGGGAACTTTCATCCCTTCCGGTCGTCAGGATATCTTGACCACTCGCTATTGGACGACCGAACATCCAGGTCATGTTCGAGCTGTTGGCCAAGGTGTGGGTATCCGACGGTATTTTGGACCACCATCACAGGATATCCGCACCTCCACATCCCCGAGCCAAGAAGATATTGCTGCCTTGGAGATGGCTCTCACAGAGAAATTGACACCAGCCATCAGGGCAAAATTGGAGGAAGAGTTGACTCCTACCATTAGCGCACGACTTGAGGAGACCATCACTGCACGTGTGCAGGAGCAGTTCCTGCTATGACCTCCATGGGTACTTCATTTGCTGATGCTCGTCCTCCATCAGGTGCATTTTCAACCACAAATTGGTACTTGACTTGTGTTTCTAAAATCTTAGTCCTTATTGGAATTTACTGTATTTGTAGGTCCAAGAGTTAGCACAAAGGGCAGTTGTGCTGAAGCCACTATCGAGGTCACACCTGAGGTGGCATCTATTCATCCTGAATCCACAAAGGATGATCGATATGGCTTGTGGGTTGAGGTAGATGAAGGTCTAAGACTAGTGGCCCATGGATCAGTTCATGAAGGGGCTTTAACCATCCACAATGTGCCTTTGGATCCTAACTTGGTCAAAGTAGTGGTTGAAAAGGTGGTTGACGCCGAGGCTAGTGTCCCTATCCCCACCGAAGAGGTGCGGACAGTGGGCTAAGCCCTTCGGACCTTCATTACTTGGCCCCGACATTTAGTTAGGTCAATCATGGCAAAGGTATGTATATGTATGGTTATAATACATCTAACACATAAATAAATTGATTTATTGTTTATGATTATATTTTATAAAATATGTAGGATGTTCAACAGCCAAAAGACTTGGGTAAAGCTATTACCACTCCTTCGGATCTAAGGAGAAGACACCAGTTGTGGAGACTTCTCCAAATCCAATTTTTGATCTCTTGTCTCTTTCCCCACAATTGTATATGCAGTCATTCCAAGTTCCATGGGATTGTACATTATTTGGGATGGCTTCTAGCAATATCCCCCTATACATTTCCCACACCGATGCCCTGGAGATTGGGATGGGCAATCAATGTCTAAATATAGCTGTTTTACAATTTTGGACATTGTAAGTTCATATCTTTCATGACTCTTTTCATTTTAGTAAATATATAAGCTATAAGTTACTTAAATTGGCATATTTTAGGATGATGCACGAAATGATAGTGGAGCAGGGCATTGGTCATGTGTATGGATTCTTCGAGCCTCAATCCATACAAAAGTCCTGGAATAAGCGTGATCAAATTCTCGGTTACATGCGGAATTGGATCACCGATTCTAAAAGAGATATTTACCTTGGAGCATACCATCATTCGTAAGTTATCCCAGCCTCTTCTGGTTTTACACAAGTTTTTTTAATAGATTCTAATCATGTGTATATACGGAAACCACTGGCAGCTATTAGTTATTTGTCCAAAGCAGAATCTTGTGTGTTGGTTCTGCTCATTGGGAAGGAAACCTGACATGGAGCTAAAAAAATATTGTAAACGAGTAAGTATTTCTTATATTATGTCTAAACATCTTGATTATTCTATTTCTAAGCCCCTTCTTTTCAATATCTAGTGCTTTAAAGGTTTGTAGTACATTAGATGGAAAACACACAAGTAAAAGCACAGACTCCAAATTGGAATTTTATCAAAGTAAGTAGCCTTTATATATATTATACTATCTATTAATTTATGTTCAAATTTAATAGTTATTTTTAACATATTTAGTCATTTTTAGTGTAACAAACAAAATGGAGGATACGAGTGCGGCTACTATGTAATGTATTGGATGTGGCTCATCATTTTTGGTAGCATTCAGGATAGTTGGAATGAGGTAAGTTGACATTTGCTATTATATTCAATTCCTTTATTTTTATTGCTTAGGGTTTACCATTCTATTATTGTGAACTTCTTACAGGCATTTAAAGATATAGAACCTTTGCCTATGGATACTATAGACATGGTTAGAAACAAATGGGCAGAAAAGTTTGTACAAGTAGTTAGGAGGATTGATTGATAAATTTTTGTGTATTTTGTACATAATTTGGCTGATTTTGACATATATATCTATCATTTTATATATAGTGATTAGCTGAAATAAATATACTGTCTGGACTGAGATTATAGCAGGTCGTGTACTGTTGGTGGCACTAAAACAGACGAACATTTAAAAAAAAAGGGATATTCTACGTCGGTTATTGCATTAACCGACGTTGTAACGAATATACAACGTCGGTTATGGCATTAACCGACGTAGTATATTCGTTACAACGTCGGTTAATGGAATAACCGACGTTGTATATATAACTTTCAACGTCGGTTAGTTCAATCGTAGAATTTACTCATTTTTATGACGGACATTTGGTTAACCGATGTTGATTTCTAACACTTTCAACGTCGGGTTTTTTGAACCGACGTAGAATCTTTTGACATTCAACGACGCCTGATTCAACGACATCATTGGAACCGACGTTGAATGCCTTCTACACCCGACGTTGAATGATCATTCTGTAGTAGTGTAGGTTTCAAAAACCCCTTTTTCTTCCCTACACAAAGTTCTCTAGCAATCACAACTCTTAACTTTTGTATGAAAAAGGTTTTTTATTTTGCATAGAACCTTAGAGAACCTTAAGTAGAGAGATTTAGGGTCTGGGGAATAGAAGTTTTCGACAATTGAAGTATTGGAAATAAGTGTTTCAAAAATTGGTCCAGAATTCGAAATTCAAAATCATAACAGACGTAGATAATCAATTATCTTAAGCGATAATCGATTATCATAGAGCCATTTTTGCAGAGGAGTAAGCTGGACCAGGATAGTCGATTATCCTCTGAGATAATTGATTATTCCAGTTGGGATAATTGATTATCAACCCAAATAATCGATTATTCCAACAAGCTTTTTATAAAACATGTTTCAATGCACGATAATTGATTATCCTAAGTGATAATCGATTATCACAGAGTGGTTTTGATAAAATTGAACTTTCAGAGGATGAACTATGTGTTGGATATCTTGGACTCTAATTTTACAGACTCAAAAGGATAAAACTGAGTTATTACAAGTAAATACAAATGAGTATAAGTCTTCAAGTCTTTAAGTCTTTTGCTTTAGAATCATCATCAAAATCTTTAGACATCATACTCATGTATAGTCAACAATCTTCCCCTTTTTGATGAAGATCAAAATCTGTTTTAAAGCCACTTTGTAATAACCTGTTATCTGACACAGCTATGAAAGAAAAATATTAAACATACCTACTTTAAAAATTTCTCCCCCTATTTTATCATAATAAAAAAGAATAGGAGTTCCCCCTCAATATATGCAGAAAAGTAATCAACTCCCCGTCAATCAAAGCAAACACATAATTTTTATTCAACAAGTCAATATAGTACAAAAAAGATAATAGAACAAATAAGAATTTTGAAGAAATTAGAAATCTTCACTCTCATCATTATTAAATTGTGCATCAAATCTATCTTCTTAATTTAACACACGATCGTCCACATTCGAAATTCGTCTTATGATTTCTTGATGTCGTTCTTCAGATATAGAAAAGAAATCTTGCATTCTCTGATTCATACCGAACAACATGTCTTCAATGGAAGGACGGGATGCAGAGTGAGCAGTAGAAGATGTTCCAGCAACAGGCATATCCTCATCATCAGAATCTTGAGCAACTTCAGCCATATGAGGAGCATCATATTTATGAACGTAAACTCCATTTACATTCACCATATGTAGCTGAGTGAGTGTGTTGTCAAGCATTCAATTTGAGTTAAATGTATGGGATCTTTGCTCACCTTCAAGATTAACACCTTTATATTCTAGAATGCGGGAGATTAAAAGAGCATACGAAATTCGAAAAGTAGTATGATGCTTGGCCTTAAGCATTGTTAATGAAACAAGGCTAGGCCAATCTATTGGCTCATTGTTCATGATCGCATGAATAATACAAAGATATGCAGTAGAACATTGAGCATGATTTGTGGCCCGAGGACATAGGATCCACACAATAAGATGAAGTAACAGACGTTCCTCTTTCTTTAGAGGACCAGTAAGAAGTTGTTTGTCAATATCCATTGCAGGATTATGGAGAAATGAGTGATAAGCCAGAATCCTGTTGAATTCATCCAAATCCGCTAGAAGATTAATAGCATCATCTCGAATGGGAAAGTGAGCTACGTCCTCCCATATGTCATCATCAAGGATGATGGTTACACCCTTGACTCTAGAAGTAGTAATATGATCTCTATACTTGAAACGAGAATAGAATACCCGAACTAAATTCGGATAATATGTACCTTGCATCTCAATAAAAGGAAGAACGCCTTATTGCTCAAGAAGATTGGGAAATTGGAATCCCCTGTCTATGATTTGATCTCCAATAAGGTATTTAGGAGTAATAATACCTCTTTCTTTCCAGAAATTTAGATATTCTTGTCTTGCTTCATCATCAGAGATCCACCCTTTAAGAGAATTATGTAAGAATTAATGGTTGAGTTCAAGAGGGGGGGTGAATTGAACTTTAGAAAACTTTTTTGCAAAACACACTTTCTTTGGAAGAATGATTTATCTTTATTCAATTCTTCTATTAGGTAGATTTGGTTTTAATCACAACAAGAATATAGACAAGAAATAAAAGAGATGAAAGCAGAAATACAACACAAAAGTTTATACTGGTTCACTCTTTCCCAGAGCTACATCCAGTTCTTGACAAATCTGCCAAGTTCCACTAATTCCAAGTGAAAATTACAACCAGTAGATTTACACCAATCTACCCCAAGAAATATCTCACAAACCCACAAGATAGATTCTTGAATAACCACCCAGTAACCAAATCCAGTTACTGTAACTAGTGCAGATTCAACACCTAATCTACACAATCACACTTTATACAAGAATATGAAAAGAATAAACTTGGACTGTAGCTTTAACAATATAGAAGTCCAGAAGCAATTCTAACTCAGAACTTTCTCTCTTTGATGAACAACAATCTTGATCAAAGCACCTTATGATATGAACAGTTTTTTGAATGCACAGAGAAAGTCACGGATATGATAGCTCTAAGATTGCTCTCAAATGTTTTCACAAATTGTATATTTCAATAGACAAATCAAAACTGTATTTATAGAATAAAAAAGAGAACCTGATTGTCTAAATTGATTAAAACTGATTTAGAGTAACAGATGATCGATCAGAATAATAATATAATAGGTCAGAATCAGTTATGATCGATCAGAATAGCTTTATGACCGATCAGAACCAGTTATGATCGATTAGAATCAAATTGTGATCGATCAGAATTCTTTTCAATCGATTAAAACGACGTTTCAGTCGATTGATTTTATTTAAAACTTCATTCAATCGATTGATTCGAGTTTTCAATGGATTGAAACATTTTTAGAAAAAATGATAGCTCTCTGTTTCAACAGATTAAAAAATATTTCAATAGATTGAAATTCTGAGATACTCCAAATTGAAAAATAACATCTCTCTGTTTCAACAGATTGATCTTGTTTTCAACAGATTGAAAATGCGCAACCTTTAATTGAAAAAATCATTAAGAACATTTTCTATGTTAAGTAATTTTAACAGATTGAAACTTCTTTTTAATAGATTGAAAAACTCAGTTTGTTCTTTTAATGCTTAAAGGTTGGTTTTTCATGCAGAAAAATAAGTTTAATGAGATGCATCATTTCAAGGCGCTTATCACAAGATCTATTGAACTATCAAGAGATTAAATTCTAAACCTATAACCTATTCACCTACACACCCACAAACTAAACTCTATAAACTCTATATGTCTTCATCAAATCCAACAAGTGCTTCAAAATATTTTCGCAAATTACAGATTATCTATTTCAAAGATTAAGATTTCTGATCAATTTTTGAATCAAACAAAGGAAACAATCAAAGTAAAGGCAGTGGCAGAATTAAAGAGAGAAAGGTTTAGAAAGATACAACCAAGATTTATACTAGTTCACCCAATCCCAGGGCTACGTCCAGTTTCCAGCCAAATTCCAGCTGGGTTCCACTAGATTGAATGTTTTTACATATTACAATTCCAATAACACACCCAATCTACCACCAGAACCAAAATTCCAATCCTTGCACCTAAACCTTCACCAAGAACCAAATTCCAATTCTTGACCAACCCTGCAGCCAAATTCTAGCCACAGAAACCAGTGCCCACAATTCCAGGCACCCACAATACAATAAAGAAAAGTAAAGAATCAAAGAGAAGAAACTAGAACGCTAAAACCAGGTTTATGCAGCTTTGCAGAATGAGTTTCTTCACAAAAAGAATGCAAAATTTGCCTCAAGAAAGAGCTACAAAAAACTTCACTAAATGTGCACGAATCTTTCTTGAAAGTAGCACTTATGATTGTTTGATTGATTGCTAAAAGATGTGTTCTAAAATATTCAAGCAATTCTATTTATATAGAAGATTTTCCAAAATCCTGGTTTAATTAATCTGTTAAAATAATCTTTTAATCTGTTAAAAGTCTTGTTTTAATCTGTTAAAATGTTCTTGATCATTTTCTAGATTTGTTTTAACTGATACGACAACATTTATATCAATTAAAACACTTTGTAAAAAATCCTTCAAATTGTTTTAATCGATTGTTTCACCTTTTAATCGATTAAAATATTGCAAAAAAATTTCATATAAACTTTCTAAGTGATTTTAAATGATAACAATCTATTTTAATCGATTAAAATACTTTGGAAAAAATCCTCTTTGTTGTTTTAATCGATTGAAACACATTTTAATCGATTTGAATTCTGCCAAAAGATTTCATAAAACTTTCTAAGTTATTTTAACTTATAACATACTTGTTTTAATCGATTAAAACATTCTGGAAAAATCTCTTAGTTGTTTTAATCGATTATTTCGCATTTGTATCGATTAAAATACTGACAGAACATCTTTCAAAATACTTCAAGTTATTTTAATCGATTATTTCGAGTTTGTATCGATTAAAATTCTGTCAGAACATTTTTCAAAACAACTTAAGTCATTTTAATCGATTATATCAATTCTACATCAGTTAAAATACTTGCAGAAGGTTTCCAAAAACTCTTTTAATGAAAACAATCAATTATTTCAAAAACATATCAGTTAAAAACCTGTTACAAAAGTGTTAAGAACATTTTAACTGATAAAGCTCATATAATATCAGTTAAAACAGTTACTTAAAAACCATTTAACAAAATACTTTATTTTTAACTTTTTAAACATGTTTTAGAGGCATTTGCAAAATCTTTTAAATGAAGAAACCTCATGCAGTAGAGAGATAAGAATGATTATACCTAAGTAAAGATGCAGACTCACTAATCACTCTACCCTTTTATCTAAGTGACCTTTGACTGCAACAGAATAGCCTTTGACTTTATTTTGACTTCATCAAATCAACAAGATCTTCGTTTAAATGATTCAATAAGATCTTCATCACTTTTAGTCTCCCCCTATTTGATGAAGACAAACACCTCTTTGAATAATATCTCTGCAGAAGAAGTCACTTGAATATATAGCTTAGTGAGTATTCAAAAAGAATAATCATTTCTCCCCCTAGATTATTACTCCCCCTCAAATAGTGAGTATAAAAATAATCATTATCAAAAACAATCATTTCTCCCCCTTTTGACTTCATCAATAATAGGGAAGAGAGGAGCAAAACAAACACTATGCATGATATGTAACAAAATTTATTTTGAAACCAGTAATATATAAAAAAAAAACATGATACCATCTAGATGTATGAGTCATTTAAAGACCAATTAAAGTTGATTCAAATTTATCTTCATTAACACGTTTGTAATGAATACAAAAAACACGTGTAAAGATAAGGGAACCATGCTTTAGTAGCATGTTACAAGAACAACCATTAACTAAAGCCTTTAATTTTTCTTTCCAGAGTAATAATCGATTAAAAACAGGACAAAATCGATTAAAATGTTCTTGTTACTGTTTTTAATTGATTAAAATATTGTTTTAATCGATTAAAATAGTGATGAAATTAGAAATCTAGAAACTTAAGCTCATTTAATCAATTAAATCGACATTTAATCAATTAAATTAGTATGAAAAATTTTGTATAAGTTCTTTTAATAGATTAAAGCTTGTTTTTAACGATTAAAACAACCAGATTTGGAAAATTAAGTGATGTTTCATGCATCTAAAATGCCTAATTCAGTTCGAATTTTATAAAATCGATCACGTGCAAAAGGTTTTGTGAAAATATCAACTAATTGTTTTTCAGTTTCTATAAAGAAAATTTCACAATCACCTTTCAAAACATGATCTCTAATGAAATGATGTCTAATTTCTATATGTTTTGTCCTAGAATGTTGAATTGGATTTTTTGTTAATATAATGGCACTGGTATTATCACATAAAAGAGGAATTTTACTGAGAATTAAACCATAATCTTCAAGCTGTTGTTTGAGCCAAAGGGATTGAGCACAACAACTTCCAGCTGCAATGTACTCGGCTTCAGCTGTAGAAAGAGCAACACATGCTTGCTTTTTACTATGCCATGAGATTAGACTGCTTCCAAGGAGATGACAAGTGCCACTGGTGCTTTTCCTGTCAAGCTTACATCCTGCGAAATCTGAGTTAGAGTATCCAATTAAATTTAGTTTGGACTCACCAGGATACTATAACCCAACATTTAAAGTCCCTTTGAGATATTTGAGGATCCTTTTTGCAGCAGTAAGATGAGATTCTTTTGGTGAAAATTGAAACCTGGCACACATACAAACACTAAACATAATGTCAGGTCTACTTGCTATTAGATATAGTAAAGAACCAATAAGCCCTCTATATTTAGTTTCATCTACTGGTTTTCCTTTTTCATCAGAATCAAGATAGCAATTGGTGGACATTGGTGTTGATGTTTCTTTGCAATGTTGCATCTCAAATTTCTTTAAAAGCTCTGTGCAATATTTAGATTGATGAAGAAAACTTCCTCCTTGAAGTTGTTTAACTTGTAATCCAAGAAAGTAGTTGAGTTCCCCCATCATAGACATCTCAAATTCCCCCTGCATATCTTTGATAAAATCTTTACATAAAGACTCATTAGTGGCTCCGAATATGATGTCATCAACGTATACTTGAACTAGAATTATATCATTATTTAATTTTTTCAGAAATAAAGTATTATCAACCAAACCTCTTTGATAGCCCTTTGATATGAGAAAATTACTTAACCTTTCATACCATTGTCTTGGGGCTTGCTTGAGACCATATAATGCTTTCTTTAATCTGTAAATATATTCTGGATGAATATGATGTTCAAAACCAGGTGGTTGGGTAACAAAAACTTCTTCATTCAAGTAGCCATTTAAGAAAGCACTTTTGACATCCATTTGGAATAACCTGAAATTCTTTATTGAAGCATAAGCAAGTAGAAGTCTAACAACCTCTAATTTAGCAACAGGAGCATATGTTTCATCAAAATCAATTCCTTCTTGCTGATTATACCCTCTAGCAACTAATCTAGCCTTGTTTCTAGTAATTATACCATTTTCATCCATTTTATTTCTAAAAACTCATTTAGTTCCTACAATATTGACATCATCTGGTTTTGGAATTAGTTCCCATACTTCATTTCTTGTAAATTGATTTAATTCATCATGCATAGCATTAATCCAGTTATTGTCCTTTAATGCATCAGATATGGTTTTTTATTCTATCTAAGCTCTTGTTGTGCAGATTAGAGAGGTATGAGAGTGTGGTAGAGAAGAGTGAAGAAATTTTGAATCAGAGAATGAAGAATGAGACTGATAGACTCAAGTGCACAGAATAATGAGTTTCAGATTTCAAATTTTGTAAATTGAAGTCCAATTTGACAGAACCTGCAAAGAAACAGCTTTAATTGCACATGTCCCCTTGACTGAAGGCAGAAGCACAGGTTTCTGGACAGTGGGTACATCAGCTAAAGTGTTCTTAGATAAGTGTTTGACTTGGTCAAAGGATACAGTAAATGCATTATGCAGATTTTGATTAACACAAAAACTTGGAAATTTAACCTTAATTAGATGAGCAATTTTCAATTGACTGTAGTTAAAATAATTTTCAAGAACGAATTAATCAATTAATCAACAAATTAACCTATTAATTTGATCTTTAATATTAGGTTTGAAAATGCAACAGTGAAATAATCGATTAAAAACATAAAAGAATCGATTATTTTTTTTATCGAAAGATTAATGATATGACAGATAGAATTTTAATCGATTAAAACGAAGAAGAATCGATTAAAATTTACTTTTTAATGATTTTAACTTATATGAATTCTTTTTAATTGATTAAAACAACTATACTAAAAACCTGACAGAATTTTAATCGATTAATTCATGTTTTAATCGATTAAAATTGTAGGGACAACTTTTTTATCTTCTCTCGTAAGTGTTTTAATCGATTTAAAATAGTTTTATATCAATTAAAATACACAGCCCATAAATCCATAATCGAATTTTGCTGATAGGGTACCACAGAACTTCCAGATTTTGTTCCTGCAAAACAGATTTAACATATATCTAGTACCCTTTTTATAATCATTGGGTCCAATCAGGTTATTTGAAATGAATTCTTAGGAATTCACTTCATTCTACCTCTTGGTACAACAAACTTCTTGATTCTACAAAATTTCACAGAATGACCTTTTTTCATACAATAAAAGCAAGTAATAAATGGTGACTGAAACAAATTTACTATATGCAAAATAGTTTTTAAATGCTCTAGTTTTCTTTCCAACAAGAGGTGTAAAACCAATACCACCACGATCAATAACCAATTTTTGAGAATCAAGTATAACATCAAGACTGATTTTTCCTTGTGTAAGTTTAGATGCAGTTTTTATTAAATATGTTAATTTGTTTTGTAACTTAGGACAATTTTTACAATCTTTATCATTACACATGCAACCAGAATTATTACCTATTTCCAGATTTTCATTCTTAGTTTCTTCATCAACAATTTTCTTTTCAAGAAGAGTGATTTTGTTTTCTAATAAACTATTCATGCTTTTTAATCTTTTGTTTTCAATTTCTAATTTCTTAGCTACTGCATGCATTTCATAAAAAGCATCTTGTAATGAACTGTAATTCATAGTAGTTGTTGAGTCAGAACTTACACTGGTCATGGGAGAATCCGAATTGACCATCAAACATATCTTTGTTGTTTCTTCATAAGCCAATTCAAGAGTTTTCCACATCTGTGCAGCAGTTTGACAATGAGATATCCTGAAAAAATCATTTCTGTTAAGTGCAGATGTGATGATATTCTTAGCAGTACAATCATCTTGGATTAGTTTCTTTTCACAATCATTTAAACTAGACCATTCTCTGTTAAGAACATAAGTTCCTTGTTCAATAATATTCCAAACATTTATACCAACAGATTCAATAAAGATCTTCATTCTTATCTTTCAAAAAGAGTAATCTGTACCACAAAATAGTGAAGGTTTATCAATACAAGCACCCTCAGAAAAATTATTTCCAGCCATTTGGATCGAAAGACTTGAGTAAATTTCAAGAACCTTGCTCTTGATACCAATTGTTAGAAAAGGAGGCTAAGATCAAGAGTGGGGGTGAATTGATCTTTGAAAGATTTTCGCAAATTACAGATTATCTATTTCAAAGATTAAGATTTCTGATCAATTCTTGAATCAAACAAAGCAAACAATCAAAGTAAAGGCAGTGGCAGAATTAAAGAGAGAAAGGTTTAGAAAGATACAACCCAGATTTATACTGGTTCACCCAATCCCAGGGCTACGTCCAGTGTCCAACCAAATTCCAACTGGTTTCCACTAGATTGAATGTTTTACAAATTACAATTCCAATCACACACCCAATCTACCACAAGAACCAAAATTCCAGTCCTTGCACCTAAACCTTCACCAAGAACAAACTTCCAGTTCTTGACCAACCCTACAGCCAAATTCCAGCCACAGAAACCAGTGCCCACAATTCCAGGCACCCACAATACATTAAAGAAAAGTAAAGAATCAAAGAGAAGAAATTAGAACGTTCAAACGAGGTTTATGCAGCTCTGCAGAATGAGTTTCTTCACAAAAAGAATGCAAAATTTGCCTCAAGAAAGAGCTACGAAAAACTTCACTAAATGTGCACAAATCTTTCTTGAAAGTAGCACTTATGATTGCTTGCTTGATTGTTAAAAGATGTGTTCTAAAATATTCAAGCAATTCTATTTAGATAGAAGATTTTCCAAACTGTTGGTTTAATTAATATGTTAAAATAATCTTTTAATCTGTTAAAAGTCTTGTTTTAATCTGTTAAAACTTCTTTTAATCTGTTAAAATGTTCTTGATCATTTTCCAGATTTGTTTTAACTGATACGACAATGTTTATATCAATTAAAACACTTTGTAAAAAATCCTTTAAATTGTTTTAATCGATTGTTTGCCTTTTAATCGATTAAAATACTGTAAAATGTTACATATAAACTTTCTAAGTGATTTTAACTGATAACAATCTATTTTAATCGATTAAAATACTTTGGAAAAAATCATCGTAGTTGTTTTAATCGATTTTAATCGATTAGAATTCTGCCAAAAGATTTCATAAAACTTTCTAAGTTATTTTAACTTATAACATACTTGTTTTAATCGATTAATACATTCTGGAAAAATCTTTTAGTTGTTTTAATCGATTATTTCGCAATTGTATCGATTAAAATACTGACAGAAGATCTTTCAAAATACTTCAAGTTATTTTAATCGATTATTTTGAGTTTGTATCGATTAAAATTCTGTCAGAACACTTTTAAAAAAAACTTAAGTCATTTTAATCGATTATATCAATTCTACATCAGTTAAAATACTTGCAGAAGGTTTCCAAAAACTCTTTTAATGAAAAAAATCAATTATTTCAAAAACATATCAGTTAAAAACCTGTTACAAAAGTGTTAAGAACATTTTTACTGATAAAGCTCATATAATATCAGTTAAAACAGTTACTTAAAAACCATTTAACAAAATACTTTGTTTTTAACAGTTTAAACACGTTTTAGAGGCATTTGCAAAATCTTTTAAATGAAGAAACCTCATGCAGCAGAGAGATAAGAATGATTATACCTAAGTAAAGATGCAAACTCACTAATCACTCTACCCTTTTATTTAAGTGACTTTTGACTGCAACAGATAGCCTTTGACTTTATTTTGACTTCATCAAATCTACAAGATCTTCGTTTAAATGATTCAATAAAATCTTCATCACTTTCAGAAAGATATTAAGGTTTGGAGAGAAACAAAAGCTTTGAGGGAGACAAAACAAACAAGACTAAGCTTTAGAATTGATGCAAAACTTTTGAAGAGAAGCTTGGAAGTGTTTGGATTCGATTTTGAGTCCTCCTACATATAGGAAATACCTCCAACGGCTATAAATGGCTAGTTTCACAAGAATTAAAGCAAAAAGAGTTGTTGTCAACGACTAGTTTTTCTCCAACGACGCAGGATAATCGATTATCGCCCCCTGATAATCGATTATTTCTTCATCCCTACCCAGAATATGCATGGATAATCGATTATCACCTTAGATAATCGATTATCACAAAAAGAATCTATTTCCTTTTTCTTCTAAAGTCACTATTTTTTATTTTAAAGATTCTACTTCTTTTTCTGATTTATTCAAATTCTTTTTCAAAGATTTATATTCAGTTTTCAAATCTTTAAAAGCATCAAATAGTTCTTGATATACATTATATAAAGCATCATAGTCATTTTCATCATCACTTAAAGAATAGTTAGAATCACTTACCTCACAATCGAAGGAAATACTATCATTTGCCATTAAGAAAAGATTTGCTTCAACCTCCGAATCGCTTGACTCGGAATTTGAGTCACTATCATCCCAAGCTAGGTAGGCTTTCGTTTTAAAGAATTTCTTTCCTTTATGATCATCACTCTTCTTGTTAGGACACTCAGATTTCACATGCCCTGTTTCACCACAACCATAACATTTAAAGTTTAATGAAGATATTTCTTTCTCATTTTTCTTACCTTTGAATGATTGCCTTCCTTTGGATTTCATGAATTTGGTGAACTTTTTAATCATGAGGCTCTTTCTCAAGTTTTCATCCTCTTCACTATCAGAACTTTCTTCTTCCTTCTTTTTCTTATTTTTAGAAACTTCATTTTTGAAAGTTAGGTTTCTCTTTTGATGTTGGCCTTCTTCATTGTTTAGCCTTCCAATTTCAAGTTCATGCTCTCTCAACTTTCCAAAGAGAGTCGACATAGTCATAGTGGCAAGATTTTGTGACTCCGTAATGACAGTCACCTTAGCTTGTCATTTCCTGTCCAAAGATTTAACAATTTTCACATTTAATTCGTCAATGTCAAAAGTTTTACCAAGCCCGTTGAGATGGTTCACAATATGTGTGGAACGCTTTTGAACTTCAAAAATTGATTCTCCCAGTTGCATTCTAAACACTTCATACTCTTGAATGAATGAGTTCTTCCGTGCTCTTTTTACATCATCAGTTCCTTCATGGGTTACTCTTAGTATTTCTCACATCTCTTGAGCACTCTTACAAACAGATATCCTGTAAAACTCATCAAGGTTCAAAGCAGACGAAATTATATTCCTAGCCCTAACATCATATTGTGCTTTCCTATTTTCTTCATCCAACCATCTAGAAAATGGTTTTGGTACTTCTACTTCATTTTCAATTATTTTTGGAATAAAAGGACCATTTATAACAGCATCCCAAACACCCCTATCAATAGACTCCAAAAATATTTGCATTATTACTTTCCAAAAGGGATAATTTTGTCTCGCCAAAAGTAGGGGTCTATTAATAGAAGCACCTTCAGTAAAGGTTTGGTTTTATCTGGCCATTTTTGAAATTTTTGAAGAACTATCAAAGCAAGCTCTGATACCACTTGTAAGAACTTGCACACAGTGGAATGTTTGCGGTTGCGGACAAAACCAAGAGGGGGGTGAATTGGTTTAGTTATAAAAATTAGGGTTTTGAAATTTTTCCCAAATTTCATCGATTAAAATACTTGTAAAGTAAAGAGAGAAAGGATAAGAAGATTACACAAGTGTTTTATACTGGTTCGGATCAAAAGACCCTACGTCTAGTTGCTAATCACTCTAAAAGAGGATTAATGTTGTCACTATAATCACAGTTCAAACAGATTACAAGTACAAAGATAAAGATTATAAAACACCTCTCTTGAGTCACACAAGAGATGAGCACCTCCTTTGAATCCACAAAGGATGAACAACATTCTTTCCTAGAGATGACACAACACACAATTCACCTAGAGTCCCACTCAGTGATTCTTATCGCTTCTAGCACACACTAGGTTTCAAAAGCTCCTTTTTCTTCCCTACACAAAGTTCTCTAGCAATCACAACTCTTAACTTTTGTATGAAAAAGGTTTTTTATTTTGCACAAAGCCTTAGAGAACCTTAAGTAGAGAGATTTAGGGTCTGGGAAATAGAAGTTTTCGAAAATAGAAGTATTGGAAATAAGTGTTTTGAAAATTGGTCCAAAATTCAAAATTCAAAATCATAACAGACATAGATAATCGATTATCTTATGTGATAATCGATTATCACAGAGCCATTTTCGCAGAGGAGTAAACTGGACCAGGATAATCGATTAACCTCTGAGATAATCGATTATTCCATCTAGGATAATCGATTATCAATCCAGATAATCGATTATTCCAACAAGCTTTTCAGAACATATGTTTCAATGCAGGATAATCGATTATCCTGAGTGATAATCGATTATCACACAGTTGTTTTTATAAAATTGAACTTTCAGATGATGAACTATGTGCTGGCTATCTTGGACTCTAATTTTACAGACTCAAAAAGATAAAACAGAGTTATTACAAGTAAATACAAATGATTATAAGTCTTCAAGGACTTAAGTCTTTTGCTCTAGAATCATCATCAAAATCTTCAAGCATCATACTCATGTATAGTCAACAGGTAAAACTTTTAAGAAAGAAAAGTCGAATATAAAAGTGTTAAAGTGCCTTGATAAAAGTTTGAAACCTAAAGTTACTATAAATTTTATGTCCAAGAATTTGTCTACAATGAATATTGTTTCATTGTTCAGATAATTAATACAACATGAGCTTGAAATGAAAGGTTTCAGATTGAGACAACTACTCAAGACGAGGTTTTTGTTATTGAAATGTTAATGACAGAACTTTCCCAAGAGGGGGGTGAATTGGAATTTCAAAAATCTTTGAATTTCTAATAAATTATTAAAGAAATTTCTCTGATAGTCAATTACAAAAGAATTATCATAGTTTTCAGAAAACAAGAATACCAAGATAGGGAGAAGAAGAAAAGACTCGCAAATTTATACTAGTTCGATTCTTCTTGAATCTACATCCAGTTTTAACCAAGAAACCTTAACTTGGAGTTTTTCACATTAAAGTAGATTACAGCCTAATCAAATGATCTTGATTTACAACAACCTTTAATCAAGATCACAATACTTGAAAATGTTTTATCTCACAATTTTCAAGTTAAATTGATGTAGCTATCCCCACATACATCCAAACTAAAAAACAAGATGCAAAATAAAGATATGAAACGAATTCACCTTGAATTTATAGAATAATGAACCCTATAACCAAACAACTTTTCTTTGAATTTGATCTTCAAAGTATTTTGCAGAATTACACTTTTTCCTTGATGCTCAAAACGTTCTTTCTAATTGCTTTAATTTGTATTTGAAAATTGATATTGATAGAAGAAAGTTTGCATCCTTTTATAGAAAGAAAGTTGTTATAACTATCACAAATAATCGATTAGCATATTTATCTAATCGATTATTTGAGTGGAATGATAGTTTAAAAATAGTCAGATAATCAATTAGGTGCTTATATAATCGATTATTAGCGCGTTGTGTTAAAACAAAATTTTTGGCAAATAATCGATTAAGTGATCACATAATCGATTATTAGCACATCTTATGAAAACTTAATTTTAAGTCATATAATCGATTAACCCTTTTTCTAATCAATTATTAGCGCTTCAGTTTCAACATATTTGATTATTGTTACTTTCAAAGTTTAGATTGTTTTGGCTTTATACAAACTAACTATACTAACTACCTATCTATCATTTGACATCATCAAAAAGAGATTTTTGAAATATCTTCCCTCTTCATCAACCGTTTTAAGATGAAAATAAAGAAAAACATGAATTTAAAAATATATTTAGTCAAACTTGTTTAAAGATATCTCTACTAGTGAAACTTGTATATTTAAGTAATTAATAATTTTATGTAATAATTTACTGATGACAATTTAATTTTAATCATGTTTAATATTATTTTATTTAAACAGATATTTAAGGTGGTGTATATAATTTATATGAATGGTAAGATTAATAAAATAATTTAGGCTAAAATTTAACCTTTTTAGGTGATTTTGTTACTAGAGAATTTGTTATTGATTTATTTTGAATTGAATTATATTTTTTTTACTTTTTGAAAATATCAAAGGTTGATATGAATAACTAAAACAAAGTTTAATAGACTCATGATTAAGAATTTTTATTTATTTTTTATTGGCTATTTGTCTATATTTATATTTGTAAAACAAATATATTTTTCTTTATTGACTATCATATCATTAACTTATAGATATGAATATAGTTTACTGTGGTTTTCTTATTGTGCGCTTGTCTATTATTTTTATATTTTTTCATTTTTAATAATAATAATAATAATAATAATAATAATTATTATTATTATTATTATTATTAATATTAATGTTTGTATTTAAATGATTTTGTGAGATAATTAGGTGGATGTAGAAATAAAATATTGATTGTTATTTAGATATATTTTGATGCGAAATAGTAATTATTAAGGTGATAATACTATTGAAGTTAAGTGTAATGTAAGGATTGAATTGCACAATGTATGATGGGATACGATGTCTTTTCCTTATAGCCAAAATCATATAAATGAGGATATCAAGTGCTGAAAAGTTAACGAAGGCTATTGTCAATGACTTAAATTATTTAAGATCTTTTTTTCCTTTTGACATTCTTTCATATATATATATATATATATATATATATGGATTGGACAGGGTATATTTGGTGAAACCAATCGACAAACCAGTTTGGTATGGTATTGGGTACTTCTTTTTTAAAACATATATACCATGAATGCCTAGGATTGGTATCAAATAGTATTTTATTCCACACTACAACAAAAACATCAAATAGTGATCGAAATAGTAACCAACCCAAATCGGTCACTATATCTGGTCACTAACAAAAACATAAAAAAATTAAAAATATTTTTTTATAACTCTCTAATCTCCCTTTTATAATCTTTTATAATATATATTTATTATATTTTTTAGAAATTTGAATTATTATTATTCGAACCCAGTACCTTAGAGTTAGAGATCGATACTCCAACCACTTAGCTACTAGGAATTTTTTATAATAGTTTATAAATAAATTATATTTATATACAAATAAAAATATATATCCGTGTAAATATATAAATATAAAATATATAAATATATATATATATATATATATATGGATGTGAGGGCGCGCTCGAAGGTGAAAGTGTGTCGAGTAGATTTTTAAAATTTGATGTCAAATTTGTGAGCGGGTCTCTTTATATGAGTTTATAATTTAATGACACAATATAATCTTTATAATTTATTTATATAATGATATAAAATAATTTTTTTCTTTATTTATTTTTATTTTATTTTAATTTATTCTTCTTATATTTTTTCTTCTATTATTTAATTAAAATTCTTATATTAAAATATTTTTTTCAATATTAAAAATAATTAAATATTTATTTTTAAAATTATTTAATTTAACAAATTATTATAAATTAATCTAATTATAATTATTAATAGAATAATTTTTTCGTAACATATATTATTATAAATTAATCAAAATAATCTTTTAATAATTATTTTTTCCGGACATAGATTAATTCATAATAATTTGTTAAATTAAATAATTTTAAAATATAATTTTAAAAATAAATATTTAATTATTTTTAATAATGAAAAATTATTTTAATATAAGAATTTTAATTAAATAATAGAAGAAAAAAAGATAAAAAGAATAAATTAAAATAAAATAAAAATAAATAAAGAAAACAATTATTTTATATCATTATTTAAATAAATTATAAAGATTATATTCTATCATTAAATTACAAATCCATATAAAGAGACTCGCTCACAAATTTGACATCAAATTTTGAAAACTCACTCGACACACACTTTCACCCTCTAGCGTGATCCTCACATCGGGCATATAAATATATAAATATATCAAAATATATAAATATATTTGTATTTATATATTTTATATTTATATATTTACACGGATATATATTTATTTGTATATAAATATAATTTATTTGTAAATTTTTATTAAAAAATTCTAACAGTTTAGTGGTTGGAATATTAATATCTAACTCTAAGTTACTGGTTTTGAATCTTATTAGTAATAATTTTCTTAATCTGATTAAAAAAAATTGCTAATAAGAGAAATTATATATTTTTGTGGAAATTAGAGCAATTAAATTGTTGTTATGGACTAAAATCCAAAAAGTAATAAATAAAAAATATAATTAAATAAAAGAAAAACTATATACTTTTCCATTTTTATTTTCAAATATTAGTTTTTTTATGAAATTATTTTTAATTAAAATAATTAAAGTGATATATATATATATATATATATAATTTTTTTTATTTTTTTATTTTAATTTATTAATATTATCAAATTTTAGCTTCATGATTAAAAAAATACCAATAATTTAAATTTTATTAATTCTATAATTTAATATAATTATTATTATAAATTTAATTCTCCAATAACTAATAATATTAACACATTTATTAAATAAAAATTCTTTATTTTAATTAATTATTTTGATTTTTTTAACAATTTTTTTAAAATAAAAACGATAAAACTTAAAATTAATTTCTAACTAAATCTTCACATGGTTAATAGTATATTATATTATTATGTTTAATTAAATTTTAAAATAAGTTCACTTAATCTTTACACTTTTATAAAAATACTAATATAAATTTAAAATATTTATCCAATTACTAAATTATTTAAAATATTAATATAAATTTGAAATATCAATTCAATAATTAAAATAATTTTAATTTTTTTATAAATACATTGAAATACATTTTTATTAACATAAAAGTAATATATATATATATATATATATATCAAAAAGAGACTAAATTAATAATTAATTTAATCATTAATTATATAAATAATCAATGATTTTATTAATAATTATTTTAATTATTGAATCTAGTGACTAATTTAATAATTAATTTTAATTTTTTTATTCACCTACTAAATTAAAAAATAAAATAAAATAATTATATTACTAAATTATTTAATAAGTTAATAAACTATATTTTAAATTTTTTATTACTAAATTATTTAATAAGTTAATAAACTATTTTTAAAAAATTTTATAATGTTATTAAAAATTTTATCAATTATTTTAAATTATTAAGTAGATTTATATTTAATATATTATTAAAATATTTTTAAAAATTATTTATATAAATAAAAAATGGTCACTAATTTATATATTATTTGTTTAGTGACTGAAATTTTAGTCACTAAATCAGTCACTATATATAAAAAAAGAAATCAGTCACCGATTCAGTTATTATTAGTAACTGGATTTTTCGGTCACTAATTTCGATCACTATTAACCATTTTTCTAGTAGTGACTGAATCAGTGACTGATTTTGTGACCGAATCAGTGACCGATTTCGGTGACTAAAATTTTAGTCACTAAATCAGTCACTAAATATAAAACAGAAATCAATCACTGATTCAGTTACTATTAGTTATTGAATTTTTCAGTTACTAATTTCGGTCACTATTAACCATTTTTCTAGTAGTGTCAGGCTTCTTGCTAATCATAATAATTATAAGAAGGGGGGTCAAAGGGTCTCGAAAAGCTTTTATCTGTAAAAGGGTGTTGGTTCCATTCTTGGTATGAAATGATTTTAACAATGCGTAATTTTGAATAACTAATAATAGAGGGATCTCTATCATTAGGAATGGATGTTATTTCTGCATATCCTATATCTATTAGGATAAATTGGTAAAAAATTTTAGTCTTTTTCAAATTTTCTGACTTAGGAATCCAACTCCACCTTGGAGGAGCTAGTTTCTTGAGTATTCCATAAACATCTTCGAGATTCCAGTCTTCTTCTAAAGCTATAATCTGGCATCCTTCTTTCATATGAAATTCTTTTTTAGGAGTTTTTTCAGGGGGAGGATGTTGAGGGATTTGTGGTGTTAGGGGGGTGAATCTATTAGGTTTAATGGTTATTGAGGTGGGAAGTTTTCGAGTGGTCATGGTTTAATCGTCTAAGGACAATGTAGAGGACTTTTGGCGTTTTTCTGTTTTGCTTTTTTCAGTCGCAACTGGGGTTTTAGAGGGGGTTGCCATGGGTGTGGCCCTACAAAAATTCTCTAGTTAGGAAATCAGGTATCGAATTTTCTTTTCCTTTAATAAATTCTATTTCAAATTCAAAACAGGATAATAGACTTTGCCATCTTGCAAATATTTGCTTGGAAACTATGTTTTTTACGTCCTTTTCCAAAACTTCTTTTGCAAATTTACAATCAATTCTTAATAAAAAAATTATTTATTAAATCATGTTGAAATTTTTGTATATTTAAAACTATACTTAAAACTTCTTTTTTAATCGTGTTGTAATTCTTTTGAGCATCATTCCATATTCCTGAGTGATATCTTACTATTTGTTCGGGGTTATCTTTTAAATTTTGTTTTAGTATACCCCCATATCCTATGCCAGAATCATAGGTTTCTATAATTATTTTTGCTTCTGGGTTTGGTATTCCTAGACATGGCAAGGACTTAACTAATTTTTTAACCTCTATTACTATTTTAGTCATCTCTGAAGTTCATGATTTGGGATTTTTCCTTAATCTAGTAAAGAGGGATTTACACATTATTCGAATATTAGGTATAAATTCTGATACATAGTTTAAAAAACTTAAGAATCTTTGTAATTGAAGTTTATCTTTTATTTCATTAGGAAATTTTTCTGAAAATTCAATACTTCTTTTAATGGGGGTTATAGTTCCTCGATTTATTTCATGACCTAAAAATCTAATTTGTGTTTGGGCTAGTTTTATTTTCTTTTGTGATATTACCATTCCATTTGTTTTTATAACATTTTTAAATATTCTTAAATGTTTTTTATGTTGTTCTATTGATTCAGAAAATATTAAGACATCATCAATATAAACAATGGCAAATTTTGAGTAAGGGTTTAATATGTCATTCATTATTTTTTGAAATTCAGAAGGCACGTTTTTCAAACCCATAGGCATTACATTCCATTCATATTTCCCGAAAGGCACTATAAAGGCAGTTTTATATTTGTCTTGTTCTTTTAATTTAATCTGATAGTATCTACTTTTCATATCAAACTTAGAAAATATAGTGGCATTATAAATTCTACTTATTAGTTCAGTTTTATTAGGCAGGGGATACCTAATCCATTTTAAGACCTTATTTAAAGACTTATAATTTATTACCATTCTTGGTTCTCCTCTTTCTATTTCGGAGATATTTTGTACATAAAAGGCGGTACAACTCCATGGAGATTTACTAGGTCTAATAAGTTTTTTATCATATATATATATATATATATATATATATATATATATATATATATATATATATATATATATATTTGTGTGTTTTTATTATATTAATGGGCACATTAATATAATAATAACACACAAAACAATATACCTAATCACTCAATTATAAATGAGAGAATCTCACATTATTACTTAAAATAGCCTAATAAAACTCTTATAAATATAATTACTCTATTATACGCCTTATCCCATTCATATATACTTTATGCTATTATTATTCTCCTCTTTTTAAACTAATTTAAGCATTAGAGTATTTTTGTAAGTGGACCTCCCTCTTTTTCTAGTATCAACAAAAAAATCTTCCAAATAGATTTAAAGACTGAAGTCGTTCAAATCAACTTATTTGTACTTTCATTTAATATTATATTCCTATGAGAATATTTGGCGGTCAGCGTAAGGTTTGGTGAAATTAATCCCATACCACTCTTTTGATGGTTCAAACGTGTAATCAAACTAGCTTATTAAGCATTGGCATAGATGCAAATATTGTAACATCCAGTATTTTCCTAAAATATTTCACATGAATATAATGAAATATTTTGTCATTAACTTTAATAAAATGGAATTATGAGTTATTTTAAGACTTGATAATTTTTAAAACTAAGTTTAAAATAAAGTAATAATAATAATAATAATAATAAGAGTAATATCATTAATCAAAATTAGTAATATAATTTTCCATTGATGAAAGGATTCAATTAGCATCTCGCAAAAGTTAAGTGAGGGTAATTTAGGAAAGGAAAAATTTAAAGCTTGTCTAAGAAGCCAAATGGTATTATTTAAAAAGAGAAAGACCAATTTTTGTTCTCACTGGCGGAAGATATTTTGGAGCAAGGGAGGAAGAAGAGAAACATGGCTTGGCTTGCCCACACCATCTTTGCTCCATCCTTTTAGCAATTAAGTGTAAGATTCATGAAATTAAAGCATTGAATTTCAATATTATCTCCTAAAATCTTTTCAATCTCAAGTATATGGTTATTTTGATATTTATAGGAGACAAACCCTTTCTTGAACTAAGAATCTTCATTTTCTTGTTTGAAAGCTTCATTTGAGGTAAGGAGAGTTTTCTTGCCATCAATCCTAGGCTAAACCACCATTTATCTCGTTTCTATATGAATTGGAACCAAACTAGAATATTTGATAAAAATTTCGTATGGTTGTTCTAGTGTATTTGGATACTCTACAATGCTCCTTACATATTTTCGAGTTTAGAAATGGATTCCTTGGATGCCAAAACATAGAATTAGTCATAAAAATCACTTAAATTGGATTTTTCTAGAGAAAGATGATGAAAAATGTATCGAGAGGTGTTGCTAGAAAAATCTTCATGTGAATAGAATCTTTGGCAAATTATGAAATATATATATATATATATATAATTATTTGGTATTTAATTCTGAAATTTTGGTTATATATTCCTCCATATGTCTAGTTTGTGTTTGATTTATTTGAAAATTTTCTAACAAGTAGGTTTTCCATGAAAAATCTTGGAAGTGAATAGGTTTTGAGTGGAGTGAAACAGAGTTGTTATGTGTGCCCAACGAACTTTGAAAAATCATATAAAATCGAAATTGAAGTTCTTTGAGATGAAATTTTTATCCAAGTTATAACTGTATGTATATGTTAAGTAAAATTATTTTCATAATTTTATGAGGATTATTTTATTTTATAAAAAAATATATTTTTGAGTACAGACCACGATAGTGGAATCTTCAAAACATGTGAAAAGGGAGGAAAGTTTTGAATGACTTAGAAATCTTTAAATTTTGAGTTATAGTTTTTATTATAATCCTAGAATATATGTATTTTGGACTGGAAAATTTCATAGAATTTTGAGTTAGTTTAGATGGCAAAGAATTTTTCTAAAGTTACACTTTTCTAAGGCTTATGATAGATTTGGCTTCCAAGAGAAGTGTAAACAAAAACTTTAATTTTGAACCTATTATTTACTTTATGAGTATGTATGATGTGAGAATGATAGTATAATGAGATATCTTGGGACACAAGATTAGAAGAGCAAGAGTTTAGAAAATTTGATGGATCGCAATGTGTGCTGAGTCCGAGAGTGTCCGACCCTCGACAAATTTATATTGTTCTTGTTTGATGCAGGAAAATGTGTTGTATGAGTTGGATTTGAGTGTATTTATAAATTGGGAAACTTCCAAATTACAAAGGAGACTCTGTCAAATTTTTGAAATTGATGAAAAATAAATAAAGCATAATAAGAATGGTATAAAGAAACGTTATGAATAGGTAATGCATCCATAATCATGGGAGTTAGTGGAAATCATGTTTATAGGATGTTTGTGTTATGTGTTGAGTCTAAATCAGAGATGTTGGTCATATAAATGTAGGATATTATGTCTATAGTGATATAGTTTGTATGCTGAAGAGTTTGTTCCTACTAAATAAATATTTGTTAAAGAGTTGGTGGTGTCACTTAGTGATGAAATATGTGTGTGGATGGTACGGAGATACACCGGAGGCTTAGGAGATAAGAGAAGATCAGAGTGATCTTGGAGAAATATAGAGTGCATTGTTTGGCCACGCTCTATACTCCCTACTTGCCTCTTTGACTGCCTTTTGCCAAGGGGTCGTATGCGTAAGCATTATATCTCTGATGCGCAGATCAACCGATAGCCATCTATGTAACATCCTGATTCTCAATACCCCTAGTTTGTTAAATTTTGACAAAATCTTTGTCAAAATTTTAATAATTAAATTATTAAGAATTGGGTAAAGTGATTGTAGAGTTTTATGTTTATTAGATTATTTATGATTTTCTAGAATTTTTTAGAAAATACTCAAAATTGACCCATTTTGCGGGCAACTGGGCGTCACATAGTAATTATATATTTTAAGGTAGAAATTGAAAGTAAGAGAAGTAATTAAATTAAGAATTTAATAACATTGTAGAGATGAGGAGTGGATCATTTGGTTAGACCCTTGTCATAAGATTTGAGGGTCATGAGTTTGATTCTTGTATGTGCATTCAAATAATTAAAAATTTTCTATTATTTTATAATTGTTAGAAAATACTCATGTGTGTACTTGAACGTTGAGTATGGAGTTAACAATTTTAATTGTCACATTTAGAAATTATTGTTTTCTTGTATGTATTGAGTGTGGCTACATTAAAAGTTTATAATGTGTATGAGTTAACAAGAAACATATAATGGTTGATATGGTTTGGAGTAATACTTGAATAAAGAGTCCAAACCATCAAGGGCTCATCAAAAAGAAAAAGAGAAAAAGAAGAAAACCCTTGCATCCCCAATCTGATATCCAAAAGAAAGGGTTGCAACAGAAGGTCAAATAAAAATCCTCAAGTGGATCTCCTAAAAGTCTACAAAAAGAAATAAGGAAATCTCCATCCTCAGGTAGAATAAGAGCTTCATAAGTTCAGCTCGCATCAACATTAATCAAGGAGCCAGGACTCCATCCCTAGAAAATCGGATCCCCATAGATGTTAATAATCCCTTGATGGATCACCTAAGAAAATTTTATCCCCGCGGATCCCCAAAGAGAAGAAAAAGCCTGCGTGCATAAAAAGAAACTAAAAAGTAACAAGGCGCATGCATTATCCCAATAAAAAAGCCGATTTCAAAATCGCGATAAAAAAGAGATAAATCGTGGAAAAAGGCAAAATCAAATCCTAACTTCCAGAAATCAAATCCCTAAAGTGGGTCACCGCGAGAAAAGGAAAATCAACGAAAAAGAAGGAATCGAAAATTCCATTCCTCCAACAAAAACAAGAGTATCTGCAAAGCCATCTCATACCAACAACATCCAACAAGGAGTCAAAACTCCATTCCCTCGGGGGAGGGGGAAGTCAAAATTAGATCCTCGGGTAGGCAACCAATTCCCGGTGGATCAATCAAAAAGAGAAAAATCATCTCCAAGTGAGCCTACCGCAAAGGCAAAACTTCAAACGCATATCCTCGTAAAGCTACTTGCCTAACATGGATATCCCTAGTGGAACGCATAGGCAAAACCTTGCAAGCAAAAAGCAACATTAGCCTATTCAGAGGCAAAGAAATAAGCAAAACAAAAGTCTTCACCTCCAAACGGAACATCTCGCCTACTCGTAGGCATTACCAAAAACTCAATGGATATCCGCCTACTCAAGAGGCGTCACCAAGATCAACAAATCCCCGGAGGATTCCTCGCCTACCTAAGAGGCACTTATCAAAAATTCCCGACAACCAAGCAAAGTCGGATGACCACCACAAAAGATAAAAAACAAAGAATCCCCAACAATCAACAAGTTGGACGAACACCAACAGAATCTCTGCACAGCACCGACGACAATTCCCGTAAAAGACAAAAACAAAGACAGAACACATCTCAACAACGGTGCATGAGCTACCCGAGCAGAAGCCGCCACCACCACCAGTCCTACGCAATAGACTGTACCAACCTGATAGGGATTTATACCTATCAACCAGACACAAGGAGTGCCTAAACGGCGCATGAGCTACCCGAGCAAGAACTCGCCACTACCACCAGTCCTGACGGATCGTAGTGCCAGCTGATAGGGGGATTATACCTATCAACCAAGCACACAAGGAGTGCCTAAACGGCGCATGGGCCACTCAACAGTAAGCCGCCACTACCACCCCGATGGGGGTTCATACCCATCCGGCCCCACACAACGGACCGTACCGACTCGATGGGGGTTCATACCCATCCAATCCCACACAACTGGATCGTAACTACCGACCTGATGGGGGTTTATACCCATCAATCGAAGGATCGGCTACGTCAGGAGTAGTATCCGGAGGTTCTACCACGTGTCAACCAAAGGGATCGGCTACGCCAAGAGTAGTATCCCGGAGGTGCACAAACACAACATCTCCCCGCAGGATCATCCGCCACAAGACAGGACGTCCGAAGGGTAGCCGGCAAGAGGGTCAACTCCTTTACCTTCCTCGCCTACCTGTCCTGGCACAACAAAGCCAACAACCGACTAGTCGGTAAAGGGGAGCACTGTAGACCCCAAATCTTGCCCTGCCTCCAAATAAAGTCGAAGACTTCCTATTTGAAGACTGGCCGAAGCCTAACAAGCCACTAGAGAGACTATTAGGCCCCGTACTAAGATAGGAGGGTTTTTTGGCCCGAAAATAAAGTTTCTCGCCTCAAGGGACGAGACCGCCGTCCGGAAGGACCGCACCGCCGTCTCGCTCACGCCGTGGACGAGACCGCCGTCTCGCTTGTCCAGACGGCGGTCTCGACTTCTGCCTAGTCGAGACGGCGGTCTGGATTATCCAGACGGCGGTCTCGACTCCCCGCCATGGTCGAGACGGCAGGTCCGGATTGTCCGGATCGGCGGCCTCGACCCTGTCAGACGAAACGGCGGTCTCGACCCGTCAGGCGCGAAAAACTATAAATAGGGGCTCTCTCCCCTCATTTCGACACAACACAACACGTAGCTCCTCCTCCTCTCTAGATTTTTCTCTCTAGAACTCCTCCGAAGCATTTCCGAGTTCTCGAGTGTCTCTAGGCATAAATTGAGCGTCTTAAATCTTCTTTAGAATCCCTCCGAGGCATTTCCGAGTTTCGAGAGTTTGTAGAGTGAAGGGTTGCCAAAAAGCACCCACTCTTTAAAGAGAAATATAAAAAGCTTGCTTTGGAGGTGCATCTCTCTCTTTCTAATTTTATCGCTTTCATTTAAAATTATACATAGGACGCTTAGGGCAATGTAGTTATAATCTTTAAATACCGCACAAT